>OV884007.1:1778757-2196863 GCA_930367185.1 Myathropa florea
TTTGGAAACTGTGACTTGCCAAAGTTGGGACGATGAATTCGATATTGCTAATATTTTTTTGAAAAAATCTAAAGCCCTCGGAATCTTTTCAAACCCATATCAATCGAAAATTCAGGTCAGTAGAGCACCAGAAATAGCGGTTTTATGTCTGGGAGACGTCTGGTTTGGAAACTGTGACTTGCCAAAGTTGGGGTCGAGGCCTCCGAAATTGCCCCCCTTTGATTTTTTGAAAAAATCGAAGGCCCTCGGAATCTTTTCAAACGCATATCAATCGAAAATACAGGCCAGTAGAACTCCAGAAATAGCGGTTTTATGTCTGGGAGACGTCTGGTTTGGAAACTGTGGCTTGTCAAAGTTTGGGTCGAGGCCTCCGAAATTGCCCCCCTTTGATTTTTTGAAAAAATCGAAGGCCCTCGTAATCTTTTCAAACGCGTATCAATCGAAAATTCAGGCCAGTAGAACACCAGAAATAGCGGTTTTATGCCTGGGAGACGTCTGGTTTGGAAACTGTGGCTTGCCAAAGTTGGGGTCGAGGCCTCCGAAATTGCCCATACCCCCCCTTTGATTTTTTGAAAAAATCGAAGGCCCTCGGAATCGTTTCAAACGCATATCAATCGAAAATTCAGGTCAGTAGAACACCAGAAATAGCGGTTTTATGTCTGGGAGACGTCTGGTTTGGAAACTGTGGCTTGCTAAAGTTGGGGTCGAGGCCTCCGAAATTGCCCCCTTTGATTTTTTGAAAAAATCGAAGGCCCTCGGAATCTTTTCAAACGCATATCAATCGAAAATTCAGGTCAGTAGAACACCAGAAATAGCGGTATTATGTCTGGGAGACGTCTGGTTTGGAAACTGTGACTTGCCAAAGTTAGGGTCGCTGCCTTCGATATAGCTAATACCCCCCCTTTGATTTTTTGAAAAAATCGAAGGCCCTCGGTATCTTTTCAAACGCACATCAATCGAAAATTCAGGTCAGTAGAACACCAGAAATAGCGGTTTTATGTCTGGGAGACGTCTGGTTTGGAAACTGTGGCTTGCCAAAGTTGTTGTCGAGGCCTCCGAAATTGCCCATACCCCCCCTTTGATTTTTTGAAAAAATCGAAGGCCGTCGGAATCTTTTCAAACGCTTATCAATCGAAATTTATTAGAACACCAGAAATAGCGGTTTTATGTCTGGGAGACGTCTGGTTTGGAAACTGTGGCTTGCCAAAGTTGCGGTCGAGGCCTCCGAAATTGCCCATACCCCCCCTTTGATTTTTTTAAAAAATCGAAGGCCCTCGGGATCTTTTCAAACGCATTTCAATCGAAAATTCAGGCCAGTAGAACACCAGAAATAGCGGTGTTATGTCTGGGAGACGTCTGGTTTGGAAACTGTGACTTGCCAAAGTTGGGACGATGAATTCGATATTGCTAATACCCCCCCTTTGATTTTTTGAAAAAATCGAAAGCCCTCGGAATCTTTTCAAACGCATATCAATCGAAAATTCAGGTCAGTAGAGCACCAGAAATAGCTTTTTTATGTCTGGGAGACGTCTGGTTTGGAAACTGTGGCTTGCCAAAGTTGGGGTCGAGGCCTCCGAAAATGCCCATACCACCCCTTTGATTTTTTGAAAAAATCAAAGGCCCTCGGAATCTTTTCAAACGCTTATCAATCGAAAATTCAGGCCAGTAGAACACCAGAAATAGCGGTTTTATGTCTGGGAGACGTCTGGTTTGGAAACTGTGACTTGCCAAAGTTGGGGTCGAGGCCTCCGAAATTGCCTCCCTTTGATTTTTTGAAAAAATCGAAGGCCCTCGGAATCTTTTCAAACGCAAATCAATCGAAAATTCAGGTCAGTAGAACACCAGAAATAGCGGTTTTATGTCTGGGAGACGTCTGGTTTGGAAACTGTGGCTTGCCAAAGTTGCGGTCGAGGCCCCCGAAATTGCCCATACTCCCCCTTTGATTTTTTGAAAAAATCGAAGGCCCTCGGAATCTTTTCAAACGCGTATCAATCGAAAATTCAGGTCAGTAGAACACCAGAAATAGCGGTTTTATGTCTGGGAGACGTCTGGTTTGGAAACTGTGACTTGCCAAAGTTGGGTCGATGCCTTCGATATTGCTAATACCCCCCCCTTTGATTTTTTTAAAAAATCGAAGGCCCTCGGAATCTTTTCAAACGCTTATCAATCGAAAATTCAGGTCAGTAGAACACCAGAAATAGCGGTTTTATGTCTGGGAGACGTCTGGTTTGGAAACTGTGGCTTGCCAAAGTTGGGGTCGAGTCCTCCGAAATTGCCCATACCCCCCCTTTGATTTTTTGAAAAAATCGAAGGCCCTCGGTATCTTTTCAAACGCATATCAATCGAAATTTCAGGTCAGTAGAACACCAGAAATAGCGGTTTTATGTCTGGGAGACGTCTGGTTTGGAAACTGTGGCTTGCCAAAGTTGGGGTCGAGGCCTCCGAAAATGCCCATACCCCCCCTTTGATTTTTTGAAAAAATCAAAGGCCCTCGGAATCTTTTCAAACGCTTATCAATCGAAAATTCAGGCCAGTAGAACACCAGAAATAGCGGTTTTATGTCTGGGAGACGCCTGGTTTGGAAACTGTGACTTGCCAAAGTTGGGGTCGAGGCCTCCGAAATTGCCCATACCCCCCCTTTGATTTTTTTAAAAAATCGAAAGCCCTCGGAATCTTTTCAAACGCGTATCAATCGAAAATTCAGGCCAGTAGAACACCAGAAATAGCGGTTTTATGTCTGGGAGACGTCTGGTTTGGAAACTGTGACTTGCCAAAGTTGGGGTCGCTGCCTTCGATATAGCTAATACCAGCCCCTTTAATTTTTTGAAAAAATCGAAGGCCCTCGGGGTCTTTTCAAACGCATATCAATCGAAAATTCAGGCCAGTAGAACACCAGAAATAGCGGTTTTATGTCTGGGAGACGTCTGGTTTGGAAACTGTGGCTTGCCAAAGTTGGGGTCGAGGCCTCCGAAATTGCCCATACCCCCCCTTTGATTTTTTGAAAAAATCGAAGGCCCTCGGAAACTTTTCAAACGCATGTCAATCGAAAATTCAGGTCAGTAGAACACCAGAAATAGCGGTTTTATGTCTGGGAGACGTCTGGTTTGGAAACTGTGACTTGCCAAAGTTGGTGTCGAGGCCTCCGAAATTGCCCATACTCCCCCTTTAATTTTTTGAAAAAATCGAAGGCCGTCGGAATCGTTTCAAACGCATATCAATCGAAAATTCAGGTCAGTAGAACACCAGAAATAGCGGTTTTATGTCTGGGAGACGTCTGGTTTGGAAACTGTGACTTGCCAAAGTTGGGGTCGCTGCCTTCGATATAGCTAATACCCGCCCCCTTTGATTTTTTGAAAAAATCGAAGGCCCTCGGGATCTTTTCAAACGCATTTCAATCGAAAATTCAGGCCAGTAGAACACCAGAAATAGCGGTGTTATGTCTGGGAGACGTCTGGTTTGGAAACTGTATCTTGCCAAAGTTGCGGTCGAGGCCCCCGAAATTGCCCATACTCCCCCTTTGATTTTTTGAAAAAATCGAAGGCCCTCGGAATCTTTTCAAACGCGTATCAATCGAAAATTCAGGTCAGTAGAACACCAGAAATAGCGGTTTTATGTCTGGGAGACGTCTGGTTTGGAAACTGTGGCTTGCCAAAGTTGGGGTCGAGGCCTCCGAAATTGCCCCCCTTTGATTTTTTGAAAAAATCGAAAATTCAGGCCAGTAGAACACCAGAAATAGCGGTTTTATGTCTGGGAGACGTCTGGTTTGGAAACTGTGGCTTGCCAAAGTTGGGGTCGAGTCCTCCGAAATTGCCCATACCCCCCCTTTGATTTTTTGAAAAAATCGAAGGCCCTCGGAATCTTTTCAAACGCTTATCAATCGAAAATTCAGGCCAGTAGAACACCAGAAATAGCGGTTTTATGTCTGGGAGACGTCTGGTTTGGAAACTGTGACTTGCCAAAGTTGGGGTCGAGGCCTCCGAAATTGCCCATACCACCCATTTGATTTTTTGAAAAAATCAAAGGCCCTCGGAATCTTTTCAAACGCTTATCAATCGAAAATTCAGGCCAGTAGAACACCAGAAATAGCGGTTTTATGTCTGGGAGACGTCTGGTTTGGAAACTGTGGCTTGGCAAAGTTGGGGTCGAGGCCTCCGAAATTGCCTCCCTTTGATTTTTTGAAAAAATCGAAGGCCCTCGGAATCTTTTCAAACGCAAATCAATCGAAAATTCAGGTCAGTAGAACACCAGAAATAGCGGTTTTATGTCTGGGAGACGTCTGGTTTGGAAACTGTGGCTTGCCAAAGTTGCGGTCGAGGCCCCCGAAATTGCCCATACTCCCCCTTTGATTTTTTGAAAAAATCGAAGGCCCTCGGAATCTTTTCAAACGCGTATCAATCGAAAATTCAGGTCAGTAGAACACCAGAAATAGCGGTTTTATGTCTGGGAGACGTCTGGTTTGGAAACTGTGACTTGCCAAAGTTGGGTCGATGCCTTCGATATTGCTAATACCCCCCCCTTTGATTTTTTTAAAAAATCGAAGGCCCTCGGAATCTTTTCAAACGCTTATCAATCGAAAATTCAGGTCAGTAGAACACCAGAAATAGCGGTTTTATGTCTGGGAGACGTCTGGTTTGGAAACTGTGGCTTGCCAAAGTTGGGGTCGAGTCCTCCGAAATTGCCCATACCCCCCCTTTGATTTTTTGAAAAAATCGAAGGCCCTCGGTATCTTTTCAAACGCATATCAATCGAAAATTCAGGTCAGTAGAACACCAGAAATAGCGGTTTTATGTCTGGGAGACGTCTGGTTTGGAAACTGTGGCTTGCCAAAGTTGGGGTCGAGGCCTCCGAAAATGCCCATACCCCCCCTTTGATTTTTTGAAAAAATCAAAGGCCCTCGGAATCTTTTCAAACGCTTATCAATCGAAAATTCAGGCCAGTAGAACACCAGAAATAGCGGTTTTATGTCTGGGAGACGTCTGGTTTGGAAACTGTGACTTGCCAAAGTTGGGGTCGAGGCCTCCGAAATTGCCCATACCCCCCCTTTGATTTTTTTAAAAAATCGAAAGCCCTCGGAATCTTTTCAAACGCGTATCAATCGAAAATTCAGGCCAGTAGAACACCAGAAATAGCGGTTTTATGTCTGGGAGACGTCTGGTTTGGAAACTGTGACTTGCCAAAGTTGGGGTCGCTGCCTTCGATATAGCTAATACCAGCCCCTTTAATTTTTTGAAAAAATCGAAGGCCCTCGGGTTCTTTTCAAACGCATATCAATCGAAAATTCAGGCCAGTAGAACACCAGAAATAGCGGTTTTATGTCTGGGAGACGTCTGGTTTGGAAACTGTGGCTTGCCAAAGTTGGGGTCGAGGCCTCCGAAATTGCCCATACCCCCCCTTTGATTTTTTGAAAAAATCGAAGGCATTCGGAAACTTTTCAAACGCATGTCAATCGAAAATTCAGGTCAGTAGAACACCAGAAATAGCGGTTTTATGTCTGGGAGACGTCTGGTTTGGAAACTGTGACTTGCCAAAGTTGGTGTCGAGGCCTCCGAAATTGCCCATACCCCCCCTTTAATTTTTTGAAAAAATCGAAGGCCGTCGGAATCGTTTCAAACGCATATCAATCGAAAATTCAGGTCAGTAGAACACCAGAAATAGCGGTTTTATGTCTGGGAGACGTCTGGTTTGGAAACTGTGACTTGCCAAAGTTGGGGTCGCTGCCTTCGATATAGCTAATACCCGCCCCCTTTGATTTTTTGAAAAAATCGAAGGCCCTCGGGATCTTTTCAAACGCATTTCAATCGAAAATTCAGGCCAGTAGAACACCAGAAATAGCGGTGTTATGTCTGGGAGACGTCTGGTTTGGAAACTGTATCTTGCCAAAGTTGCGGTCGAGGCCCCCGAAATTGCCCATACTCCCCCTTTGATTTTTTGAAAAAATCGAAGGCCCTCGGAATCTTTTCAAACGCGTATCAATCGAAAATTCAGGTCAGTAGAACACCAGAAATAGCGGTTTTATGTCTGGGAGACGTCTGGTTTGGAAACTGTGGCTTGCCAAAGTTGGGGTCGAGGCCTCCGAAATTGCCCCCCTTTGATTTTTTGAAAAAATCGAAAATTCAGGCCAGTAGAACACCAGAAATAGCGGTTTTATGTCTGGGAGACGTCTGGTTTGGAAACTGTGGCTTGCCAAAGTTGGGGTCGAGTCCTCCGAAATTGCCCATACCCCCCCTTTGATTTTTTGAAAAAATCGAAGGCCCTCGGTATCTTTTCAAACGCATATCAATCGAAATCTCAGGTCAGTAGAACACCAGAAATAGCGGTTTTATGTCTGGGAGACGTCTGGTTTGGAAACTGTGGCTTGCCAAAGTTGGGGTCGAGGCCTCCGAAAATGCCCATACCCCCCCTTTGATTTTTTGAAAAAATCAAAGGCCCTCGGAATCTTTTCAAACGCTTATCAATCGAAAATTCAGGCCAGTAGAACACCAGATATAGCGGTTTTATGTCTGGGAGACGTCTGGTTTGGAAACTGTGACTTGCCAAAGTTGGGGTCGAGGCCTCCGAAATTGCCCATACCCCCCCTTTGATTTTTTTAAAAAATCGAAAGCCCTCGGAATCTTTTCAAACGCGTATCAATCGAAAATTCAGGCCAGTAGAACACCAGAAATAGCGGTTTTATGTCTGGGAGACGTCTGGTTTGGAAACTGTGACTTGCCAAAGTTGGGGTCGCTGCCTTCGATATAGCTAATACCAGCCCCTTTAATTTTTTGAAAAAATCGAAGGCCCTCGGGGTCTTTTCAAACGCATATCAATCGAAAATTCAGGCCAGTAGAACACCAGAAATAGCGGTTTTATGTCTGGGAGACGTCTGGTTTGGAAACTGTGGCTTGCCAAAGTTGGGGTCGAGGCCTCCGAAATTGCCCATACCCCCCCTTTGATTTTTTGAAAAAATCGAAGGCCCTCGGAAACTTTTCAAACGCATATCAATCGAAAATTCAGGTCAGTAGAACACCAGAAATAGCGGTTTTATGTCTGGGAGACGTCTGGTTTGGAAACTGTGACTTGCCAAAGTTGGTGTCGAGGCCTCCGAAATTGCCCATACCCCCCCTTTAATTTTTTGAAAAAATCGAAGGCCGTCGGAATCGTTTCAAACGCGTATCAATCGAAAATTCAGGTCAGTAGAACACCAGAAATAGCGGTTTTATGTCTGGGAGACGTCTGGTTTGGAAACTGTGACTTGCCAAAGTTGGGGTCGCTGCCTTCGATATAGCTAATACCCCCCCCCTTTGATTTTTTGAAAAAATCGAAGGCCCTCGGAATCTTTTCAAACGCATATCAATCGAAAATTCAGGTCAGTAGAACACCAGAAATAGCGGTTTTATGCCTGGGAGACGTCTGGTTTGGAAACTGTGACTTGCCAAAGTTGGATCGATGCCTTCGATATTGCTAATACCCCCCCCTTTTATTTTTTGAAAAAATCTAAGGCCCTCGGAATATTTTCAAACGCATATCAATCGAAAATTCAGGTCAGTAGAACACCAGAAATAGCGGTTTTATGTCTGGGAGACGTCTGGTTTGGAAACTGTGACTTGCCAAAGTTGGGTCGATGCCTTCGATATTGCTAATACCCCCCCTTTGATTTTTTGAAAGAATCGAAGGCCCTCGGAATCTTTTCAAACGCATATCAATCGAAAATTCAGGTCAGTAGAACACCAGAAATAGCGGTTTTATGCCTTGGAGACGTCTGGTTTGGAAACTGTGACTTGCTAAAGTTGGGTCGATGCCTTCGATATTGCTAATACCCCCCCCTTTGATTTTTTTAAAAAATCGATAGCCCTCGGAATCTTTTCAAACGCATATCAATCGAAAATTCAGGTCAGTAGAACACCAGAAATAGCGGTTTTATGTCTGGGAGACGTCTGGTTTGGAAACTGTGACTTGCCAAAGTTGGGGTCGAGGCCTCCGAAATTGCCCCCCTTTGATTTTTTGAAAAAATCGAAGGCCCTCGGAATCTTTCCAAACGCGTATCAATCGAAAATTCAGGTCAGTAGAACACCAGAAATAGCGGTTTTATGTCTGGGAGACGTCTGGTTTGGAAACTGTGACTTGCCAAAGTTGGGGTCGAGGCCTCCGAAATTGCCCCCCTTTGATTTTTTGAAAAAATCTAAGGCCATCGGAATCTTTTCAAACGCGTATCAATCGAAAATTCAGGTCAGTAGAACACCAGAAATAGCGGTTTTATGTCTGGGAGACGTCTGGTTTGGAAACTGTGACTTGCCAAAGTTTGGGTCGAGGCCTCCGAAATTGCCCCCCTTTGATTTTTTGAAAAAATCGAAGGCCCTCGGAATCTTTCCAAACGCGTATCAATCGAAAATTCAGGTCAGTAGAACACCAGAAATAGCGGTTTTATGTCTGGGAGACGTCTGGTTTGGAAACTGTGACTTGCCAAAGTTGGGGTCGAGGCCTCCGAAATTGCCCCCCTTTGATTTTTTGAAAAAATCTAAGGCCATCGGAATCTTTTCAAACGCGTATCAATCGAAAATTCAGGTCAGTAGAACACCAGAAATAGCGGTTTTATGTCTGGGAGACGTCTGGTTTGGAAACTGTGACTTGCCAAAGTTGGGGTCGAGGCCTCCGAAATTGCCCCCCTTTGATTTTTTGAAAAAATCGAAGGCCCTCGGAATCTTTTCAAACGCGTATCAATCGAAAATTCAGGTCAGTAGAACACCAGAAATAGCGGTTTTATGTCTGTGAGACGTCTGGTTTGGAAACTGTGACTTGCCAAAGTTGGGTCGATGCCTTCGATATTGCTAATACCCCCCCCTTTGATTTTTTGAAAAAATCGAAGGCCCTCGGAATCTTTTCAAACGCATATCAATCGAAAATTCAGGTCAGTAGAACACCAGAAATAGCGGTTTTATGTCTGGGAGACGTCTGGTTTGGAAACTGTGACTTGCCAAAGTTGGGGTCGAGGCCTCCGAAATTGCCCCCCTTTGATTTTTTGAAAAAATCGAAGGCCCTCGGAATCTTTTCAAACGCGTATCAATCGAAAATTCAGGTCAGTAGAACACCAGAAATAGCGGTTTTATGTCTGTGAGACGTCTGGTTTGGAAACTGTGACTTGCCAAAGTTGGGTCGATGCCTTCGATATTGCTAATACCCCCCCCTTTGATTTTTTGAAAAAATCGAAGGCCCTCGGAATCTTTTCAAACGCATATCAATCGAAAATTCAGGTCAGTAGAACACCAGAAATAGCGGTTTTATGTCTGGGAGACGTCTGGTTTGGAAACTGTGACTTGCCAAAGTTGGGGTCGAGGCCTCCGAAATTGCCCCCCTTTGATTTTTTGAAAAAATCGAAGGCCCTCGGAATCTTTTCAAACGCGTATCAATCGAAAATTCAGGTCAGTAGAACACCAGAAATAGCGGTTTTATGTCTGGGAGACGTCTGGTTTGGAAACTGTGACTTGCCAAAGTTGGGTCGATGCCTTCGATATTGCTAATACCCCCCCCCCCTTTGATTTTTTGAAAAAATCGAAGGCCCTCGGAATCTTTTCAAACGCATATCAATCGAAAATTCAGGTCAGTAGAACACCAGAAATAGCGGTTTTATGTCTGGGAGACGTCTGGTTTGGAAACTGTGACTTGCCAAAGTTGGGTCGATGCCTTCGATATTGCTAATACCACCCCCTTTGATTTTTTTGAAAAAATCGAAGGCCCTCGGAATCTTTTCAAACGCGTATCAATCGAAAATACAGGTCAGTAGAACACCAGAAATAGCGGTTTTATGTCTGGGAGACGTCTGGTTTGGAAACTGAGACTTGCCAAAGTTGGTGTCGAGGCCTCCGAAATTGCCCCCCTTTGATTTTTTGAAAAAATCGATAGCCCTCGGAATCTTTTCAAACGCATATCAATCGAAAATTCAGGTCAGTAGAACACCAGAAATAGCGGTTTTATGTCTGGGAGACGTCTGGTTTGGAAACTGTGACTTGCCAAAGTTGGGTCGATGCCTTCGATATTGCTAATACCCCCCCCTTTGATTTTTTGAAAAAATCGAAGGCCCTCGGAATCTTTTCAAACGCATATCAATCGAAAATTCAGGTCAGTAGAACACCAGAAATAGCGGTTTTATGTCTGGGAGACGTCTGGTTTGGAAACTGTGACTTGCCAAAGTTGGGGTCGAGGCCTCCGAAATTGCCCCCCTTTGATTTTTGAAAAAATCGAAGGCCCTCGGAATCTTTTCAAACGCGTATCAATCGAAAATTCAGGTCAGTAGAACACCAGAAATAGCGGTTTTATGTCTGGGAGACGTCTGGTTTGGAAACTGTGACTTGCCAAAGTTGGGTCGATGCCTTCGATATTGCTAATACCCCCCCCTTTAATTTTTTGAAAAAATCGAAGGCCCTCGGAATCTTTTCAAACGCATATCAATCGAAAATTCAGGTCAGTAGAGCACCAGAAATAGCGGTTTTATGTCTGGGAGACGTCTGGTTTGGAAACTGTGGCTTGCCAAAGTTGGGGTCGAGGCCTCCGAAATTGCCCCCCTTTGATTTTTTGAAAAAATCGAAGGCCATCGGAATCTTTTCAAACGCGTATCAATCGAAAATTCAGGTCAGTAGAACACCAGAAATAGCGGTTTTATGTCTGTCAGACGTCTGGTTTGGAAACTGTGACTTGCCAAAGTTGGGGTCGAGGCCTCCGAAATTGCCCCCCTTTGATTTTTTGAAAAAATCGAAGGCCCTCGGAATCTTTTCAAACGCATATCAATCGAAAATTCAGGTCAGTAGAACACCAGAAATAGCGGTTTTATGTCTGGGAGACGTCTGGTTTGGAAACTGTGACTTGCCAAAGTTGGGTCGATGCCTTCGATATTGCTAATACCCCCCCTTTGATTTTTTGAAAAAATCGAAGGCCCTCGGAATCTTTTCAAACGCATATCAATCGAAAATTCAGGTCAGTAGAACACCAGAAATAGCGGTTTTATGTCTGGGAGACGTCTGGTTTGGAAACTGTGACTTGCCAAAGTTGGGGTCGAAACCTCCGAAATTGCCCCCCTTTGATTTTTTGAAAAAATCGAAGGCCCTCGGAATCTTTTCAAACGCATATCAATCGAAAATTCAGGTCAGTAGAACACCAGAAATAGCGGTTTTATGTCTGGGAGACGTCTGGTTTGGAAACTGTGACTTGCCAAAGTTGGGTCGATGCCTTCGATATTGCTAATACCCCCCCCCTTTGATTTTTTGAAAAAATCGAAGGCCCTCGGAATCTTTTCAAACGCATATCAATCGAAAATTCAGGTCAGTAGAACACCAGAAATAGCGGTTTTATGTCTTGGAGACGTCTGGTTTGGAAACTGTGACTTGCCAAAATTGGGGTCGAGGCATCCGAAATTGCCCCCCTTTGATTTTTTGAAAAAATCGAAGGCCATCGGAATCTTTTCAAACGCGTATCAATCGAAAATTCAGGTCAGTAGAACACCAGAAATAGCGGTTTTATGTCTGGGAGACGTCTGGTTTGGAAACTGTGACTTGCCAAAGTTGGGGTCGAGGCCTCCGAAATTGCCCCCCTTTGATTTTTTGAAAAAATCGAAGGCCCTCGGAATCTTTTCAAACGCGTATCAATCGAAAATTCAGGTCAGTAGAACACCAGAAATAGCGGTTTTATGTCTGGGAGACGTCTGGTTTGGAAACTGTGACTTGCCAAAGTTGGGTCGATGCCTTCGATATTGCTAATACCCCCCCCTTTGATTTTTGTAAAAAATCGAAGGCCCTTGGAATCTTTTCAAACGCATATCAATCGAAAATTCAGGTCAGTAGAACACCAGAAATAGCGGTTTTATGTCTGGGAGACGTCTGGTTTGGAAACTGTGACTTGCCAAAGTTGGGGTCGAGGCCTCCGAAATTGCCCCCCTTTGATTTTTTGAAAAAATCGAAGGCCCTCGGAATCTTTTCAAACGCGTATCAATCGAAAATTCAGGTCAGTAGAACACCAGAAATAGCGGTTTTATGTCTGGGAGACGTCTGGTTTGGAAACTGTGACTTGCCAAAGTTGGGTCGATGCCTTCGATATTGCTAATACCCCCCCCTTTGATTTTTTGAAAAAATCGAAGGCCCTCGGAATCTTTTCAAACGCATATCAATCGAAAATTCAGGTCAGTAGAACACCAGAAATAGCGGTTTTATGTCTGGGAGACGTCTGGTTTGGAAACTGTGACTTGCCAAAGTTGGGGTCGAGGCCTTCGATATTGCTAATACCCCCCCCTTTGATTTTTTGAAAAAATCGAAGGCCCTCGGAATCTTTTCAAACGCATATCAATCGAAAATTCAGGTCAGTAGAACACCAGAAATAGCAGTTTTATGTCTGGGAGACGTCTGGTTTGGAAACTGTGACTTGCCAAAGTTGGGTCGATGCCTTCGATATTGCTAATACCCCCCCTTTGATTTTTTGAAAAAATCGAAGGCCCTCGGAATCTTTTCAAACGCATATCAATCGAAAATTCAGGTCAGTAGAACACCAGAAATAGCGGTTTTATGCCTGGGAGACGTCTGGTTTGGAAACTGTGACTTGCCAAAGTTGGATCGATGCCTTTGATATTGTTAATACCCCCCCCTTTGATTTTTTGAAAAAATCTAAGGCCCTCGGAATATTTTCAAACGCATATCAATCGAAAATTCAGGTCAGTAGAACACCAGAAATAGCGGTTTTATGTCTGGGAGACGTCTGGTTTGGAAACTGTGACTTGCCAAATTTGGGTCGATGCCTTCGATATTGCTAATACCCCCCCCCCTTTGATTTTTTGAAAAAATCGAAGGCCCTCGGAATCTTTTCAAACGCGTATCAAACGAAAATTCAGGTCAGTAGAACACCAGAAATAGCGGTTTTATGTCTGGGAGACGTCTGGTTTGGAAACTGTGACTTGCCAAAGTTGGGGTCGAGGCCTCCGAAATTGCCCCCCTTTGATTTTTTGAAAAAATCGAAGGCCCTCGGAATCTTTTCAAACGCATATCAATCGAAAATTCAGGTCAGTAGAACACCAGAAATAGCGGTTTTATGTCTGGGAGACGTCTGGTTTGGAAACTGTGACTTGCCAAAGTTGGGTCGATGCCTTCGATATTGCTAATACCCCCCCCCTTTGATTTTTTGAAAAAATCGAAGGCCCTCGGAATCTTTTCAAACGCATATCAATCGAAAATTCAGGTCAGTAGAACACCAGAAATAGCGGTTTTATGTCTTGGAGACGTCTGGTTTGGAAACTGTGACTTGCCAAAATTGGGGTCGAGGCATCCGAAATTGCCCCCCTTTGATTTTTTGAAAAAATTGAAGGCCATCGGAATCTTTTCAAACGCGTATCAATCGAAAATTCAGGTCAGTAGAACACCAGAAATAGCGGTTTTATGTCTGGGAGACGTCTGGTTTGGAAACTGTGACTTGCCAAAGTTGGGGTCGAGGCCTCCGAAATTGCCCCCCTTTGATTTTTTGAAAAAATCGAAGGCCCTCGGAATCTTTTCAAACGCGTATCAATCGAAAATTCAGGTCAGTAGAGCACCAGAAATAGCGGTTTTATGTCTGGGAGACGTCTGGTTTGGAAACTGTGACTTGCCAAAGTTGGGTCGATGCCTTCGATATTGCTAATACCCCCCCCTTTGATTTTTTGAAAAAATCGAAGGCCCTCGGAATCTTTTCAAACGCGTATCAATCGAAAATTCAGGTCAGTAGAGCACCAGAAATAGCGGTTTTATGTCTGGGAGACGTCTGGTTTGGAAACTGTGACTTGCCAAAGTTGGGGTCGAGGCCTCCGAAATTGCCCCCCTTTGATTTTTTGAAAAAATCGAAGGCCCTCGGAATCTTTTCAAACGCGTATCAATCGAAAATTCAGGTCAGTAGAACACCAGAAATAGCGGTTTTATGTCTGGGAGACGTCTGGTTTGGAAACTGTGACTTGCCAAAGTTGGGTCGATGCCTTCGATATTGCTTTGATTTTTTGAAATAATCGAAGGCTCTCGGAATCTTTTCAAACGCATATCAATCGAAAATTCAGGTCAGTAGAACACCAGAAATAGCGGTTTTATGTCTGGGAGACGTCTGGTTTGGAAACTGTGACTTGCCAAAGTTGGGTCGATGCCTTCGATATTGCTAATACCCCCCCCTTTGATTTTTTGAAAAAATCGATGGCCCTCGGAATCTTTTCAAACGCATATCAATCGAAAATTCAGGTCAGTAGAACACCAGAAATAGCGGTTTTATGTCTGGGAGACGTCTGGTTTGGAAACTGTGACTTGCCAAAATTGGGGTCGAGGCCTCCGAAATTGCCCCCCTTTGATTTTTTGAAAAAATCGAAGGCCCTCGGAATCTTTTCAAACGCGTATCAATCGAAAATTCAGGTCAGTAGAACACCAGAAATAGCGGTTTTATGTCTGGGAGACGTCTGGTTTGGAAACTGTGACTTGCCAAAGTTGGGTCGATGCCTTCGATATTGCTAATACCCCCCCCTTTGATTTTTTGAAAAAATCGAAGGCCCTCGGAATCTTTTCAAACGCTTATCAATCGAAAATTCAGGTCAGTAGAACACCAGAAATAGCGGTTTTATGTCTGGGAGACGTCTGGTTTGGAAACTGTGACTTGCCAAAGTTGGGTCGATGCCTTCGATATTGCTAATACCCCCCCCTTTGATTTTTTGAAAAAATCGAATGCCCTCGGAATCTTTTCAAACGCATATCAATCGAAAATTCAGGTCAGTAGAACACCAGAAATAGCGGTTTTATGTCTGGGAGACGTCTGGTTTGGAAACTGTGGCTTGCCAAAGTTGGGTCGATGCCTTCGATATTGCTAATACCCCCCCCTTTGATTTTTTGAAAAAATCGAATGCCCTCGGAATCTTTTCAAACGCATATCAATCGAAAATTCAGGTCAGTAGAACACCAGAAATAGCGGTTTTATGTCTGGGAGACGTCTGGTTTGGAAACTGTGACTTGCCAAAGTTGGGTCGATGCCTTCGATATTGCTAATACCCCCCCCTTTGATTTTTTGAAAAAATCGAAGGCCCTCGGAATCTTTTCAAACGCATATCAATCGAAAATTCAGGTCAGTAGAACACCAGAAATAGCGGTTTTATGTCTGGGAGACGTCTGGTTTGGAAACTGTGACTTGCCAAAATTGGGGTCGAGGCCTCCGAAATTGCCCCCCTTTGATTTTTTGAAAAAATCGAAGGCCCTCGGAATCTTTTCAAACGCGTATCAATCGAAAATTCAGGTCAGTAGAACACCAGAAATAGCGGTTTTATGTCTGGGAGACGTCTGGTTTGGAAACTGTGACTTGCCAAAGTTGGGTCGATGCCTTCGATATTGCTAATACCCCCCCCTTTGATTTTTTGAAAAAATCGAATGCCCTCGGAATCTTTTCAAACGCATATCAATCGAAAATTCAGGTCAGTAGAACACCAGAAATAGCGGTTTTATGTCTGGGAGACGTCTGGTTTGGAAACTGTGACTTGCCAAAATTGGGGTCGAGGCCTCCGAAATTGCCCCCCTTTGATTTTTTGAAAAAATCGAAGGCCCTCGGAATCTTTTCAAACGCTTATCAATCGAAAATTCAGGTCAGTAGAACACCAGAAATAGCGGTTTTATGTCTGGGAGACGTCTGGTTTGGAAACTGTGACTTGCCAAAGTTGGGTCGATGCCTTCGATATTGCTAATACCCCCCCCTTTGATTTTTTGAAAAAATCGAATGCCCTCGGAATCTTTTCAAACGCATATCAATCGAAAATTCAGGTCAGTAGAACACCAGAAATAGCGGTTTTATGTCTGGGAGACGTCTGGTTTGGAAACTGTGACTTGCCAAAGTTGGGGTCGAGGCCTCCGAAATTGCCCCCCTTTGATTTTTTGAAAAAATCGAAGGCCCTCGGAATCTTTTCAAACGCGTATCAATCGAAAATTCAGGTCAGTAGAACACCAGAAATAGCGGTTTTATGTCTGGGAGACGTCTGGTTTGGAAACTGTGGCTTGCCAAAATTGGGGTCGAGGCCTCCGAAATTGCCCCCCTTTGATTTTTTGAAAAAATCGAAGGCCATCTGAATCTTTTCAAACGCGTATCAATCGAAAATTCAGGTCAGTAGAACACCAGAAATAGCGGTTTTATGTCTGGGAGACGTCTGGTTTGGAAACTGTGACTTGCCAAAGTTGGGTCGATGCCTTCGATATTGCTAATACCACCCCTTTGATTTTTTGAAAAAATCGAAGGCCCTCGGAATCTTGTCAAACGCATATCAATCGAAAATTCAGGTCAGTAGAACACCAGAAATAGCGGTTTTATGTCTGGGAGACGTCTGGTTTGGAAACTGTGACTTGCCAAAGTTGGGTCGATGCCTTCGATATTGCTAATACCCCCCCCTTTGATTTTTTGAAAAATCGAAGGCCCTCGGAATCTTTTCAAACGCATATCAATCGAAAATTCAGGTCAGTAGAACACCAGAAATAGCGGTTTTATGCCTAGGAGACGTCTGGTTTGGAAACTGTGACTTGCCAAAGTTGGGTCGATGCCTTCGATATTGCTAATACCCCCCCCTTTGATTTTTTGAAAAAATCGAATGCCCTCGGAATCTTTTCAAACGCATATCAATCGAAAATTCAGGTCAGTAGAACACCAGAAATAGCGGTTTTATGTCTGGAAGACGTCTGGTTTGGAAACTGTGACTTGCCAAAGTTGGGGTCGAGGCCTCCGAAATTGCCCCCCTTTGATTTTTTGAAAAAATCGAAGGCCCTCGGAATTTTTTCAAACGCGTATCAATCGAAAATTCAGGTCAGTAGAACACCAGAAATAGCGGTTTTATGTCTGGGAGACGTCTGGTTTGGAAACTGTGACTTGCCAAAGTTGGGTCGATGCCTTCGATATTGCTAATACCCCCCCCTTTGATTTTTTTAAAAAATCGAAGGCCCTCGGAATCTTTTCAAACGCGTATCAATCGAAAATTCAGGTCAGTAGAACACCAGAAATAGCGGTTTTATGTCTGGGAGACGTCTGGTTTGGAAACTGTGGCTTGCCAAAGTTGGGGTCGAGGCCTCCGAAATTGCCCCCCTTTGATTTTTTGAAAAAATCGAAAATTCAGGTCAGTAGAACACCAGAAATAGCGGTTTTATGTCTGGGAGACGTCTGGTTTGGAAACTGTGGCTTGCCAAAGTTGGGGTCGAGGCCTCCGAAAATGCCCATACCCCCCCTTTGATTTTTTGAAAAAATCAAAGGCCCTCGGAATCTTCTCAAACGCTTATCAATCGAAAATTCAGGCCAGTAGAACACCAGAAATAGCGGTTTTATGTCTGGGAGACGTCTGGTTTGGAAACTGTGGCTTGCCAAAGTTGGGGTCGAGGCCTCCGAAAATGCCCATACCCCCCCTTTGATTTTTGTAAAAAATCGAAGGCCCTTGGAATCTTTTCAAACGCATATCAATCGAAAATTCAGGTCAGTAGAACACCAGAAATAGCGGTTTTATGCTTGGGAGACGTCTGGTTTGGAAACTGTGACTTGCCAAAGTTGGGGTTGCTGCCTTCGATATAGCTAATACCCGCCCCTTTGATTTTTTGAAAAAATCGAAAATTCAGGTCAGTAGAACACCAGAAATAGCGGTTTTATGTCTGGGAGACGTCTGGTTTGGAAACTGTGGCTTGCCAAAGTTGGGGTCGAGGCCTCCGAAATTGCCCATACCCCCCCTTTGATTTTTTGAAAAAATCGAAGGCCCTCGGAATCTTTTCAAACGCGTATCAATCGAAAATTCAGGCCAGTAGAACACCAGAAATAGCGGTTTTATGTCTGGGAGACGTCTGGTTTGGAAACTGTGACTTGCCAAAGTTTGGGTTGCTGCCTTCGATATAGCTAATACCCGCCCCTTTGATTTTTTTAAAAAATCGAAAGCCCTCGGGGTCTTTTCAAACGCATATCAATCGAAAATTCAGGCCAGTAGAACACCAGAAATAGCGGTTTTATGTCTGCGAGACGTCTGGTTTGGAAACTGTGGCTTGCCAAAGTTGGGGTCGATGCCTTCGATATTGCTAATACCCCCCCCATTGATTTTTTGAAAAAATCGAAGGCCGTCGGAATCTTTTCAAACGCTTAACAATCGAAAATTCAGGCCAGTAGAACACCAGAAATAGCGGTTTTATGTCTGGGAGACGTCTGGTTTGGAAACTGTGGCTTGCCAAAGTTGGGGTCGAGGCCTCCGAAATTGCCCATACCCCCCCTTTGATTTTTTGAAAAAATCGAAGGCCCTCGGTATCTTTTCAAACGCATATCAATCGAAATTTCAGGTCAGTAGAACACCAGAAATAGCGGTTTTATGTCTGGGAGACGTCTGGTTTGGAAACTGTGGCTTGGCAAAGTTGGGGTCGAGGCCTCCGATTTTTTGAAAAAATCGAAGGCCCTCGGAATCTTTTCAAACGCGTATCAATCGAAAATTCAGGCCAGTAGAACACCAGAAATAGCGGTTTTATGTCTGGGAGACGTCTGGTTTGGAAACTGTGGCTTGCCAAAGTTGGGGTCGAGGCCTCCGAAATTGCCCATACCCCCCCTTTGATTTTTTGAAAAAATCGAAGGCCCTCGGTATCTTTTCAAACGCATATCAATCGAAATTTCAGGTCAGTAGAACACCAGAAATAGCGGTTTTATGTCTGGGAGACGTCTGGTTTGGAAACTGTGGCTTGCCAAAGTTGGGGTCGAGGCCTCCGAAATTGCCCATACCCCCCCTTTGATTTTTTGAAAAAATCGAAGGCCCTCGGAATCTTTTCAAACGCATATCAATCGAAAATTCAGGCCAGTAGAACACCAGAAATAGCGGTTTTATGTCTGGGAGACGTCTGGTTTGGAAACTGTGACTTGCCAAAGTTGGGGTCGCTGCCTTCGATATAGCTAATACCAGCCCCTTTAATTTTTTGAAAAAATCGAAGGCCCTCGGGGTCTTTTCAAACGCATATCAATCGAAAATTCAGGCCAGTAGAACACCAGAAATAGCGGTTTTATGTCTGGGAGACGTCTGGTTTGGAAACTGTGGCTTGCCAAATTTGGGGTCGAGGCCTCCGAAATTGCCCATACCCCCCCTTTGATTTTTTGAAAAAATCGAAGGCCCTCGGAAACTTTTCAAACGCATATCAATCGAAAATTCAGGTCAGTAGAACACCAGAAATAGCGGTTTTATGTCTGGGAGACGTCTGGTTTGGAAACTGTGACTTGCCAAAGTTGGTGTCGAGGCCTCCGAAATTGCCCATACCCCCCCTTTAATTTTTTGAAAAAATCGAAGGCCCTCGGAATCGTTTCAAACGCATATCAATCGAAAATTCAGGTCAGTAGAACACCAGAAATAGCGGTTTTATGTCTGGGAGACGTCTGGTTTGGAAACTGTGACTTGCCAAAGTTGGGGTCGCTGCCTTCGATATAGCTAATACCCGCCCCCTTTGATTTTTTGAAAAAATCGAAGGCCCTCGGGATCTTTTCAAACGCATTTCAATCGAAAATTCAGGCCAGTAGAACACCAGAAATAGCGGTGTTATGTCTGGGAGACGTCTGGTTTGGAAACTGTGACTTGCCAAAGTTGGGACGATGAATTCGATATTGCTAATATTTTTTTGAAAAAATCGAAAGCCCTCGGAATCTTTTCAAACCCATATCAATCGAAAATTCAGGTCAGTAGAGCACCAGAAATAGCGGTTTTATGTCTGGGAGACGTCTGGTTTGGAAACTGTGACTTGCCAAAGTTGGGGTCGAGGCCTCCGAAATTGCCCCCCTTTGATTTTTTGAAAAAATCGAAGGCCCTCGGAATCTTTTCAAACGCATATCAATCGAAAATACAGGCCAGTAGAACTCCAGAAATAGCGGTTTTATGTCTGGGAGACGTCTGGTTTGGAAACTGTGGCTTGTCAAAGTTTGGGTCGAGGCCTCCGAAATTGCCCCCCTTTGATTTTTTGAAAAAATCGAAGGCCCTCGTAATCTTTTCAAACGCGTATCAATCGAAAATTCAGGCCAGTAGAACACCAGAAATAGCGGTTTTATGCCTGGGAGACGTCTGGTTTGGAAACTGTGGCTTGCCAAAGTTGGGGTCGAGGCATCCGAAATTGCCCATACCCCCCCTTTGATTTTTTGAAAAAATCGAAGGCCCTCGGAATCGTTTCAAACGCATATCAATCGAAAATTCAGGTCAGTAGAACACCAGAAATAGCGGTTTTATGTCTGGGAGACGTCTGGTTTGGAAACTGTGGCTTGCTAAAGTTGGGGTCGAGGCCTCCGAAATTGCCCCCCTTTGATTTTTTTAAAAAATCGAAGGCCCTCGGAATCTTTTCAAACGCATATCAATCGAAAATTCAGGTCAGTAGAACACCAGAAATAGCGGTATTATGTCTGGGAGACGTCTGGTTTGGAAACTGTGACTTGCCAAAGTTAGGGTCGCTGCCTTCGATATAGCTAATACCCCCCCTTTGATTTTTTGAAAAAATCGAAGGCCCTCGGTATCTTTTCAAACGCATATCAATCGAAAATTCAGGTCAGTAGAACACCAGAAATAGCGGTTTTATGTCTGGGAGACGTCTGGTTTGGAAACTGTGGCTTGCCAAAGTTGTTGTCGAGGCCTCCGAAATTGCCCATACCCCCCCTTTGATTTTTTGAAAAAATCGAAGGCCGTCGGAATCTTTTCAAACGCTTATCAATCGAAATTTATTAGAACACCAGAAATAGCGGTTTTATGTCTGGGAGACGTCTGGTTTGGAAACTGTGGCTTGCCAAAGTTGCGGTCGAGGCCTCCGAAATTGCCCATACCCCCCCTTTGATTTTTTTAAAAAATCGAAGGCCCTCGGGATCTTTTCAAACGCATTTCAATCGAAAATTCAGGCCAGTAGAACACCAGAAATAGCGGTGTTATGTCTGGGAGACGTCTGGTTTGGAAACTGTGACTTGCCAAAGTTGGGACGATGAATTCGATATTGCTAATACCCCCCCTTTGATTTTTTGAAAAAATCGAAAGCCCTCGGAATCTTTTCAAACGCATATCAATCGAAAATTCAGGTCAGTAGAGCACCAGAAATAGCTTTTTTATGTCTGGGAGACGTCTGGTTTGGAAACTGTGGCTTGCCAAAGTTGGGGTCGAGGCCTCCGAAAATGCCCATACCACCCCTTTGATTTTTTGAAAAAATCAAAGGCCCTCGGAATCTTTTCAAACGCTTATCAATCGAAAATTCAGGCCAGTAGAACACCAGAAATAGCGGTTTTATGTCTGGGAGACGTCTGGTTTGGAAACTGTGGCTTGGCAAAGTTGGGGTCGAGGCCTCCGAAATTGCCTCCCTTTGATTTTTTGAAAAAATCGAAGGCCCTCGGAATCTTTTCAAACGCAAATCAATCGAAAATTCAGGTCAGTAGAACACCAGAAATAGCGGTTTTATGTCTGGGAGACGTCTGGTTTGGAAACTGTGGCTTGCCAAAGTTGCGGTCGAGGCCCCCGAAATTGCCCATACTCCCCCTTTGATTTTTTGAAAAAATCGAAGGCCCTCGGAATCTTTTCAAACGCGTATCAATCGAAAATTCAGGTCAGTAGAACACCAGAAATAGCGGTTTTATGTCTGGGAGACGTCTGGTTTGGAAACTGTGACTTGCCAAAGTTGGGTCGATGCCTTCGATATTGCTAATACCCCCCCCTTTGATTTTTTTAAAAAATCGAAGGCCCTCGGAATCTTTTCAAACGCTTATCAATCGAAAATTCAGGTCAGTAGAACACCAGAAATAGCGGTTTTATGTCTGGGAGACGTCTGGTTTGGAAACTGTGGCTTGCCAAAGTTGGGGTCGAGTCCTCCGAAATTGCCCATACCCCCCCTTTGATTTTTTGAAAAAATCGAAGGCCCTCGGTATCTTTTCAAACGCATATCAATCGAAATTTCAGGTCAGTAGAACACCAGAAATAACGGTTTTATGTCTGGGAGACGTCTGGTTTGGAAACTGTGGCTTGCCAAAGTTGGGGTCGAGGCCTCCGAAAATGCCCATACCCCCCCTTTGATTTTTTGAAAAAATCAAAGGCCCTCGGAATCTTTTCAAACGCTTATCAATCGAAAATTCAGGCCAGTAGAACACCAGAAATAGCGGTTTTATGTCTGGGAGACGTCTGGTTTGGAAACTGTGACTTGCCAAAGTTGGGGTCGAGGCCTCCGAAATTGCCCATACCCCCCCTTTGATTTTTTTAAAAAATCGAAAGCCCTCGGAATCTTTTCAAACGCGTATCAATCGAAAATTCAGGCCAGTAGAACACCAGAAATAGCGGTTTTATGTCTGGGAGACGTCTGGTTTGGAAACTGTGGCTTGCCAAAGTTGGGGTCGCTGCCTTCGATATAGCTAATACCAGCCCCTTTAATTTTTTGAAAAAATCGAAGGATCTCGGGGTCTTTTCAAACGCATATCAATCGAAAATTCAGGCCAGTAGAACACCAGAAATAGCGGTTTTATGTCTGGGAGACGTCTGGTTTGGAAACTGTGGCTTGCCAAAGTTGGGGTCGAGGCCTCCGAAATTGCCCATACCCCCCCTTTGATTTTTTGAAAAAATCGAAGGCCCTCGGAAACTTTTCAAACGCATGTCAATCGAAAATTCAGGTCAGTAGAACACCAGAAATAGCGGTTTTATGTCTGGGAGACGTCTGGTTTGGAAACTGTGACTTGCCAAAGTTGGTGTCGAGGCCTCCGAAATTGCCCATACTCCCCCTTTAATTTTTTGAAAAAATCGAAGGCCGTCGGAATCGTTTCAAACGCATATCAATCGAAAATTCAGGTCAGTAGAACACCAGAAATAGCGGTTTTATGTCTGGGAGACGTCTGGTTTGGAAACTGTGACTTGCCAAAGTTGGGGTCGCTGCCTTCGATATAGCTAATACCCGCCCCCTTTGATTTTTTGAAAAAATCGAAGGCCCTCGGGATCTTTTCAAACGCATTTCAATCGAAAATTCAGGCCAGTAGAACACCAGAAATAGCGGTGTTATGTCTGGGAGACGTCTGGTTTGGAAACTGTATCTTGCCAAAGTTGCGGTCGAGGCCCCCGAAATTGCCCATACTCCCCCTTTGATTTTTTGAAAAAATCGAAGGCCCTCGGAATCTTTTCAAACGCGTATCAATCGAAAATTCAGGTCAGTAGAACACCAGAAATAGCGGTTTTATGTCTGGGAGACGTCTGGTTTGGAAACTGTGGCTTGCCAAAGTTGGGGTCGAGGCCTCCGAAATTGCCCCCCTTTGATTTTTTGAAAAAATCGAAAATTCAGGCCAGTAGAACACCAGAAATAGCGGTTTTATGTCTGGGAGACGTCTGGTTTGGAAACTGTGGCTTGCCAAAGTTGGGGTCGAGTCCTCCGAAATTGCCCATACCCCCCCTTTGATTTTTTGAAAAAATTGAAGGCCCTCGGAATCTTTTCAAACGCTTATCAATCGAAAATTCAGGCCAGTAGAACACCAGAAATAGCGGTTTTATGTCTGGGAGACGTCTGGTTTGGAAACTGTGACTTGCCAAAATTGGGGTCGAGGCCTCCGAAATTGCCCATACCACCCATTTGATTTTTTGAAAAAATCAAAGGCCCTCGGAATCTTTTCAAACGCTTATCAATCGAAAATTCAGGCCAGTAGAACACCAGAAATAGCGGTTTTATGTCTGGGAGACGTCTGGTTTGGAAACTGTGGCTTGGCAAAGTTGGGGTCGAGGCCTCCGAAATTGCCTCCCTTTGATTTTTTGAAAAAATCGAAGGCCCTCGGAATCTTTTCAAACGCAAATCAATCGAAAATTCAGGTCAGTAGAACACCAGAAATAGCGGTTTTATGTCTGGGAGACGTCTGGTTTGGAAACTGTGGCTTGCCAAAGTTGCGGTCGAGGCCCCCGAAATTGCCCATACTCCCCCTTTGATTTTTTGAAAAAATCGAAGGCCCTCGGAATCTTTTCAAACGCGTATCAATCGAAAATTCAGGTCAGTAGAACACCAGAAATAGCGGTTTTATGTCTGGGAGACGTCTGGTTTGGAAACTGTGACTTGCCAAAGTTGGGTCGATGCCTTCGATATTGCTAATACCCCCCCCTTTGATTTTTTTAAAAAATCGAAGGCCCTCGGAATCTTTTCAAACGCTTATCAATCGAAAATTCAGGTCAGTAGAACACCAGAAATAGCGGTTTTATGTCTGGGAGACGTCTGGTTTGGAAACTGTGGCTTGCCAAAGTTGGGGTCGAGTCCTCCGAAATTGCCCATACCCCCCCTTTGATTTTTTGAAAAAATCGAAGGCCCTCGGTATCTTTTCAAACGCATATCAATCGAAATTTCAGGTCAGTAGAACACCAGAAATAGCGGTTTTATGTCTGGGAGACGTCTGGTTTGGAAACTGTGGCTTGCCAAAGTTGGGGTCGAGGCCTCCGAAAATGCCCATACCCCCCCTTTGATTTTTTGAAAAAATCAAAGGCCCTCGGAATCTTTTCAAACGCTTATCAATCGAAAATTCAGGCCAGTAGAACACCAGAAATAGCGGTTTTATGTCTGGGAGACGTCTGGTTTGGAAACTGTGACTTGCCAAAGTTGGGGTCGAGGCCTCCGAAATTGCCCATACCCCCCCTTTGATTTTTTTAAAAAATCGAAAGCCCTCGGAATCTTTTCAAACGCGTATCAATCGAAAATTCAGGCCAGTAGAACACCAGAAATAGCGGTTTTATGTCTGGGAGACGTCTGGTTTGGAAACTGTGACTTGCCAAAGTTGGGGTCGCTGCCTTCGATATAGCTAATACCAGCCCCTTTAATTTTTTGAAAAAATCGAAGGCCCTCGGGTTCTTTTCAAACGCATATCAATCGAAAATTCAGGCCAGTAGAACACCAGAAATAGCGGTTTTATGTCTGGGAGACGTCTGGTTTGGAAACTGTGGCTTGCCAAAGTTGGGGTCGAGGCCTCCGAAATTGCCCATACCCCCCCTTTGATTTTTTGAAAAAATCGAAGGCATTCGGAAACTTTTCAAACGCATGTCAATCGAAAATTCAGGTCAGTAGAACACCAGAAATAGCGGTTTTATGTCTGGGAGACGTCTGGTTGGGAAACTGTGACTTGCCAAAGTTGGTGTCGAGGCCTCCGAAATTGCCCATACCCCCCCTTTAATTTTTTGAAAAAATCGAAGGCCGTCGGAATCGTTTCAAACGCGTATCAATCGAAAATTCAGGTCAGTAGAACACCAGAAATAGCGGTTTTATGTCTGGGAGACGTCTGGTTTGGAAACTGTGGCTTGCCAAAGTTGGGGTCGAGGCCTCCGAAATTGCCCCCCTTTGATTTTTTGAAAAAATCGAAAATTCAGGCCAGTAGAACACCAGAAATAGCGGTTTTATGTCTGGGAGACGTCTGGTTTGGAAACTGTGGCTTGCCAAAGTTGGGGTCGAGTCCTCCGAAATTGCCCATACCCCCCCTTTGATTTTTTGAAAAAATCAAAGGCCCTCGGAATCTTTTCAAACGCTTATCAATCGAAAATTCAGGCCAGTAGAACACCAGAAATAGCGGTTTTATGTCTGGGAGACGTCTGGTTTGGAAACTGTGACTTGCCAAAGTTGGGGTCGAGGCCTCCGAAATTGCCCATACCCCTTTGATTTTTTTAAAAAATCGAAAGCCCTCGGAATCTTTTCAAACGCGTATCAATCGAAAATTCAGGCCAGTAGAACACCAGAAATAGCGGTTTTATGTCTGGGAGACGTCTGGTTTGGAAACTGTGACTTGCCAAAGTTGGGGTCGCTGCCTTCGATATAGCTAATACCAGCCCCTTTAATTTTTTGAAAAAATCGAAGGCCCTCGGGGTCTTTTCAAACGCATATCAATCGAAAATTCAGGCCAGTAGAACACCAGAAATAGCGGTTTTATGTCTGGGAGACGTCTGGTTTGGAAACTGTGGCTTGCCAAAGTTGGGGTCGAGGCCTCCGAAATTGCCCATACCCCCCCTTTGATTTTTTGAAAAAATCGAAGGCCCTCGGAAACTTTTCAAACGCATATCAATCGAAAATTCAGGTCAGTAGAACACCAGAAATAGCGGTTTTATGTCTGGGAGACGTCTGGTTTGGAAACTGTGACTTGCCAAAGTTGGTGTCGAGGCCTCCGAAATTGCCCATACCCCCCCTTTAATTTTTTGAAAAAATCGAAGGCCGTCGGAATCGTTTCAAACGCGTATCAATCGAAAATTCAGGTCAGTAGAACACCAGAAATAGCGGTTTTATGTCTGGGAGACGTCTGGTTTGGAAACTGTGACTTGCCAAAGTTGGGGTCGCTGCCTTCGATATAGCTAATACCCGCCCCTTTGATTTTTTGAAAAAATCGAAGGCCCTCGGGATCTTTCAAACGCATTTCAATCGAAAATTCAGGCCAGTAGAACACCAGAAATAGCGGTGTTATGTCTGGGAGACGTCTGGTTTGGAAACTGTGACTTGCCAAAGTTGGGACGATGAATTCGATATTGCTAATACCCCCCCTTTGATTTTTTGAAAAAATCGAAAGCCCTCGGAATCTTTTCAAACCCATATCAATCGAAAATTCAGGTCAGTAGAGCACCAGAAATAGCGGTTTTATGTCTGGGAGACGTCTGGTTTGGAAACTGTGACTTGCCAAAGTTGGGGTCGAGGCCTCCGAAATTGCCCCCCTTTGATTTTTTGAAAAAATCAAAGGCCCTCGGAATCTTTTCAAACGCATATCAATCGAAAATACAGGCCAGTAGAACACCAGAAATAGCGGTTTTATGTCTGGGAGACGTCTGGTTTGGAAACTGTGGCTTGTCAAAGTTTGGGTCGAGGCCTCCGAAATTGCCCCCCTTTGATTTTTTGAAAAAATCGAAGGCCCTCGGAATCTTTTCAAACGCGTATCAATCGAAAATTCAGGCCAGTAGAACACCAGAAATAGCGGTTTTATGCCTGGGAGACGTCTGGTTTGGAAACTGTGGCTTGCCAAAGTTGGGGTCGAGGCATCCGAAATTGCCCATACCCCCCCTTTGATTTTTTGAAAAAATCGAAGGCCCTCGGAATCGTTTCAAACGCATATCAATCGAAAATTCAGGTCAGTAGAACACCAGAAATAGCGGTTTTATGCCTGGGAGACGTCTGGTTTGGAAACTGTGGCTTGCTAAAGTTGGGGTCGAGGCCTCCGAAATTGCCCCCTTTGATTTTTTGAAAAAATCGAAGGCCCTCGGTATCTTTTCAAACGCACATCAATCGAAAATTCAGGTCAGTAGAACACCAGAAATAGCGGTTTTATGTCTGGGAGACGTCTGGTTTGGAAACTGTGGCTTGCCAAAGTTGGGGTCGAGGCCTCCGAAATTGCCCATACCCCCCCTTTGATTTTTTGAAAAAATCGAAGGCCGTCGGAATCTTTTCAAACGCTTATCAATCGAAATTTATTAGAACACCAGAAATAGCGGTTTTATGTCTGGGAGACGTCTGGTTTGGAAACTGTGGCTTGCCAAAGTTGCGGTCGAGGCCTCCGAAATTGCCCATACCCCCCCTTTGATTTTTTTAAAAAATCGAAGGCCCTCGGGATCTTTTCAAACGCATTTCAATCGAAAATTCAGGCCAGTAGAACACCAGAAATAGCGGTGTTATGTCTGGGAGACGTCTGGTTTGGAAACTGTGACTTGCCAAAGTTGGGACGATGAATTCGATATTGCTAATACCCCCCCTTTGATTTTTTGAAAAAATCGAAAGCCCTCGGAATCTTTTCAAACCCATATCAATCGAAAATTCAGGTCAGTAGAGCACCAGAAATAGCTTTTTTATGTCTGGGAGACGTCTGGTTTGGAAACTGTGGCTTGGCAAAGTTGGGGTCGAGGCCTCCGAAATTGCCTCCCTTTGATTTTTTGAAAAAATCGAAGGCCCTCGGAATCTTTTCAAACGCAAATCAATCGAAAATTCAGGTCAGTAGAACACCAGAAATAGCGGTTTTATGTCTGGGAGACGTCTGGTTTGGAAACTGTGGCTTGCCAAAGTTGCGGTCGAGGCCTCCGAAATTGCCCATACTCCCCCTTTGATTTTTTGAAAAAATCGAAGGCCCTCGGAATCGTTTCAAAGGCATATTAATTGAAAATTCAGGCCAGTAGAACACCAGAAATAGCGGTTTTAGGTCTGGGAGACGTCTGGTTTGGAAACTGTGACTTGTCAAAGTTTGGGTCGAGGCCTCCGAAATTGCCCATACCCACCCTTTGATTTTTTGAAAAAATCGAAGGCCCTCGGAATCTTTTCAAACGCAAATCAATCGAAAATTCAGGTCAGTAGAACACCAGAAATAGCGGTTTTATGTCTGGGAGACGTCTGGTTTGGAAACTGTGGCTTGCCAAAGTTGCGGTCGAGGCCTCCGAAATTGCCCATACTCCCCCTTTGATTTTTTGAAAAAATCGAAGGCCCTCGGAATCGTTTCAAAGGCATATTAATTGAAAATTCAGGCCAGTAGAACACCAGAAATAGCGGTTTGAGGTCTGGGAGACGTCTGGTTTGGAAACTGTGACTTGTCAAAGTTTGGGTCGAGGCCTCCGAAATTGCCCATACCCCCCCTTTGATTTTTTGAAAAAATCGAAGGCCCTCGGAATCTTTTCAAACGCGTATCAATCGAAAATTCAGGCCAGTAGAACACCAGAAATAGCGGTTTTATGCCTGGGAGACGTCTGGTTTGGAAACTGTGGCTTGCTAAAGTTGGGGTCGAGGCCTCCGAAATTGCCCCCTTTGATTTTTTGAAAAAATCGAAGGCCCTCGGAATCTTTTCAAACGCATATCAATCGAAAATTCAGGTCAGTAGAACACCAGAAATAGCGGTATTATGTCTGGGAGACGTCTGGTTTGGAAACTGTGACTTGCCAAAGTTGGGTCGCTGCCTTCGATATAGCTAATACCCCCCCTTTGATTTTTTGAAAAAATCGAAGGCCCTCGGTATCTTTTCAAACGCACATCAATCGAAAATTCAGGTCAGTAGAACACCAGAAATAGCGGTTTTATGTCTGGGAGACGTCTGGTTTGGAAACTGTGGCTTGCCAAAGTTGGGGTCGAGGCCTCCGAAATTGCCCATACCCCCCCTTTGATTTTTTGAAAAAATCGAAGGCCGTCGGAATCTTTTCAAACGCTTATCAATCGAAATTTATTAGAACACCAGAAATAGCGGTTTTATGTCTGGGAGACGTCTGGTTTGGAAACTGTGGCTTGCCAAAGTTGCGGTCGAGGCCTCCGAAATTGCCCATACCCCCCCTTTGATTTTTTTAAAAAATCGAAGGCCCTCGGGATCTTTTCAAACGCATTTCAATCGAAAATTCAGGCCAGTAGAACACCAGAAATAGCGGTGTTATGTCTGGGAGACGTCTGGTTTGGAAACTGTGACTTGCCAAAGTTGGGACGATGAATTCGATATTGCTAATACCCCCCCTTTGATTTTTTGAAAAAATCGAAAGCCCTCGGAATCTTTTCAAACCCATATCAATCGAAAATTCAGGTCAGTAGAGCACCAGAAATAGCTTTTTTATGTCTGGGAGACGTCTGGTTTGGAAACTGTGGCTTGGCAAAGTTGGGGTCGAGGCCTCCGAAATTGCCTCCCTTTGATTTTTTGAAAAAATCGAAGGCCCTCGGAATCTTTTCAAACGCGTATCAATCGAAAATTCAGGTCAGTAGAACACCAGAAATAGCGGTTTTATGTCTGGGAGACGTGTGGTTTGGAAACTGTGGCTTGCCAAAGTTGCGGTCGAGGCCTCCGAAATTGCCCATACTCCCCCTTTGATTTTTTGAAAAAATCGAAGGCCCTCGGAATCGTTTCAAAGGCATATTAATTGAAAATTCAGGCCAGTAGAACACCAGAAATAGCGGTTTTAGGTCTGGGAGACGTCTGGTTTGGAAACTGTGACTTGTCAAAGTTTGGGTCGAGGCCTCCGAAATTGCCCATACCCCCCCTTTGATTTTTTGAAAAAATCGAAGGCCCTCGGAATCTTTTCAAACGCGTATCAATCGAAAATTCAGGCCAGTAGAACACCAGAAATAGCGGTTTTATGTCTGGGAGACGTTTGGTTTGGAAACTGTGGCTTGCCAAAGTTGGGGTCGAGGCCTCCGAAATTGCCCCCCTTTGATTTTTTGAAAAAATCGAAAATTCAGGCCAGTAGAACACCAGAAATAGCGGTTTTATGTCTGGGAGACGTCTGGTTTGGAAACTGTGGCTTGCCAAAGTTGGGGTCGAGTCCTCCGAAATTGCCCATACCCCCCCTTTGATTTTTTGAAAAAATCGAAGGCCCTCGGTATCTTTTCAAACGCATATCAATCGAAATTTCAGGTCAGTAGAACACCAGAAATAGCGGTTTTATGTCTGGGAGACGTCTGGTTTGGAAACTGTGGCTTGCCAAAGTTGGGGTCGAGGCCTCCGAAAATGCCCATACCACCCCTTTGATTTTTTGAAAAAATCAAAGGCCCTCGGAATCTTTTCAAACGCTTATCAATCGAAAATTCAGGCCAGTAGAACACCAGAAATAGCGGTTTTATGTCTGGGAGACGTCTGGTTTGGAAACTGTGACTTGCCAAAGTTGGGGTCGAGGCCTCCGAAATTGCCCATACCCCCCCTTTGATTTTTTTAAAAAATCGAAGGCCCTCGGAATCTTTTAAAACGCATATCAATCGAAAATTCAGGTCAGTAGAACACCAGAAATAGCGGTTTTATGCTTGGGAGACGTCTGGTTTGGAAACTGTGACTTGCCAAAGTTGGGGTTGCTGCCTTCGATATAGCTAATAACCGCCCCTTTGATTTTTTTAATAAATCGAAGGCCCTCGGGGTCTTTTCAAACGCATATCAATCGAAAATTCAGGCCAGTAGAACACCAGAAATAGCGGTTTTATGTCTGGGAGACGTCTGGTTTGGAAACTGTGGCTTGCCAAAGTTGGGGTCGAGGCCTCCGAAATTGCCCATACCCCCCCTTTGATTTTTTGAAAAAATCGAAGGCCCTCGGAATCTTTTCAAACGCATATCAATCGAAAATTCAGGTCAGTAGAACACCAGAAATAGCGGTTTTATGTCTGGGAGACGTCTGGTTTGGAAACTGTGGCTTGCCAAAATTGGTGTCGAGGCCTCCGAAATTGCCCATACCCCCCCTTTGATTTTTTGAAAAAATCGAAGGCCCTCGGAATCTTTTCAAACGCATATCAATCGAAAATTCAGGCCAGTAGAACACCAGAAATAGCGGTTTTATGTCTGGGAGACGTCTGGTTTGGAAACTGTGACTTGCCAAAGTTTGGGTTGCTGCCTTCGATATAGCTAATACCCGCCCCTTTGATTTTTTTAAAAAATCGAAGTCCCTCGGGGTCTTTTCAAACGCATATCAATCGAAAATTCAGGCCAGTAGAACACCAGAAATAGCGGTTTTATGTCTGGGAGACGTCTGATTTGGAAACTGTGGCTTGCCAAAGTTGGGGTCGATGCCTTCGATATTGCTAATACCCCCCCTTTGATTTTTTGAAAAAATCGAAGGCCGTCGGAATCTTTTCAAACGCTTATCAATCGAAAATTCAGGCCAGTAGAACACCAGAAATAGCGGTTTTACGTCTGGGAGACGTCTGGTTTGGAAACTGTGGCTTGAAAAAGTTGAAGTCGAGGCCTCCGAAAATGCCCATACCCCCCCTTTGATTTTTTGAAAAAATCAAAGGCCCTCGGAATCTTTTCAAACGCTTATCAATCGAACACCAGAAATAGCGGTTTTATGTCTGGGAGACGTCTGGTTTGGAAACTGTGACTTGCCAAAGTTGGGGTCGAGGCCTCCGAAATTGCCCGTACCCCCCTTTGATTTTTTTAAAAAATCGAAGGCCCTCGGAATCTTTTAAAACGCATATCAATCGAAAATTCAGGTCAGTAGAACACCAGAAATAGCGGTTTTATGTCTGGGAGACGTCTGGTTTGGAAACTGTGGCTTGCCAAAGTTGGGGTCGAGGCCTCCGAAATTGCCCATACCCCCCCTTTGATTTTTTGAAAAAATCGAAGGCCCTCGGTATCTTTTCAAACGCATATCAATCAAAATTTCAGGTCAGTAGAACACCAGAAATAGCGGTTTTATGTCTGGGAGACGTCTGGTTTGGAAACTGTGGCTTGCCAAAGTTGGGGTCGAGGCCTCCGATTTTTTGAAAAAATTAAAGGCCCTCGGAATCTTTTCAAACGCTTATCAATCGAAAATTCAGGTCAGTAGAATACCAGAAATAGCGGTTTTATGTCTGGGAGACGTCTGGTTTGGAAACTGTGACTTGCCAAAGTTGGTGTCGATCCCTCCGAAATTGCCCATACCCCCCCTTTGATTTTTTGAAAAAATCGAAGGCCCTCGGAATCTTTTCAAACGCATATCAATCGAAAATTCAGGCCAGTAGAACACCAGAAATAGCGGTTTTATGTCTGGGAGACGTCTGGTTTGGAAACTGTGACTTGCCAAAGTTGGTGTCGATCCCTCCGAAATTGCCCATACCCCCCCTTTGATTTTTTGAAAAAATCGAAGGCCCTCGGAATCTTTTCAAACGCATATCAATCGAAAATTCAGGCCAGTAGAACACCAGAAATAGCGGTTTTATGTCTGGGAGACGTCTGGTTTGGAAACTGTGACTTGCCAAAGTTGGGGTTGCTGCCTTCGATATAGCTAATACCCGCCCCTTTGATTTTTTTAAAAAATCGAAGGCCCTCGGGGTCTTTTCAAACGCATATCAATCGAAAATTCAGGCCAGTAGAAAACCAGAAATAGCGGTTTTATGCCTGGGAGACGTCTGGTTTGGAAACTGTGACTTGCCAAAGTTGGGGTCGAGGCCTCCGAAATTGCCCATACCCCCCCTTTGATTTTTTGAAAAAATCGAAGGCCGTCGGAATCTTTTCAAACGCTTATCAATCGAAAATTCAGGCCAGTAGAACACCAGAAATAGCGGTTTTATGTCTGGGAGACGTCTGGTTTGGAAACTGTGGCTTGCCAAAGTTGGGGTCGAGGCCTCCGAAATTGCCCATACCCCCCCTTTGATTTTTGAAAAAATCGAAGGCCCTCGGAATCTTTTAAAACGCATATCAATCGAAAATTCAGGTCAGTAGAACACCAGAAATAGCGGTTTTATGTCTGGGAGACGTCTGGTTTGGAAACTGTGGCTTGCCAAAGTTGGGGTCGAGGCCTCCGAAATTGCCCATACCCCCCCTTTGATTTTTTGAAAAAATCGAAGGCCCTCGGTATCTTTTCAAACGCATATCAATCTAAATTTCAGGTCAGTAGAACACCAGAAATAGCGGTTTTATGTCTGGGAGACGTCTGGTTTGGAAACTGTGGCTTGCCAAAGTTGGGGTCGAGGCCTCCGATTTTTTGAAAAAATCAAAGGCCCTCGGAATCTTTTCAAACGCTTATCAATCGAAAATTCAGGCCAGTAGAACACCAGAAATAGCGGTTTTATGTCTGGAAGACGTCTGGTTTGGAAACTGTGACTTGCCAAAGTTGGGGTCGAGGCCTCCGAAATTGCCCATACCCCCCCTTTGATTTTTTTAAAAAATCGAAGGCCCTCGGAATCTTTTCAAACGCATATCAATCGAAAATTCAGGCCAGTAGAACACCAGAAATAGCGGTTTTATGTCTGGGAGACGTCTGGTTTGGAAACTGTGGCTTGCCAAAGTTGGGGTCGAGGCCTCCGAAATTGCCCATACCCCCCCTTTGATTTTTTGAAAAAATCGAAGGCCCTCGGAATCTTTTCAAACGCATATCAATCGAAAATTCAGGCCAGTAGAACACCAGAAATAGCGGTTTTATGTCTGGGAGACGTCTGGTTTGGAAACTGTGTCTTGCCAAAGTAGGGGTCGCTGCCTTCGATATAGCTAATACCAGCCCCTTTAATTTTTTGAAAAAATCGAAGGCCCTCGGTGTCTTTTCAAACGCATATCAATCGAAAATTCATGCCAGTAGAACACCAGAAATAGCGGTTTTATGTCTGGGAGACGTCTGGTTTGGAAACTGTGGCTTGCCAAAGTTGGGGTCGAGGCCTCCGAAATTGCCCATACCCCCCCTTTGATTTTTTGAAAAAATCGAAGGCCCTCGGAAACTTTTCAAACGCATATCAATCGAAAATTCAGGTCAGTAGAACACCAGAAATAGCGGTTTTATGTCTGGGAGACGTCTGGTTTGGAAACTGTGACTTGCCAAAGTTGGTGTCGAGGCCTCCGAAATTGCCCATACCCCCCCTTTGATTTTTTGAAAAAATCGAAGGCCCTCGGAATCTTTTCAAACGCATATCAATCGAAAATTCAGGCCAGTAGAACACCAGAAATAGCGGTTTTATGTCTGGGAGACGTCTGGTTTGGAAATTGTGACTTGCCAAAGTTGGGGTTGCTGCCTTCGATATAGCTAATACCCGCCCCTTTGATTTTTTTAAAAAATCGAAGGCCCTCGGGGTCTTTTCAAACGCATATCAATCGAAAATTCAGGCCAGTAGAAAACCAGAAATAGCGGTTTTATGTCTGGGAGACGTCTGGTTTGGAAACTGTGACTTGCCAAAGTCGGGGTCGAGGCCTCCGAAATTGCCCATACCCCCCCTTTGATTTTTTGAAAAAATCGAAGGCCGTCGGAATCTTTTCAAACGCTTATCAATCGAAAATTCAGGCCAGTAGAACACCAGAAATAGCGGTTTTATGTCTGGGAGACGTCTGGTTTGGAAACTGTGGCTTGCCAAAGTTGGGGTCGAGGCCTCCGAAATTGCCCATACCCCCCCTTTGATTTTTGAAAAAATCGAAGGCCCTAGGAATCTTTTCAAACGCATATCAATCGAAAATTCAGGCCAGTAGAACACCAGAAATAGAGGTTTTATGTCTGGGAGACGTCTGGTTTGGAAACTGTGGCTTGCCAAAGTTGGGGTTGCTGCCTTCGATATAGCTAATACCCGCCCCTTTGATTTTTTTAAAAAATCGAAGGCCCTCGGGGTCTTTTCAAACGCATATCAATCGAAAATTCAGGCCAGTAGAAAACCAGAAATAGCGGTTTTATGTCTGGGAGACGTCTGGTTTGGAAACTGTGGCTTGCCAAAGTTGGGGTCGAGGCCTCCGAAATTGCCCATACCCCCCCTTTGATTTTTTGAAAAAATCGAAGGCCCTCGGAATCTTTTCAAACGCATATCAATCGAAAATTCAGGCCAGTAGAACACCAGAAATAGCGGTTTTATGTCTGGGAGACGTCTGGTTTGGAAACTGTGTCTTGCCAAAGTAGGGGTCGCTGCCTTCGATATAGCTAATACCAGCCCCTTTAATTTTTTGAAAAAATCGAAGGCCCTCGGGGTCTTTTCAAACGCATATCAATCGAAAATTCAGGCCAGTAGAACACCAGAAATAGCGGTTTTATGTCTGGGAGACGTCTGGTTTGGAAACTGTGGCTTGCCAAAGTTGGGGTCGAGGCCTCCGAAATTGCCCATACCCCCCCTTTGATTTTTTGAAAAAATCGAAGGCCCTCGGAAACTTTTCAAACGCATATCAATCGAAAATTCAGGTCAGTAGAACACCAGAAATAGCGGTTTTATGTCTGGGAGACGTCTGGTTTGGAAACTGTGACTTGCCAAAGTTGGTGTCGAGGCCTCCGAAATTGCCCATACCCCCCCTTTGATTTTTTGAAAAAATCGAAGGCCCTCGGAATCTTTTCAAACGCATATCAATCGAAAATTCAGGCCAGTAGAACACCAGAAATAGCGGTTTTATGTCTGGGAGACGTCTGGTTTGGAAATTGTGACTTGCCAAAGTTGGGGTTGCTGCCTTCGATATAGCTAATACCCGCCCCTTTGATTTTTTTAAAAAATCGAAGGCCCTCGGGGTCTTTTCAAACGCATATCAATCGAAAATTCAGGCCAGTAGAAAACCAGAAATAGCGGTTTTATGTCTGGGAGACGTCTGGTTTGGAAACTGTGGCTTGCCAAAGTTGGGGTCGAGGCCTCCGAAATTGCCCATACCCCCCCCTTTGATTTTTTGAAAAAATCGAAGGCCGTCGGAATCTTTTCAAACGCTTATCAATCGAAAATTCAGGCCAGTAGAACACCAGAAATAGCGGTTTTATGTCTGGGAGACGTCTGGTTTGGAAACTGTGGCTTGCCAAAGTTGGGGTCGAGGCCTCCGAAATTGCCCATACCCCCCCTTTGATTTTTGAAAAAATCGAAGGCCCTAGGAATCTTTTCAAACGCATATCAATCGAAAATTCAGGCCAGTAGAACACCAGAAATAGAGGTTTTATGTCTGGGAGACGTCTGGTTTGGAAACTGTGGCTTGCCAAAGTTGGGGTTGCTGCCTTCGATATAGCTAATACCCGCCCCTTTGATTTTTTTAAAAAATCGAAGGCCCTCGGGTTCTTTTCAAACGCATATCAATCGAAAATTCAGGCCAGTAGAAAACCAGAAATAGCGGTTTTATGTCTGGGAGACGTCTGGTTTGGAAACTGTGGCTTGCCAAAGTTGGGGTCGAGGCCTCCGAAATTGCCCATACCCCCCCTTTGATTTTTTGAAAAAATCGAAGGCCCTCGGAATCTTTTCAAACGCATATCAATCGAAAATTCAGGCCAGTAGAAAACCAGAAATAGCGGTTTTATGTCTGGGAGACGTCTGGTTTGGAAACTGTGGCTTTCCAAAGTTGGGGTCGAGGCCTCCGAAATTGCCCATACCCCCCCTTTGATTTTTTGAAAAAATCGAAGGCCGTCGGAATCTTTTCAAACGCATATCAGTCGAAAATTCAGGCCAGTAGAACACCAGAAATAGCGGTTTTATGTCTGGGAGACGTCTGGTTTGGAAACTGTGGCTTGCCAAAGTTGGGGTTGCTGCCTTCGATATAGCTAATACCCGCCCCTTTGATTTTTTTAAAAAATCGAAGGCCCTCGGGGTCTTTTCAAACGCATATCAATCGAAAATTCAGGCCAGTAGAAAACCAGAAATAGCGGTTTTATGTCTGGGAGACGTCTGGTTTGGAAACTGTGGCTTGCCAAAGTTGGGGTCGAGGCCTCCGAAATTGCCCATACCCCCCCTTTGATTTTTTGAAAAAATCGAAGGCCGTCGGAATCTTTTCAAACGCTTATCAATCGAAAATTCAGGCCAGTAGAACACCAGAAATAGCGGTTTTATGTCTGGGAGACGTCTGGTTTGGAAACTGTGGCTTGCCAAAGTTGCGGTCGAGGCCTCCGAAATTGCCCATACCCCCCCTTTGATTTTTGAAAAAATCGAAGGCCCTCGGAATCTTTTAAAACGCATATCAATCGAAAATTCAGGTCAGTAGAACACCAGAAATAGCGGTTTTATGTCTGGGAGACGTCTGGTTTGGAAACTGTGTCTTGCCAAAGTTGGGTCGATGCCTTCGATATTGCTAATACCCCCCCCTTTGATTTTTTGAAAAAATCGAAGGCCCTCGGAATCTTTTCAAACGCATATCAATCGAAAATTCAGGTCAGTAGAACACCAGAAATAGCGGTTTTATGTCTGGGAGACGTCTGGTTTGGAAACTGTGTCTTGCCAAAGTTGGGTCGATGCCTTCGATATTGCTAATACCCCCCCCCCTTTGATTTTTTGAAAAAATCGAAGGCCCTCGGAATCTTTTCAAACGCATATCAATCGAAAATTCAGGTCAGTAGAACACCAGAAATAGCGGTTTTATGTCTGGGAGACGTCTGGTTTGGAAACTGTGACTTGCCAAAGTTGGGTCGATGCCTTCGATATTGCTAATACCCCCCCCTTTGATTTTTAAAAAAATCGAAGGCCCTCGGAATCTTTTCAAACGCATATCAATCGAAAATTCAGGTCAGTAGAACACCAGAAATAGCGGTTTTATGTCTGGGAGACGTCTGGTTTGGAAACTGTGACTTGCCAAAGTCGGGGTCGAGGCCTCCGAAATTGCCCCCCTTTGATTTTTTGAAAAATTCGAAGGCCCTCGGAATCTTTTCAAACGCGTATCAATCGAAAATTCAGGTCAGTAGAACACCAGAAATAGCGGTTTTATGTCTGGGAGACGTCTGGTTTGGAAACTGTGACTTGCCAAAGTTGGGTCGATGCCTTCGATATTGCTAATACCCCCCCCTTTGATTTTTTGAAAAAATCGAAGGCCCTCGGAAGCTTTTCAAACGCAAATCAATCGAAAATTCAGGTCAGTAGAACACCAGAAATAGCGGTTTTATGCCTGGGAGACGTCTGGTTTGGAAACTGTGACTTGCCAAAGTTGGGTCGATGCCTTCGATATTGCTAATACCCCCCCCTTTGATTTTTTGAAAAAATCGAAGGCCCTCGGAATCGTTTCAAACGCATATCAATCGAAAATTCAGGTCAGTAGAACACCAGAAATAGCGGTTTTATGTCTGGGAGACGTCTGGTTTGGAAACTGTGACTTGCCAAAGTTGGGTCGATGCCTTCGATATTGCTAATACCCCCCCCTTTGATTTTTTGAAAAAATCGAAGGCCCTCGGAATCTTTTCAAACGCATATCAATCGAAAATTCAGGTCAGTAGAACACCAGAAATAGCGGTTTTATGCCTGGGAGACGTCTGGTTTGGAAACTGTGACTTGCCAAAGTTGGGTCGATGCCTTCGATATTGCTAATACCCCCCCCCTTTGATTTTTTGAAAAAATCGAAGGCCCTCGGAATCTTTTCAAACGCATATCAATCGAAAATTCAGGTCAGTAGAACACCAGAAATAGCGGTTTTATGTCTGGGAGACGTCTGGTTTGGAAACTGTGTCTTGCCAAAGTTGGGTCGATGCCTTCGATATTGCTAATACCCCCCCCTTTGATTTTTTGAAAAAATCGAAGGCCCTCGGAATCTTTTCAAACGCATATCAATCGAAAATTCAGGTCAGTAGAACACCAGAAATAGCGGTTTTATGTCTGGGAGACGTCTGGTTTGGAAACTGTGACTTGCCAAAATTGGGGTCGAGGCCTCCGAAATTGCCCCCCTTTGATTTTTTGAAAAAATCGAAGGCCCTCGGAATCTTTTCAAACGCGTATCAATCGAAAATTCAGGTCAGTAGAACACCAGAAATAGCGGTTTTATGTCTGGGAGACGTCTGGTTTGGAAACTGTGACTTGCCAAAGTTGGGTCGATGCCTTCGATATTGCTAATACCCCCCCCTTTGATTTTTTAAAAAAATCGAAGGCCCTCGGAATCTTTTCAAACGCATATCAATCGAAAATTCAGGTCAGTAGAACACCAGAAATAGCGGTTTTATGTCTGGGAGACGTCTGGTTTGGAAACTGTGACTTGCCAAAATTGGGGTCGAGGCCTCCGAAATTGCCCCCTTTTGATTTTTTGAAAAAATCGAAGGCCATCGGAATCTTTTCAAACGCATATCAATCGAAAATTCAGGTCAGTAGAACACCAGAAATAGCAGTTTTATGCCTGGGAGACGTCTGGTGTGGAAACTGTGGCTTGCCAAAGTTGGGGTCGATGCCTTCGATATTGCTAATACCACCCCTTTGATTTTTTGAAAAAATCGAAGGCCCTCGGAATCTTTTCAAACGCATATCAATCGAAAATTCAGGTCAGTAGAACACCAGAAATAGCGGTTTTATGTCTGGGAGACGTCTGGTTTGGAAACTGTGACTTGCCAAAGTTGGGGTCGAGGCCTCCGAAATTGCCCCCCTTTGATTTTTTGAAAAATTCGAAGGCCCTCGGAATCTTTTCAAACGCGTATCAATCGAAAATTCAGGTCAGTAGAACACCAGAAATAGCGGTTTTATGTCTGGGAGACGTCTGGTTTGGAAACTGTGACTTGCCAAAGTTGGGGTCGAGGCCTCCGAAATTGCCCCCCTTTGATTTTTTGAAAAATTCGAAGGCCCTCGGAATCTTTTCAAACGCGTATCAATCGAAAATTCAGGTCAGTAGAACACCAGAAATAGCGGTTTTATGTCTGGGAGACGTCTGGTTTGGAAACTGTGACTTGCCAAAGTTGGGTCGATGCCTTCGATATTGCTAATACCCCCCCCTTTGATTTTTTGAAAAAATCGAAGGCCCTCGGAAGCTTTTCAAACGCAAATCAATCGAAAATTCAGGTCAGTAGAACACCAAAAATAGCGGTTTTATGCCTGGGAGACGTCTGGTTTGGAAACTGTGACTTGCCAAAGTTGGGTCGATGCCTTCGATATTGCTAATACCCCCCCCCTTTGATTTTTTGAAAAAATCGAAGGCCCTCGGAATCTTTTCAAACGCATATCAATCGAAAATTCAGGTCAGTAGAACACCAGAAATAGCGGTTTTATGTCTGGGAGACGTCTGGTTTGGAAACTGTGTCTTGCCAAAGTTGGGTCGATGCCTTCGATATTGCTAATACCCCCCCCTTTGATTTTTTGAAAAAATCGAAGGCCCTCGGAATCTTTTCAAACGCATATCAATCGAAAATTCAGGTCAGTAGAACACCAGAAATAGCGGTTTTATGTCTGGGAGACGTCTGGTTTGGAAACTGTGACTTGCCAAAATTGGGGTCGAGGCCTCCGAAATTGCCCCCCTTTGATTTTTTGAAAAAATCGAAGGCCCTCGGAATCTTTTCAAACGCGTATCAATCGAAAATTCAGGTCAGTAGAACACCAGAAATAGCGGTTTTATGTCTGGGAGACGTCTGGTTTGGAAACTGTGACTTGCCAAAGTTGGGTCGATGCCTTCGATATTGCTAATACCCCCCCCTTTGATTTTTTAAAAAAATCGAAGGCCCTCGGAATCTTTTCAAACGCATATCAATCGAAAATTCAGGTCAGTAGAACACCAGAAATAGCGGTTTTATGTCTGGGAGACGTCTGGTTTGGAAACTGTGACTTGCCAAAATTGGGGTCGAGGCCTCCGAAATTGCCCCCTTTTGATTTTTTGAAAAAATCGAAGGCCATCGGAATCTTTTCAAACGCATATCAATCGAAAATTCAGGTCAGTAGAACACCAGAAATAGCAGTTTTATGCCTGGGAGACGTCTGGTGTGGAAACTGTGGCTTGCCAAAGTTGGGGTCGATGCCTTCGATATTGCTAATACCACCCCTTTGATTTTTTGAAAAAATCGAAGGCCCTCGGAATCTTTTCAAACGCATATCAATCGAAAATTCAGGTCAGTAGAACACCAGAAATAGCGGTTTTATGCTTGGGAGACGTCTGGTTTGGAAACTGTGACTTGCCAAAGTTGGGGTCGAGGCCTCCGAAATTGCCCCCCTTTGATTTTTTGAAAAATTCGAAGGCCCTCGGAATCTTTTCAAACGCGTATCAATCGAAAATTCAGGTCAGTAGAACACCAGAAATAGCGGTTTTATGTCTGGGAGACGTCTGGTTTGGAAACTGTGACTTGCCAAAGTTGGGGTCGAGGCCTCCGAAATTGCCCCCCTTTGATTTTTTGAAAAATTCGAAGGCCCTCGGAATCTTTTCAAACGCGTATCAATCGAAAATTCAGGTCAGTAGAACACCAGAAATAGCGGTTTTATGTCTGGGAGACGTCTGGTTTGGAAACTGTGACTTGCCAAAGTTGGGTCGATGCCTTCGATATTGCTAATACCCCCCCCTTTGATTTTTTGAAAAAATCGAAGGCCCTCGGAAGCTTTTCAAACGCAAATCAATCGAAAATTCAGGTCAGTAGAACACCAGAAATAGCGGTTTTATGCCTGGGAGACGTCTGGTTTGGAAACTGTGACTTGCCAAAGTTGGGTCGATGCCTTCGATATTGCTAATACCCCCCCCCTTTGATTTTTTGAAAAAATCGAAGGCCCTCGGAATCTTTTCAAACGCATATCAATCGAAAATTCAGGTCAGTAGAACACCAGAAATAGCGGTTTTATGTCTGGGAGACGTCTGGTTTGGAAACTGTGACTTGCCAAAGTTGGGGTCGAGGCCTCCGAAATTGCCCCCCTTTGATTTTTTGAAAAAATCGAAGGCCCTCGGAATCTTTTCAAACGTGTATCAATCGAAAATTCAGGTCAGTAGAACACCAGAAATAGCGGTTTTATGTCTGGGAGACGTCTGGTTTGGAAACTGTGACTTGCCAAAGTTGGGTCGATGCCTTCGATATTGCTAATACCCCCCCCTTTGATTTTTTAAAAAAATCGAAGGCCCTCGGAATCTTTTCAAACGCATATCAATCGAAAATTCAGGTCAGTAGAACACCAGAAATAGCGGTTTTATGTCTGGGAGACGTCTGGTTTGGAAACTGTGACTTGCCAAAGTTGGGGTCGAGGCCTCCGAAATTGCCCCCCTTTGATTTTTTTAAAAATTCGAAGGCCCTCGGAATCTTTTCAAACGCGTATCAATCGAAAATTCAGGTCAGTAGAACACCAGAAATAGCGGTTTTATGTCTGGGAGACGTCTGGTTTGGAAACTGTGACTTGCCAAAGTTGGGTCTATGCCTTCGATATTGCTAATACCCCCCCCCTTTGATTTTTTGAAAAAATCGAAGGCCCTCCAGAAATAGCGGTTTTATGTCTGGGAGACGTCTGGTTTGGAAACTGTGACTTGCCAAAGTTGGGTCGATGCCTTCGATATTGCTAATACCCCCCCCTTTGATTTTTTGAAAAAATCGAAGGCCCTCGGAATCTTTTCAAACGCGTATCAATCGAAAATTCAGGTCAGTAGAACACCAGAAATAGCGGTTTTATGTCTGGGAGACGTCTGGTTTGGAAACTGTGACTTGCCAAAGTTGGGTCGATGCCTTCGATATTGCTAATACCCCCCCTTTGATTTTTTGAAAAAATCGAAGGCCCTCCAGAAATAGCGGTTTTATGTCTGGGAGACGTCTGGTTTGGAAACTGTGACTTGCCAAAGTTGGGGTCGAGGCCTCCGAAATTGCCCCCCTTTGATTTTTTGAAAAAATCGAAGGCCCTCGGAATCTTTTCAAACGTGTATCAATCGAAAATTCAGGTCAGTAGAACACCAGAAATAGCGGTTTTATGTCTGGGAGACGTCTGGTTTGGAAACTGTGACTTGCCAAAGTTGGGTCGATGCCTTCGATATTGCTAATACCCCCCCCTTTGATTTTTTAAAAAAATCGAAGGCCCTCGGAATCTTTTCAAACGCATATCAATCGAAAATTCAGGTCAGTAGAACACCAGAAATAGCGGTTTTATGTCTGGGAGACGTCTGGTTTGGAAACTGTGACTTGCCAAAGTTGGGGTCGAGGCCTCCGAAATTGCCCCCCTTTGATTTTTTGAAAAATTCGAAGGCCCTCGGAATCTTTTCAAACGCGTATCAATCGAAAATTCAGGTCAGTAGAACACCAGAAATAGCGGTTTTATGTCTGGGAGACGTCTGGTTTGGAAACTGTGGCTTGCCAAAGTTGGGGTCGAGGCCTCCGAAATTGCCCCCCTTTGATTTTTTGAAAAATTCGAAGGCCCTCGGAATCTTTTCAAACGCGTATCAATCGAAAATTCAGGTCAGTAGAACACCAGAAATAGCGGTTTTATGTCTGGGAGACGTCTGGTTTGGAAACTGTGACTTGCCAAAGTTGGGTCGATGCCTTCGATATTGCTAATACCCCCCCCTTTGATTTTTTGAAAAAATCGAAGGCCCTCGGAAGCTTTTCAAACGCAAATCAATCGAAAATTCAGGTCAGTAGAACACCAGAAATAGCGGTTTTATGCCTGGGAGACGTCTGGTTTGGAAACTGTGACTTGCCAAAGTTGGGTCGATGCCTTCGATATTGCTAATACCCCCCCCTTTGATTTTTTGAAAAAATCGAAGGCCCTCGGAATCTTTTCAAACGCATATCAATCGAAAATTCAGGTCAGTAGAACACCAGAAATAGCGGTTTTATGCCTGGGAGACGTCTGGTTTGGAAACTGTGACTTGCCAAAATTGGGGTCGAGGCCTCCGAAATTGCCCCCCTTTGATTTTTTGAAAAAATCGAAGGCTCTCGGAATCTTTTCAAACGCGTATCAATTGAAAATTCAGGTCAGTAGAACACCAGAAATAGCGGTTTTATGTCTGGGAGACGTCTGGTTTGGAAACTGTGACTTGCCAAAGTTGGGTCGATGCCTTCGATATTGCTAATACCCCCCCCTTTGATTTTTTAAAAAAATCGAAGGCCCTCGGAATCTTTTCAAACGCATATCAATCGAAAATTCAGGTCAGTAGAACACCAGAAATAGCGGTTTTATGTCTGGGAGACGTCTGGTTTGGAAACTGTGACTTGCCAAAATTGGGGTCGAGGCCTCCGAAATTGCCCCCTTTTGATTTTTTGAAAAAATCGAAGGCCATCGGAATCTTTTCAAACGCGTATCAATCGAAAATTCAGGTCAGTAGAACACCAGAAATAGCGGTTTTATGTCTGGGAGACGTCTGGTGTGGAAACTGTGGCTTGCCAAAGTTGGGGTCGATGCCTTCGATATTGCTAATACCACCCCTTTGATTTTTTGAAAAAATCGAAGGCCCTCGGAATCTTTTCAAACGCTTATCAATCGAAAATTCAGGTCAGTAGAACACCAGAAATAGCGGTTTTATGTCTGGGAGACGTCTGGTTTGGAAACTGTGACTTGCCAAAGTTGGGGTCGAGGCCTCCGAAATTGCCCCCCTTTGATTTTTTGAAAAAATCGAAGGCCCTCGGAATCTTTTCAAACGCGTATCAATCGAAAATTCAGGTCAGTAGAACACCAGAAATAGCGGTTTTATGTCTGGGAGACGTCTGGTTTGGAAACTGTGACTTGCCAAAGTTGGGGTCGAGGCCTCCGAAATTGCCCCCCTTTGATTTTTTGAAAAATTCGAAGGCCCTCGGAATCTTTTCAAACGCGTATCAATCGAAAATTCAGGTCAGTAGAACACCAGAAATAGCGGTTTTATGTCTGGGAGACGTCTGGTTTGGAAACTGTGACTTGCCAAAGTTGGGTCGATGCCTTCGATATTGCTAATACCCCCCCTTTGATTTTTTGAAAAAATCGAAGGCCCTCGGAAGCTTTTCAAACGCAAATCAATCGAAAATTCATGTCAGTAGAACACCAGAAATAGCGGTTTTATGTCTGGGAGACGTCTGGTTTGGAAACTGTGACTTGCCAAAGTTGGGGTCGAGGCCACCGAAATTGCCCCCCTTTGATTTTTTGAAAAAATCGAAGGCCCTCGGAATCTTTTCAAACGCGTATCAATCGAAAATTCAGGTCAGTAGAACACCAGAAATAGCGGTTTTATGTCTGGGAGACGTCTGGTTTGGAAACTGTGACTTGCCAAAGTTGGGTCGATGCCTTCGATATTGCTAATACCCCCCCCCCTTTGATTTTTTTGAAAAAATCGAAGGCCCTCGGAATCTTTTCAAACGCATATCAATCGAAAATTCAGGTCAGTAGAACACCAGAAATAGCGGTTTTATGTCTGGGAGACGTCTGGTTTGGAAACTGTGACTTGCCAAAGTTGGGTCGATGCCTTCGATATTGCTAATACCCCCCCCCCTTTGATTTTTTGAAAAAATCGAAGGCCCTCGGAATCTTTTCAAACGCATATCAATCGAAAACTCAGGTCAGTAGAACACCAGAAATAGCGGTTTTATGCCTGGGAGACGTCTGGTTTGGAAACTGTGACTTGCCAAAGTTGGGTCGATGCCTTCGATATTGCTAATACCCCCCCTTTGATTTTTTGAAAAAATCGAAGGCCCTCGGAATCTTTTCAAACGCATATCAATCGAAAATTCAGGTCAGTAGAACACCAGAAATAGCGGTTTTATGTCTGGGAGACGCCTGGTTTGGAAACTGTGACTTGCCAAAGTTGGGGTCGAGGCCTCCGAAATTGCCCCCCTTTGATTTTTTGAAAAAATCGAAGGCCCTCGGAATCTATTCAAACGCATATCAATCGAAAATTCAGGTCAGTAGAACACCAGAAATAGCGGTTTTATGTCTGGGAGACGTCTGGTTTGGAAACTGTGACTTGCCAAAGTTGGGGTCGAGGCCTCCGAAATTGCCCCCCTTTGATTTTTTAAAAAAATCGAAGGCCCTCGGAATCTTTTCAAACGCATATCAATCGAAAATTCAGGTCAGTAGAACACCAGAAATAGCGGTTTTATGTCTGGGAGACGTCTGGTTTGGAAACTGTGACTTGCCAAAATTGGGGTCGAGGCCTCCGAAATTGCCCCCTTTTGATTTTTTGAAAAAATCGAAGGCCATCGGAATCTTTTCAAACGCGTATCAATCGAAAATTCAGGTCAGTAGAACACCAGAAATAGCGGTTTTATGTCTGGGAGACGTCTGGTGTGGAAACTGTGACTTGCCAAAGTTGGGGTCGATGCCTTCGATATTGCTAATACCACCCCTTTGATTTTTTGAAAAAATCGAAGGCCCTCGGAATCTTTTCAAACGCATATCAATCGAAAATTCAGGTCAGTAGAACACCAGAAATAGCGGTTTTATGTCTGGGAGACGTCTGGTTTGGAAACTGTGACTTGCCAAAGTTGGGGTCGAGGCCTCCGAAATTGCCCCCCTTTGATTTTTTGAAAAATTCGAAGGCCCTCGGAATCTTTTCAAACGCGTATCAATCGAAAATTCAGGTCAGTAGAACACCAGAAATAGCGGTTTTATGTCTGGGAGACGTCTGGTTTGGAAACTGTGACTTGCCAAAGTTGGGGTCGAGGCCTCCGAAATTGCCCCCCTTTGATTTTTTGAAAAATTCGAAGGCCCTCGGAATCTTTTCAAACGCGTATCAATCGAAAATTCAGGTCAGTAGAACACCAGAAATAGCGGTTTTATGTCTGGGAGACGTCTGGTTTGGAAACTGTGACTTGCCAAAGTTGGGTCGATGCCTTCGATATTGCTAATACCCCCCCCTTTGATTTTTTGAAAAAATCGAAGGCCCTCGGAAGCTTTTCAAACGCAAATCAATCGAAAATTCAGGTCAGTAGAACACCAGAAATAGCGGTTTTATGCCTGGGAGACGTCTGGTTTGGAAACTGTGACTTGCCAAAGTTGGGTCGATGCCTTCGATATTGCTAATACCCCCCCCTTTGATTTTTTGAAAAAATCGAAGGCCCTCGGAATCTTTTCAAACGCATATCAATCGAAAATTCAGGTCAGTAGAACACCAGAAATAGCGGTTTTATGTCTGGGAGACGTCTGGTTTGGAAACTGTGACTTGCCAAAGTTGGGGTCGAGGCCTCCGAAATTGCCCCCCTTTGATTTTTTGAAAAAATCGAAGGCCCTCGGAATCTTTTCAAACGCGTATCAATCGAAAATTCAGGTCAGTAGAACACCAGAAATAGCGGTTTTATGTCTGGGAGACGTCTGGTTTGGAAACTGTGACTTGCCAAAGTTGGGTCGATGCCTTCGATATTGCTAATACCCCCCCCCCTTTGATTTTTTGAAAAAATCGAAGGCCCTCGGAATCTTTTCAAACGCATATCAATCGAAAATTCAGGTCAGTAGAACACCAGAAATAGCGGTTTTATGTCTGGGAGACGTCTGGTTTGGAAACTGTGACTTGCCAAAGTTGGGTCGATGCCTTCGATATTGCTAATACCCCCTCCCCTTTGATTTTTTGAAAAAATCGAAGGCCCTCGGAATCTTTTCAAACGCATATCAATCGAAAACTCAGGTCAGTAGAACACCAGAAATAGCGGTTTTATGCCTGGGAGACGTCTGGTTTGGAAACTGTGACTTGCCAAAGTTGGGTCGATGCCTTCGATATTGCTAATACCCCCCCTTTGATTTTTTGAAAAAATCAAAGGCCCTCGGAATCTTTTCAAACGCATATCAATCGAAAATTCAGGTCAGTAGAACACCAGAAATAGCGGTTTTATGTCTGGGAGACGCCTGGTTTGGAAACTGTGACTTGCCAAAGTTGGGGTCGAGGCCTCCGAAATTGCCCCCCTTTGATTTTTTGAAAAAATCGAAGGCCCTCGGAATCTATTCAAACGCATATCAATCGAAAATTCAGGTCAGTAGAACACCAGAAATAGCGATTTTATGTCTGGGAGACGTCTGGTTTGGAAACTGTGACTTGCCAAAGTTGGGGTCGAGGCCTCCGAAATTGCCCCCCTTTGATTTTTTGAAAGAATCGAAGGCCCTCGGAATCTTTTCAAACGCATATCAATCGAAAATTCAGGTCAGTAGAACACCAGAAATAGCGGTTTTATGCCTGGGAGACGTCTGGTTTGGAAACTGTGACTTGCCAAAGTTGGGTCGATGCCTTCGATATTGCTAATACCCCCCCCTTTGATTTTTTGAAAAAATCGAAGGCCCTCGGAAGCTTTTCAAACGCAAATCAATCGAAAATTCAGGTCAGTAGAACACCAGAAATAGCGGTTTTATGCCTGGGAGACGTCTGGTTTGGAAACTGTGACTTGCCAAAGTTGGGTCGATGCCTTCGATATTGCTAATACCCCCCCCTTTGATTTTTTGAAAAAATCGAAGGCCCTCGGAATCTTTTCAAACGCATATCAATCGAAAATTCAGGTCAGTAGAACACCAGAAATAGCGGTTTTATGTCTGGGAGACGTCTGGTTTGGAAACTGTGACTTGCCAAAGTTGGGGTCGAGGCCTCCGATATTGCTAATACCCCCCCTTTGATTTTTTGAAAAAATCGAAGGCCCTCGGAATCTTTTCAAACGCATATCAATCGAAAATTCAGGTTTTATGTCTGGGAGACGTCTGGTTTGGAAACTGTGACTTGCCAAAGTTGGGTCGATGCCTTCGATATTGCTAATACCCCCCCCCCTTTGATTTTTTGAAAAAATCGAAGGCCCTGGGAATCTTTTCAAACGCATATCAATCGAAAATTCAGGTCAGTAGAACACCAGAAATAGCGGTTTTATGTCTGGGAGACGTCTGGTTTGGAAACTGTGACTTGCCAAAGTTGGGTCGATGCCTTCGATATTGCTAATACCCCCCCCCCCCTTTGATTTTTTGAAAAAATCGAAGGCCCTCGGAATCTTTTCAAACGCATATCAATCGAAAACTCAGGTCAGTAGAACACCAGAAATAGCGGTTTTATGTCTGGGAGACGTCTGGTTTGGAAACTGTGACTTGCCAAAGTTGGGTCGATGCCTTCGATATTGCTAATACCCCCCCTTTGATTTTTTGAAAAAATCGAAGGCCCTCGGAATCTTTTCAAACGCATATCAATCGAAAATTCAGGTCAGTAGAACACCAGAAATAGCGGTTTTATGTCTGGGAGACGCCTGGTTTGGAAACTGTGACTTGCCAAAGTTGGGGTCGAGGCCTCCGAAATTGCCCCCCTTTGATTTTTTGAAAAAATCGAAGGCCCTCGGAATCTATTCAAACGCATATCAATCGAAAATTCAGGTCAGTAGAACACCAGAAATAGCGGTTTTATGCCTGGGAGACGTCTGGTTTGGAAACTGTGACTTGCCAAAGTTGGGTCGATGCCTTCGATATTGCTAATACCCCCCCCTTTGATTTTTTGAAAAAATCGAAGGCCCTCGGAAGCTTTTCAAACGCATATCAATCGAAAATTCAGGTCAGTAGAACACCAGAAATAGCGGTTTTATGCCTGGGAGACGTCTGGTTTGGAAACTGTGACTTGCCAAAGTTGGGTCGATGCCTTCGATATTGCTAATACCCCCCCCTTTGATTTTTTGAAAAAATCGAAGGCCCTCGGAATCTTTTCAAACGCATATCAATCGAAAATTCAGGTCAGTAGAACACCAGAAATAGCGGTTTTATGTCTGGGAGACGTCTGGTTTGGAAACTGTGACTTGCCAAAGTTGGGGTCGAGGCCTCCGATATTGCTAATACCCCCCCTTTGATTTTTTGAAAAAATCGAAGGCCCTCGGAATCTTTTCAAACGCATATCAATCGAAAATTCAGGTTTTATGTCTGGGAGACGTCTGGTTTGGAAACTGTGACTTGCCAAAGTTGGGTCGATGCCTTCGATATTGCTAATACCCCCCCCCCCTTTGATTTTTTGAAAAAATCGAAGGCCCTCGGAATCTTTTCAAACGCATATCAATCGAAAATTCAGGTCAGTAGAACACCAGAAATAGCGGTTTTATGTCTGGGAGACGTCTGGTTTGGAAACTGTGACTTGCCAAAGTTGGGTCGATGCCTTCGATATTGCTAATACCCCCCCCCTTTGATTTTTTGAAAAAATCGAAGGCCCTCGGAATCTTTTCAAACGCATATCAATCGAAAACTCAGGTCAGTAGAACACCAGAAATAGCGGTTTTATGTCTGGGAGACGTCTGGTTTGGAAACTGTGACTTGCCAAAGTTGGGTCGATGCCTTCGATATTGCTAATACCCCCCCTTTGATTTTTTGAAAAAATCGAAGGCCCTCGGAATCTTTTCAAACGCATATCAATCGAAAATTCAGGTCAGTAGAACACCAGAAATAGCGGTTTTATGTCTGGGAGACGCCTGGTTTGGAAACTGTGACTTGCCAAAGTTGGGGTCGAGGCCTCCGAAATTGCCCCCCTTTGATTTTTTGAAAAAATCGAAGGCCCTCGGAATCTATTCAAACGCATATCAATCGAAAATTCAGGTCAGTAGAACACCAGAAATAGCGGTTTTATGCCTGGGAGACGTCTGGTTTGGAAACTGTGACTTGCCAAAGTTGGGTCGATGCCTTCGATATTGCTAATACCCCCCCCTTTGATTTTTTGAAAAAATCGAAGGCCCTCGGAAGCTTTTCAAACGCAAATCAATCGAAAATTCAGGTCAGTAGAACACCAGAAATAGCGGTTTTATGCCTGGGAGACGTCTGGTTTGGAAACTGTGACTTGCCAAAGTTGGGTCGATGCCTTCGATATTGCTAATACCCCCCCCTTTGATTTTTTGAAAAATCGAAGGCCCTCGGAATCTTTTCAAACGCATATCAATCGAAAACTCAGGTCAGTAGAACACCAGAAATAGCGGTTTTATGTCTGGGAGACGTCTGGTTTGGAAACTGTGACTTGCCAAAGTTGGGTCGATGCCTTCGATATTGCTAATACCCCCCCTTTGATTTTTTGAAAAAATCGAAGGCCCTCGGAATCTTTTCAAACGCATATCAATCGAAAATTCAGGTCAGTAGAACACCAGAAATAGCGGTTTTATGTCTGGGAGACGCCTGGTTTGGAAACTGTGACTTGCCAAAGTTGGGGTCGAGGCCTCCGAAATTGCCCCCCTTTGATTTTTTGAAAAAATCGAAGGCCCTCGGAATCTATTCAAACGCATATCAATCGAAAATTCAGGTCAGTAGAACACCAGAAATAGCGGTTTTATGCCTGGGAGACGTCTGGTTTGGAAACTGTGACTTGCCAAAGTTGGGTCGATGCCTTCGATATTGCTAATACCCCCCCCTTTGATTTTTTGAAAAAATCGAAGGCCCTCGGAAGCTTTTCAAACGCAAATCAATCGAAAATTCAGGTCAGTAGAACACCAGAAATAGCGGTTTTATGCCTGGGAGACGTCTGGTTTGGAAACTGTGACTTGCCAAAGTTGGGTCGATGCCTTCGATATTGCTAATCCCCCCCCCTTTGATTTTTTGAAAAAATCGAAGGCCCTCGGAATCTTTTCAAACGCATATCAATCGAAAATTCAGGTCAGTAGAACACCAGAAATAGCGGTTTTATGTCTGGGAGACGTCTGGTTTGGAAACTGTGACTTGCCAAAGTTGGGGTCGAGGCCTCCGATATTGCTAATACCCCCCCTTTGATTTTTTGAAAAAATCGAAGGCCCTCGGAATCTTTTCAAACGCATATCAATCGAAAATTCAGGTTTTATGTCTGGGAGACGTCTGGTTTGGAAACTGTGACTTGCCAAAGTTGGGTCGATGCCTTCGATATTGCTAATACCCCCCCCCCTTTGATTTTTTGAAAAAATCGAAGGCCCTCGGAATCTTTTCAAACGCATATCAATCGAAAACTCAGGTCAGTAGAACACCAGAAATAGCGGTTTTATGCCTGGGAGACGTCTGGTTTGGAAACTGTGACTTGCCAAAGTTGGGTCGATGCCTTCGATATTGCTAATACCCCCCCTTTGATTTTTTGAAAAAATCGAAGGCCCTCGGAATCTTTTCAAACGCATATCAATCGAAAATTCAGGTCAGTAGAACACCAGAAATAGCGGTTTTATGTCTGGGAGACGCCTGGTTTGGAAACTGTGACTTGCCAAAGTTGGGGTCGAGGCCTCCGAAATTGCCCCCCTTTGATTTTTTGAAAAAATCGAAGGCCCTCGGAATCTATTCAAACGCATATCAATCGAAAATTCAGGTCAGTAGAACACCAGAAATAGCGGTTTTATGTCTGGGAGACGTCTGGTTTGGAAACTGTGACTTGCCAAAGTTGGGGTCGAGGCCTCCGAAATTGCCCCCCTTTGATTTTTTGAAAGAATCGAAGGCCCTCGGAATCTTTTCAAACGCATATCAATCGAAAATTCAGGTCAGTAGAACACCAGAAATAGCGGTTTTATGTCTGGGAGACGTCTGGTTTGGAAACTGTGACTTGCCAAAGTTGGGTCGATGCCTTCGATATTGCTAATACCCCCCCTTTGATTTTTTGAAAAAATCGAAGGCCCTCGGAATCTTTTCAAACGCATATCAATCGAAAATTCAGGTCAGTAGAACACCAGAAATAGCGGTTTTATGTCTGGTAGACGTCTGGTTTGGAAACTGTGACTTGCCAAAGTTGGGTCGATGCCTTCGATATTGCTAATACCCCCCCTTTGATTTTTTGAAAAAATCGAAGGCCCTCGGAATCTTTTCAAACGCATATCAATCGAAAATTCAGGTCAGTAGAACACCAGAAATAGCGGTTTTATGTCTGGGAGACGTCTGGTTTGGAAACTGTGACTTGCCAAAGTTGGGGTCGAGGCCTCCGATATTGCTAATACCCCCCCTTTGATTTTTTGAAAAAATCGAAGGCCCTCGGAATCTTTTCAAACGCATATCAATCGAAAATTCAGGTCAGTAGAACACCAGAAATAGCGGTTTTATGTCTGGGAGACGTCTGGTTTGGAAACTGTGGCTTGCCAAAGTTGGGTCGATGCCTTCGATATTGCTAATACCCCTCCCTTTGATTTTTTGAAAAAATCGAAGGCCCTCGGAATCTTTTCAAACGCATATCAATCGAAAATTCAGGTCAGTAGAACACCAGAAATAGCGGTTTTATGTCTGGGAGACGTCTGGTTTGGAAACTGTGACTTGCCAAAGTTGGGTCGATGCCTTCGATATTGCTAATATATATAATAATTTTTTGAAAAAATCAAAGGCCCTCGGAATCTTTTCAAACGCATATCAATCGAAAATTCAGGTCAGTAGAACACCAGAAATAGCGGTTTTATGTCTGGGAGACGTCTGGTTTGGAAACTGTGACTTGCCAAAGTTGGGTCGATGCCTTCGATATTGCTAATACCCCCCTTTGATTTTTTGAAAAAATCGATAGCCCTCGGAATCTTTTCAAACGCATATCAATCGAAAATTCAGGTCAGTAGAACACCAGAAATAGCGGTTTTATGTCTGGGAGACGTCTGGTTTGGAAACTGTGACTTGCCAAAGTTGGGTCGATGCCTTCGATATTGCTAATACCCCCCCCTTTGATTTTTTGAAAAAATCGAAGGCCCTCGGAATCTTTTCAAACGCATATCAATCGAAAATTCAGGTCAGTAGAACACCAGAAATAGCGGTTTTATGTCTGGGAGACGTCTGGTTTGGAAACTGTGACTTGCCAAAGTTGGGGTCGAGGCCTCCGAAATTGCCCTCCTTTGATTTTTTGAAAGAATCGAAGGCCCTCGGAATCTTTTCAAACGCATATCAATCGAAAATTCAGGTCAGTAGAACAAAAGAAATAGCGGTTTTATGCCTTGGAGACGTCTGGTTTGGAAACTGTGACTTGCTAAAGTTGGGTCGATGCCTTCGATATTGCTAATACCCTCCCCTTTGATTTTTTGAAAAAATCGAAGGCCCTCGGAATCTTTTCAAACGCATATCAATCGAAAATTCAGGTCAGTAGAACACCAGAAATAGCGGTTTTATGTCTGAGAGACGTCTGGTTTGGAAACTGTGGCTTGCCAAAGTTGGGTCAATGCCTTCGATATTGCTAATACCCCTCCCTTTGATTTTTTGAAAAAATCGAAGGCCCTCGGAATCTTTTCAAACGCATATCAATCGAAAATTCAGGTCAGTAGAACACCAGAAATAGCGGTTTTATGTCTGGGAGACGTCTGGTTTGGAAACTGTGACTTGCCAAAGTTGGGTCGATGCCTTCGATATTGCTAATACCCCCCCCCTTTGATTTTTTGAAAAAATCGAAGGCCCTCGGAATCTTTTCAAACGCATATCAATCGAAAATTCAGGTCAGTAGAACACCAGAAATAGCGGTTTTATGTCTGGGAGACGTCTGGTTTGGAAACTGTGACTTGCCAAAGTTGGGGTCGAGGCCTCCGAAATTGCCCCCCTTTGATTTTTTCAAAAAATCAAAGGCCCTCGGAATCTTTTCAAACGCATATCAATCGAAAATTCAGGTCAGTAGAACACCAGAAATAGCGGTTTTATGTCTGGGAGACGTCTGGTTTGGAAACTGTGACTTGCCAAAGTTGGGGTCGAGGCCTCCGAAATTGCCCCCCTTTGATTTTTTGAAAAAATCGAAGGCCCTCGGAATCTTTTCAAACGCATATCAATCGAAAATTCAGGTCAGTAGAACACCAGAAATAGCGGTTTTATGTCTGGGAGACGTCTGGTTTGGAAACTGTGACTTGCCAAAGTTGGGTCGATGCCTTCGATATTGCTAATACCCCCCCCCTTTGATTTTTTGAAAAAATCGAAGGCCCTCGGAATCTTTTCAAACGCATATCAATCGAAAATTCAGGTCAGTAGAACACCAGAAATAGCGGTTTTATGTCTTGGAGACGTCTGGTTTGGAAACTGTGACTTGCCAAAATTGGGGTCGAGGCATCCGAAATTGCCCCCCTTTGATTTTTTGAAAAAATCGATGGCCATCGGAATCTTTTCAAACGCGTATCAATCGAAAATTCAGGTCAGTAGAACACCAGAAATAGCGGTTTTATGTCTGGGAGACGTCTGGTTTGGAAACTGTGACTTGCCAAAGTTGGGGTCGAGGCCTCCGAAATTGCCCCCCTTTGATTTTTTGAAAAAATCGAAGGCCCTCGGAATCTTTTCAAACGCATATCAATCGAAAATTCAGGTCAGTAGAACACCAGAAATAGCGGTTTTATGTCTGGGAGACGTCTGGTTTGGAAACTGTGGCTTGCCAAAGTTGGGTCAATGCCTTCGATATTGCTAATACCCCTCCCTTTGATTTTTTGAAAAAATCGAAGGCCCTCGGAATCTTTTCAAACGCATATCAATCGAAAATTCAGGTCAGTAGAACACCAGAAATAGCGGTTTTATGCCTGGGAGACGTCTGGTTTGGAAACTGTGACTTGCCAAAGTTGGATCGATGCCTTTGATATTGCTAATACCCCCCCCTTTGATTTTTTGAAAAAATCGAAGGCCCTCGGAATATTTTCAAACGCATATCAATCGAAAATTCAGGTCAGTAGAACACCAGAAATAGCGGTTTTATGTCTGGGAGACGTCTGGTTTGGAAACTGTGACTTGCCAAAGTTGGGGTCGAGGCCTCCGAAATTGCCCCCCTTTGATTTTTTGAAAAAATCGAAGGCCCTCGGAATCTTTTCAAACGCGTATCAATCGAAAATTCAGGTCAGTAGAACACCAGAAATAGCGGTTTTATGTCTGGGAGACGTCTGGTTTGGAAACTGTGACTTGCCAAAGTTGGGTCGATGCCTTCGATATTGCTAATACCCCCCCCCTTTGATTTTTTGAAAAAATCGAAGGCCCTCGGAATCTTTTCAAACGCATATCAATCGAAAATTCAGGTCAGTAGAACACCAGAAATAGCGGTTTTATGTCTGGGAGACGTCTGGTTTGGAAACTGTGACTTGCCAAAGTTGGGGTCGAGGCCTCCGAAATTGCCCCCCTTTGATTTTTTGAAAAAATCGAAGGCCCTCGGAATCTTTTCAAACGCGTATCAATCGAAAATTCAGGTCAGTAGAACACCAGAAATAGCGGTTTTATGTCTGGGAGACGTCTGGTTTGGAAACTGTGACTTGCCAAAGTTGGGGTCGAGGCCTTCGATATTGCTAATACCCCCCCTTTGATTTTTTGAAAAAATCGAAGGCCCTCGGAATCTTTTCAAACGCATATCAATCGAAAATTCAGGTCAGTAGAACACCAGAAATAGCGGTTTTATGTCTGGGAGACGTCTGGTTTGGAAACTGTGACTTGCCAAAGTTGGGGTCGAGGCCTTCGATATTGCTAATACCCCCCCTTTGATTTTTTGAAAAAATCGAAGGCCCTCGGAATCTTTTCAAACGCATATCAATCGAAAATTCAGGTCAGTAGAACACCAGAAATAGCGGTTTTATGTCTGGGAGACGTCTGGTTTCGAAACTGTGACTTGCCAAAGTTGGGTCGATGCCTTCGATATTGCTAATACCCCCCCTTTGATTTTTTGAAAAAATCGAAGGCCCTCGGAATCTTTTCAAACGCATATCAATCGAAAATTCAGGTCAGTAGAACACCAGAAATAGCGGTTTTATGCCTGGGAGACGTCTGGTTTGGAAACTGTGACTTGCCAAAGTTGGATCGATGCCTTTGATATTGCTAATACCCCCCCCTTTGATTTTTTGAAAAAATCGAAGGCCCTCGGAATCTTTTCAAACGCATATCAATCGAAAATTCAGGTCAGTAGAACACCAGAAATAGCGGTTTTATGTCTGGGAGACGTCTGGTTTGGAAACTGTGACTTGCCAAAGTTGGGGTCGAGGCCTCCGAAATTGCCCCCCTTTGATTTTTTGAAAAAATCAAAGGCCCTCGGAATCTTTTCAAACGCATATCAATCGAAAATTCAGGTCAGTAGAACACCAGAAATAGCGGTTTTATGTCTGGGAGACGTCTGGTTTGGAAACTGTGACTTGCCAAAGTTGGGGTCGAGGCCTCCGAAATTGCCCCCCTTTGATTTTTTGAAAAAATCGAAGGCCCTCGGAATCTTTTCAAACGCATATCAATCGAAAATTCAGGTCAGTAGAACACCAGAAATAGCGGTTTTATGTCTGGGAGACGTCTGGTTTGGAAACTGTGACTTGCCAAAGTTGGGTCGATGCCTTCGATATTGCTAATACCCCCCCCCTTTGATTTTTTGAAAAAATCGAAGGCCCTCGGAATCTTTTCAAACGCATATCAATCGAAAATTCAGGTCAGTAGAACACCAGAAATAGCGGTTTTATGTCTTGGAGACGTCTGGTTTGGAAACTGTGACTTGCCAAAATTGGGGTCGAGGCATCCGAAATTGCCCCCCTTTGATTTTTTGAAAAAATCGAAGGCCATCGGAATCTTTTCAAACGCGTATCAATCGAAAATTCAGGTCAGTAGAACACCAGAAATAGCGGTTTTATGTCTGGGAGACGTCTGGTTTGGAAACTGTGACTTGCCAAAGTTGGGGTCGAGGCCTCCGAAATTGCCCCCCTTTGATTTTTTGAAAAAATCGAAGGCCCTCGGAATCTTTTCAAACGCATATCAATCGAAAATTCAGGTCAGTAGAACACCAGAAATAGCGGTTTTATGTCTGGGAGACGTCTGGTTTGGAAACTGTGGCTTGCCAAAGTTGGGTCAATGCCTTCGATATTGCTAATACCCCTCCCTTTGATTTTTTGAAAAAATCGAAGGCCCTCGGAATCTTTTCAAACGCATATCAATCGAAAATTCAGGTCAGTAGAACACCAGAAATAGCGGTTTTATGCCTGGGAGACGTCTGGTTTGGAAACTGTGACTTGCCAAAGTTGGATCGATGCCTTTGATATTGCTAATACCCCCCCCTTTGATTTTTTGAAAAAATCTAAGGCCCTCGGAATATTTTCAAACGCATATCAATCGAAAATTCAGGTCAGTAGAACACCAGAAATAGCGGTTTTATGTCTGGGAGACGTCTGGTTTGGAAACTGTGACTTGCCAAAGTTGGGGTCGAGGCCTCCGAAATTGCCCGTACCCCCCTTTGATTTTTTTAAAAAATCAAAGGCCCTCGGAATCTTTTCAAACGCATATCAATCGAAAATTCAGGTCAGTAGAACACCAGAAATAGCGGTTTTATGTCTGGGAGACGTCTGGTTTGGAAACTGTGACTTGCCAAAGTTGGGGTCGAGGCCTCCGAAATTGCCCCCCTTTGATTTTTTGAAAAAATCGAAGGCCCTCGGAATCTTTTCAAACGCATATCAATCGAAAATTCAGGTCAGTAGAACACCAGAAATAGCGGTTTTATGTCTGGGAGACGTCTGGTTTGGAAACTGTGACTTGCCAAAGTTGGGGTCGAGGCCTCCGAAATTGCCCCCCTTTGATTTTTTGAAAAAATCGAAGGCCCTCGGAATCTTTTCAAACGCATATCAATCGAAAATTCAGGTCAGTAGAACACCAGAAATAGCGGTTTTATGTCTTGGAGACGTCTGGTTTGGAAACTGTGACTTGCCCAAATTGGGGTCGAGGCATCCGAAATTGCCCCCCTTTGATTTTTTGAAAAAATCGAAGGCCATCGGAATCTTTTCAAACGCGTATCAATCGAAAATTCAGGTCAGTAGAACACCAGAAATAGCGGTTTTATGTCTGGGAGACGTCTGGTTTGGAAACTGTGACTTGCCAAAGTTGGGGTCGAGGCCTCCGAAATTGCCCCCCTTTGATTTTTTGAAAAAATCGAAGGCCCTCGGAATCTTTTCAAACGCATATCAATCGAAAATTCAGGTCAGTAGAACACCAGAAATAGCGGTTTTATGTCTGGGAGACGTCTGGTTTGGAAACTGTGGCTTGCCAAAGTTGGGTCAATGCCTTCGATATTGCTAATACCCCTCCCTTTGATTTTTTGAAAAAATCGAAGGCCCTCGGAATCTTTTCAAACGCATATCAATCGAAAATTCAGGTCAGTAGAACACCAGAAATAGCGGTTTTATGCCTGGGAGACGTCTGGTTTGGAAACTGTGACTTGCCAAAGTTGGATCGATGCCTTTGATATTGCTAATACCCCCCCCTTTGATTTTTTGAAAAAATCTAAGGCCCTCGGAATATTTTCAAACGCATATCAATCGAAAATTCAGGTCAGTAGAACACCAGAAATAGCGGTTTTATGTCTGGGAGACGTCTGGTTTGGAAACTGTGACTTGCCAAAGTTGGGGTCGAGGCCTCCGAAATTGCCCGTACCCCCCTTTGATTTTTTTAAAAAATCAAAGGCCCTCGGAATCTTTTCAAACGCATATCAATCGAAAATTCAGGTCAGTAGAACACCAGAAATAGCGGTTTTATGTCTGGGAGACGTCTGGTTTGGAAACTGTGACTTGCCAAAGTTGGGGTCGAGGCCTCCGAAATTGCCCCCCTTTGATTTTTTGAAAAAATCGAAGGCCCTCGGAATCTTTTCAAACGCATATCAATCGAAAATTCAGGTCAGTAGAACACCAGAAAGAAACTGTGACTTGCCAAAGTTGGGTCGATGCCTTCGATATTGCTAATACCCCCCCTCTTTGATTTTTTGAAAAAATCGAAGGCCCTCGGAATCTTTTCAAACGCATATCAATCGAAAATTCAGGTCAGTAGAACACCAGAAATAGCGGTTTTATGTCTTGGAGACGTCTGGTTTGGAAACTGTGACTTGCCAAAGTTGGGGTCGAGGCATCCGAAATTGCCCCCCTTTGATTTTTTGAAAAAATCGAAGGCCATCGGAATCTTTTCAAACGCGTATCAATCGAAAATTCAGGTCAGTAGAACACCAGAAATAGCGGTTTTATGTCTGGGAGACGTCTGGTTTGGAAACTGTGACTTGCCAAAGTTGGGGTCGAGGCCTCCGAAATTGCCCCCCTTTGATTTTTTGAAAAAATCGAAGGCCCTCGGAATCTTTTCAAACGCGTATCAATCGAAAATTCAGGTCAGTAGAACACCAGAAATAGCGGTTTTATGTCTGGGAGACGTCTGGTTTGGAAACTGTGACTTGCCAAAGTTGGGTCGATGCCTTCGATATTGCTAATACCCCCCCCTTTGATTTTTTGAAAAAATCGAAGGCCCTCGGAATCTTTTCAAACGCATATCAATCGAAAATTCAGGTCAGTAGAACACCAGAAATAGCGGTTTTATGTCTGGGAGACGTCTGGTTTGGAAACTGTGACTTGCCAAAGTTGGGGTCGAGGCCTCCGAAATTGCCCCCCTTTGATTTTTTGAAAAAATCGAAGGCCCTCGGAATCTTTTCAAACGCGTATCAATCGAAAATTCAGGTCAGTAGAACACCAGAAATAGCGGTTTTATGTCTGGGAGACGTCTGGTTTGGAAACTGTGACTTGCCAAAGTTGGGGTCGAGGCCTTCGATATTGCTAATACCCCCCCTTTGATTTTTTGAAAAAATCGATGGCCCTCGGAATCTTTTCAAACGCATATCAATCGAAAATTCAGGTCAGTAGAACACCAGAAATAGCGGTTTTATGTCTGGGAGACGTCTGGTTTGGAACCTGTGACTTGCCAAAGTTGGGTCGATGCCTTCGATATTGCTAATACCGCCCCCTTTGATTTTTTGAAAAAATCGAAGGCCCTCGGAATCTTTTCAAACGCATATCAATCGAAAATTCAGGTCAGTAGAACACCAGAAATAGCGGTTTTATGTCTGGGAGACGTCTGGTTTGGAAACTGTGGCTTGCCAAAGTTGGGTCAATGCCTTCGATATTGCTAATACCCCTCCCTTTGATTTTTTGAAAAAATCGAAGGCCCTCGGAATCTTTTCAAACGCATATCAATCGAAAATTCAGGTCAGTAGAACACCAGAAATAGCGGTTTTATGCCTGGGAGACGTCTGGTTTGGAAACTGTGACTTGCCAAAGTTGGATCGATGCCTTTGATATTGCTAATACCCCCCCCTTTGATTTTTTGAAAAAATCTAAGGCCCTCGGAATATTTTCAAACGCATATCAATCGAAAATTCAGGTCAGTAGAACACCAGAAATAGCGGTTTTATGTCTGGGAGACGTCTGGTTTGGAAACTGTGACTTGCCAAAGTTGGGTCGATGCCTTCGATATTGCTAATACCACCCCCTTTGATTTTTTGAAAAAATCGAAGGCCCTCGGAATCTTTTCAAACGCATATCAATCGAAAATTCAGGTCAGTAGAACACCAGAAATAGCGGTTTTATGTCTGGGAGACGTCTGGTTTGGAAACTGTGACTTGCCAAAGTTGGGGTCGAGGCCTCCGAAATTGCCCCCCTTTGATTTTTTGAAAAAATCGAAGGCCCTCGGAATCTTTTCAAACGCATATCAATCGAAAGTTCAGGTCAGTAGAACACCAGAAATAGCGGTTTTATGTCTGGGAGACGTCGGGTTTGGAAACTGTGACTTGCCAAAGTTGGGGTCGAGGCCTCCGAAATTGCCCCCCTTTGATTTTTTGAAAAAATCGAAGGCCCTCGGAATCTTTTCAAACGCATATCAATCGAAAGTTCAGGTCAGTAGAACACCAGAAATAGCGGTTTTATGTCTGGGAGACGTCGGGTTTGGAAACTGTGACTTGCCAAAGTTGGGGTCGAGGCCTCCGAAATTGCCCCCCTTTGATTTTTTGAAAAAATCGAAGGCCCTCGAAATCTTTTCAAACGCATATCAATCGAAAATTCAGGTCAGTAGAACACCAGAAATAGCGGTTTTATGTCTGGGAGACGTCTGGTTTGGAAACTGTGACTTGCCAAAGTTGGGTCGATGCCTTCGATATTGCTAATACCCCCCCCTTTGATTTTTTGAAAAAATCGATGGCCCTCGGAATCTTTTCAAACGCATATCAATCGAAAATTCAGGTCAGTAGAACACCAGAAATAGCGGTTTTATGTCTGGGAGACGTCTGGTTTGGAAACTGTGGCTTGCCAAAGTTGGGGTCGAGGCCTCCGATATTGCTAATACCCCCCCTTTGATTTTTTGAAAAAATCGAAGGCCCTCGGAATCTTTTCAAACGCGTATCAATCGAAAATTCAGGTCAGTAGAACACCAGAAATAGCGGTTTTATGTCTGGGAGACGTCTGGTTTGGAAACTGTGACTTGCCAAAGTTGGGTCGATGCCTTCGATATTGCTAATACCCCCCCCTTTGATTTTTTGAAAAAATCGAAGGCCCTCGGAATCTTTTCAAACGCATATCAATCGAAAATTCAGGTCAGTAGAACACCAGAAATAGCGGTTTTATGTCTAGGAGACGTCTGGTTTGGAAACTGTGACTTGCCAAAGTTGGGGTCGAGGCCTCCGAAATTGCCCCCCTTTGATTTTTTGAAAAAATCGAAGGCCCTCGGAATCTTTTCAAACGCGTATCAATCGAAAATTCAGGTCAGTAGAACACCAGAAATAGCGGTTTTATGTCTGGGAGACGTCTGGTTTGGAAACTGTGACTTGCCAAAGTTGGGTCGATGCCTTCGATATTGCTAATACCCCCCCCCTCTTTGATTTTTTGAAAAAATCGAAGGCCCTCGGAATCTTTTCAAACGCATATCAATCGAAAATTCAGGTCAGTAGAACACCAGAAATAGCGGTTTTATGTCTGGGAGACGTCTGGTTTGGAAACTGTGACTTGCCAAAGTTGGGTCGATGCCTTCGATATTGCCAATACCCCCCCCTTTGATTTTTTGAAAAAATCGAAGGCCCTCGGAATCTTTTCAAACACATATCAATCGAAAATTCAGGTCAGTAGAACACCAGAAATAGCGGTTTTATGTCTGGGAGACGCCTGGTTTGGAAACTGTGACTTGCCAAAGTTGGGGTCGAGGCCTCCGAAATTGCCCCCCTTTGATTTTTTGAAAAAATCGAAGGCCCTCGGAATCTATTCAAACGCATATCAATCGAAAATTCAGGTCAGTAGAACACCAGAAATAGCGGTGTTATGTCTGGGAGACGTCTGGTTTGGAAACTGTGACTTGCCAAAGTTGGGGTCGAGGCCTCCGAAATTGCCCCCCTTTGATTTTTGGAAAAAATCGAAGGCCCTCGGAATCTTTTCAAACGCATATCAATCGAAAATTCAGGTCAGTAGAACACCAGAAATAGCGGTTTTATGTCTGGGAGACGTCTGGTTTGGAAACTGTGACTTGCCAAAGTTGGGGTCGAGGCCTCCGATATTGCTAATACCCCCCCTTTGATTTTTTGAAAAAATCGAAGGCCCTCGGAATCTTTTCAAACGCATATCAATCGAAAATTCAGGTCAGTAGAACACCAGAAATAGCGGTTTTATGCCTGGGAGACGTCTGGTTTGGAAACTGTGACTTGCCAAACTTGGGTCGATGCCTTCGATATTGCTAATACCCCCACCCCCTTTGATTTTTTGAAAAAATCGAAGGCCCTCGAAATCTTTTCAAACGCATATCAATCGAAAATTCAGGTCAGTAGAACACCAGAAATAGCGGTTTTATGTCTGGGAGACGTCTGGTTTGGAAACTGTGACTTGCCAAAGTTGGGGTCGAGGCCTCCGAAATTGCCCCCCTTTGATTTTTTGAAAGAATCGAAGGCCCTCGGAATCTTTTCAAACGCATATCAATCGAAAATTCAGGTCAGTAGAACACCAGAAATAGCGGTTTTATGCCTGGGAGACGTCTGGTTTGGAAACTGTGACTTGCTAAATTTGGGGTCGAGGCCTTCGATATTGCTAATACCCCCCCCTTTGATTTTTTGAAAAAATCGAAGGCCCTCGGAATCTTTTCAAACGCATATCAATCGAAAATTCAGGTCAGTAGAACACCAGAAATAGCGGTTTTATGTCTGGGAGACGTCTGGTTTGGAAACTGTGTCTTGCCAAAGTTGGGTCGATGCCTTCGATATTGCTAATACCGCCCCCCTTTGATTTTTTGAAAAAATCGAAGGCCCTCGGAATCTTTTCAAACGCATATCAATCGAAAATTCAGGTCAGTAGAACACCAGAAATAGCGGTTTTATGTCTGGGAGACGTCTGGTTTGGAAACTGTGGCTTGCCAAAGTTGGGTCGATGCCTTCGATATTGCTAATACCCCTCCCTTTGATTTTTTGAAAAAATCGAAGGCCCTCGGAATCTTTTCAAACGCATATCAATCGAAAATTCAGGTCAGTAGAACACCAGAAATAGCGGTTTTATGTCTGGGAGACGTCTGGTTTGGAAACTGTGGCTTGCCAAAGTTGGGTCGATGCCTTCGATATTGCTAATACCCCTCCCTTTGATTTTTTGAAAGAATCGAAGGCCCTCGGTATCTTTTCAAACGCATATCAATCGAAAATTCAGGTCAGTAGAACACCAGAAATAGCGGTTTTATGTCTGGGAGACGTCTGGTTTGGAAACTGTGACTTGCCAAAGTTGGGGTCGAGGCCTCCGAAATTGCCCCCCTTTGATTTTTTGAAAAAATCAAAGGCCCTCGGAATCTTTTCAAACGCATATCAATCGAAAATTCAGGTCAGTAGAACACCAGAAATAGCGGTTTTATGTCTGGGAGACGTCTGGTTTGGAAACTGTGACTTGCCAAAGTTGGGTCGATGCCTTCGATATTGCTAATACCCCCCCCCCTTTGATTTTTTGAAAAAATCGATGGCCCTCATAATCTTTTCAAACGCATATCAATCGAAAATTCAGGTCAGTAGAACACCAGAAATAGCGGTTTTATGTCTGGGAGACGTCTGGTTTGGAAACTGTGACTTGCCAAAGTTGGGGTCGAGGCCTCCGAAATTGCCCCCCTTTGATTTTTTGAAAAATTCGAAGGCCCTCGGAATCTTTTCAAACGCGTATCAATCGAAAATTCAGGTCAGTAGAACACCAGAAATAGCGGTTTTATGTCTGGGAGACGTCTGGTTTGGAAACTGTGACTTGCCAAAGTTGGGTCGATGCCTTCGATATTGCTAATACCCCCCCCTCTGATTTTTTGAAAAAATCGAAGGCCCTCGGAATCTTTTCAAACGCATATCAATCGAAAATTCAGGTCAGTAGAACACCAGAAATAGCGGTTTTATGCCTGGGAGACGTCTGGTTTGGAAACTGTGACTTGCCAAAGTTGGATCGATGCCTTCGATATTGCTAATACCCCCCCCTTTGATTTTTTGAAAAAATCGATAGCCCTCGGAATCTTTTCAAACGCATATCAATCGAAAATTCAGGTCAGTAGAACACCAGAAATAGCGGTTTTATGTCTGGGAGACGTCTGGTTTGGAAACTGTGACTTGCCAAAGTTGGGGTCGAGGCCTCCGAAATTGCCCCCCTTTGATTTTTTGAAAAATTCGAAGGCCCTCGGAATCTTTTCAAACGCGTATCAATCGAAAATTCAGGTCAGTAGAACACCAGAAATAGCGGTTTTATGTCTGGGAGACGTCTGGTTTGGAAACTGTGACTTGCCAAAGTTGGGTCGATGCCTTCGATATTGCTAATACCCCCCCCTCTGATTTTTTGAAAAAATCGAAGGCCCTCGGAATCTTTTCAAACGCATATCAATCGAAAATTCAGGTCAGTAGAACACCAGAAATAGCGGTTTTATGCCTGGGAGACGTCTGGTTTGGAAACTGTGACTTGCCAAAGTTGGATCGATGCCTTCGATATTGCTAATACCCAGCCCTTTGATTTTTTGAAAAAATCGAAGGCCCTCGGAATCTTTTCAAACGCATATCAATCGAAAATTCAGGTCAGTAGAACACCAGAAATAGCGGTTTTATGTCTGGGAGACGTCTGGTTTGGAAACTGTGACTTGCCAAAGTTGGGGTCGAGGCCTCCGAAATTGCCCCCCTTTGATTTTTTGAAAGAATCGAAGGAACTCGGAATCTTTTCAAACGCATATCAATCGAAAATTCAGGTCAGTAGAACACCAGAAATAGCGGTTTTATGCCTGGGAGACGTCTGGTTTGGAAACTGTGACTTGCTAAAGTTGGGTCGATGCCTTCGATATTGCTAATACCCCACCCTTTGATTTTTTGAAAAAATCGAAGGCCCTCGGAATCTTTTCAAACGCATATCAATCGAAAATTCAGGTCAGTAGAACACCAGAAATAGCGGTTTTATGTCTGGGAGACGTCTGGTTTGGAAACTGTGGCTTGCCAAAGTTGGGTCAATGCCTTCGATATTGCTAATACCCCTCCCTTTGATTTTTTGAAAAAATCGAAGGCCCTCGGAATCTTTTCAAACGCATATCAATCGAAAATTCAGGTCAGTAGAACACCAGAAATAGCGGTTTTATGTCTGGGAGACGTCTGGTTTGGAAACTGTGACTTGCCAAAGTTGGGTCGATGCCTTCGATATTGCTAATACCCCCCCCTTTGATTTTTTGAAAAAATCGAAGGCCCTCGGAATCTTTTCAAACGCATATCAATCGAAAATTCAGGTCAGTAGAACACCAGAAATAGCGGTTTTATGTCTGGGAGACGTCTGGTTTGGAAACTGTGACTTGCCAAAGTTGGGGTCGAGGCCACCGAAATTGCCCCCCTTTGATTTTTTGAAAAAATCAAAGGCCCTCGGAATCTTTTCAAACGCATATCAATCGAAAATTCAGGTCAGTAGAACACCAGAAATAGCGGTTTTATGTCTGGGAGACGTCTGGTTTGGAAACTGTGACTTGCCAAAGTTGGGTCGATGCCTTCGATATTGCTAATACCCCCCCCTTTGATTTTTTGAAAAAATCGATAGCCCTCGGAATCTTTTCAAACGCATATCAATCGAAAATTCAGGTCAGTAGAACACCAGAAATAGCGGTTTTATGTCTGGGAGACGTCTGGTTTGGAAACTGTGACTTGCCAAAGTTGGGGTCGAGGCCTCCGAAATTGCCCCCCTTTGATTTTTTGAAAAAATCGAAGGCCCTCGGAATCTTTTCAAACGCATATCAATCGAAAATTCAGGTCAGTAGAACACCAGAAATAGCGGTTTTATGTCTGGGAGACGTCTGGTTTGGAAACTGTGACTTGCCAAAGTTGGATCGATGCCTTCGATATTGCTAATACCCCCCCCCCCTTTGATTTTTTGAAAAAATCGAAGGCCCTCGGAATCTTTACAAACGCATATCAATCGAAAATTCAGGTCAGTAGAACACCAGAAATAGCGGTTTTATGTCGTGGAGACGTCTGGTTTGGAAACTGTGACTTGCCAAAATTGGGGTCGAGGCATCCGAAATTGCCCCCCTTTGATTTTTTGAAAAAATCGAAGGCCATCGGAATCTTTTCAAACGCGTATCAATCGAAAATTCAGGTCAGTAGAACACCAGAAATAGCGGTTTTATGTCTGGGAGACGTCTGGTTTGGAAACTGTGACTTGCCAAAGTTGGGGTCGAGGCCTCCGAAATTGCTAATACCCCCCCCTTTGATTTTTTGAAAAAATCGAAGGCCCTCGGAATCTTTTCAAACGCATATCAATCGAAAATTCAGGTCAGTAGAACACCAGAAATAGCGGTTTTATGTCTGGGAGACGTCTGGTTTGGAAACTGTGACTTGCCAAAGTTGGGGTCGAGGCCACCGAAATTGCCCCCCTTTGATTTTTTGAAAAAATCAAAGGCCCTCGGAATCTTTTCAAACGCATATCAATCGAAAATTCAGGTCACTAGAACACCAGAAATAGCGGTTTTATGTCTGGGAGACGTCTGGTTTGGAAACTGTGACTTGCCAAAGTTGGGTCGATGCCTTCGATATTGCTAATACCCCCCCCTTTGATTTTTTGAAAAAATCGATAGCCCTCGGAATCTTTTCAAACGCATATCAATCGAAAATTCAGGTCAGTAGAACACCAGAAATAGCGGTTTTATGTCTGGGAGACGTCTGGTTTGGAAACTGTGACTTGCCAAAGTTGGGGTCGAGGCCTCCGAAATTGCCCCCCTTTGATTTTTTGAAAAAATCGAAGGCCCTCGGAATCTTTTCAAACGCATATCAATCGAAAATTCAGGTCAGTAGAACACCAGAAATAGCGGTTTTATGTCTGGGAGACGTCTGGTTTGGAAACTGTGACTTGCCAAAGTTGGGTCGATGCCTTCGATATTGCTAATACCCCCCCCTTTGATTTTTTGAAAAAATCGAAGGCCCTCGGAATCTTTTCAAACGCATATCAATCGAAAATTCAGGTCAGTAGAACACCAGAAATAGCGGTTTTATGTCTGGGAGACGTCTGGTTTGGAAACTGTGACTTGCCAAAGTTGGATCGATGCCTTCGAAATTGCCCCCCTTTGATTTTTTGAAAAAATCGAAGGCCCTCGGAATCTTTTCAAACGCGTATCAATCGAAAATTCAGGTCAGTAGAACACCAGAAATAGCGGTTTTATGTCTGGGAGACGTCTGGTTTGGAAACTGTGACTTGCCAAAGTTGGGTCGATGCCTTCGATATTGCTAATACCCCCCCCTTTGATTTTTTGAAAAAATCGAAGGCCCTCGGAATCTTTTCAAACGCATATCAATCGAAAATTCAGGTCAGTAGAACACCAGAAATAGCGGTTTTATGTCTGGGAGACGTCTGGTTTGGAAACTGTGACTTGCCAAAGTTGGGGTCGAGGAATTCGATATTGCTAATACCCCCCCCTTTGATTTTTTGAAAAAATCGAAGGCCCTCGGAATCTTTTCAAACGCATATCAATCGAAAATTCAGGTCAGTAGAACACCAGAAATAGCGGTTTTATGCCTGGGAGACGTCTGGTTTGGAAACTGTGACTTGCCAAAGTTGGATCGATGCCTTCGATATTGCTAATACCCCCCCCTTTGATTTTTTGAAAAAATCGAAGGCCCTCGGAATATTTTCAAACGCATATCAATCGAAAATTCAGGTCAGTAGAACACCAGAAATAGCGGTTTTATGTCTGGGAGACGTCTGGTTTGGAAACTGTGACTTGCCAAAGTTGGGTCGATGCCTTCGATATTGCTAATACCCCCCCTTTGATTTTTTGAAAAAATCGAAGGCCCTCGGAATCTTTTCAAACGCATATCAATCGAAAATTCAGGTCAGTAGAACACCAGAAATAGCGGTTTTATGTCTGGGAGACGTCTGGTTTGGAAACTGTGACTTGCCAAAGTTGGGGTCGAGGCCTCCGAAATTGCCCCCCTTTGATTTTTTGAAAAAATCGAAGGCCCTCGGAATCTTTTCAAACGCATATCAATCGAAAGTTCAGGTCAGTAGAACACCAGAAATAGCGGTTTTATGTCTGGGAGACGTCGGGTTTGGAAACTGTGACTTGCCAAAGTTGGGTCGATGCCTTCGATATTGCTAATACCCCCCCCTTTGATTTTTTGAAAAAATCGAAGGCCCTCGGAATCTTTTCAAACGCATATCAATCGAAAATTCAGGTCAGTAGAACACCAGAAATAGCGGTGTTATGTCTGGGAGACGTCTGGTTTGGAAACTGTGACTTGCCAAAGTTGGGGTCGAGGCCTCCGAAATTGCCCCCCTTTGATTTTTTGAAAAAATCGAAGGCCCTCGAAATCTTTTCAAACGCATATCAATCGAAAATTCAGGTCAGTAGAACACAAGAAATAGCGGTTTTATGTCTGGGAGACGTCTGGTTTGGAAACTGTGACTTGCCAAAGTTGGGTCGATGCCTTCGATATTGCTAATACCCCCCCCCCTTTGATTTTTTGAAAAAATCGATGGCCCTCGGAATCTTTTCAAACGCATATCAATCGAAAATTCAGGTCAGTAGAACACCAGAAATAGCGGTTTTATGTCTGGGAGACGTCTGGTTTGGAAACTGTGACTTGCCAAAATTGGGGTCGAGGCCTCCGAAATTGCCCCCGTTTGATTTTTTGAAAAAATCGAAGGCAGTCGGAATCTTTTCAAACGCGTATCAATCGAAAATTCAGGTCAGTAGAACACCAGAAATAGCGGTTTTATGTCTGGGAGACGTCTGGTTTGGAAACTGTGACTTGCCAAAGTTGGGTCGATGCCTTCGATATTGCTAATACCCCCCCTTTGATTTTTTGAAAAAATCGAATGCCCTCGGAATCTTTTCAAACGCATATCAATCGAAAATTCAGGTCAGTAGAACACCAGAAATAGCGGTTTTATGTCTGGGAGACGTCTGGTTTGGAAACTGTGACTTGCCAAAGTTGGGGTCGAGGCCTCCGAAATTGCCCCCCTTTGATTTTTTGAAAAAATCAAAGGCCCTCGGAATCTTTTCAAACGCGTATCAATCGAAAATTCAGGTCAGTAGAACACCAGAAATAGCGGTTTTATGTCTGGGAGACGTCTGGTTTGGAAACTGTGACTTGCCAAAGTTGGGTCGATGCCTTCGATATTGCTAATACCCCCCCCTTTGATTTTTTTAAAAAATCGAAGGCCCTCGGAATCTTTTCAAACGCTTATCAATCGAAAATTCAGGTCAGTAGAACACCAGAAATAGCGGTTTTATGTCTGGGAGACGTCTGGTTTGGAAACTGTGACTTGCCAAAATTGGGGTCGAGGCCTCCGAAATTGCCCCCCTTTGATTTTTTGAAAAAATCGAATTCCATCTGAATCTTTTCAAACGCGTATCAATGGAAAATTCAGGTCAGTAGAACACCAGAAATAGCGGTTTTATGTCTGGGAGACGTCTGGTTTGGAAACTGTGACTTGCCAAAGTTGGGTCGATGCCTTCGATATTGCTAATACCCCCCCCTTTGATTTTTTGAAAAAATCGAAGGCCCTCGGAATCTTTTCAAACGCATATCAATCGAAAATTCAGGTCAGTAGAACACCAGAAATAGCGGTTTTATGTCTGGGAGACGTCTGGTTTGGAAACTGTGACTTGCCAAAGTTGGGTCGATGCCTTCGATATTGCTAATACCCCCCCCCCCCTTTGATTTTTTGAAAAAATCGATGGCCCTCGGAATCTTTTCAAACGCATATCAATCGAAAATTCAGGTCAGTAGAACACCAGAAATAGCGGTTTTATGTCTGGGAGACGTCTGGTTTGGAAACTGTGACTTGCCAAAATTGGGGTCGAGGCCTCCGAAATTGCCCCCCTTTGATTTTTTGAAAAAATCGAAGGCAGTCGGAATCTTTTCAAACGCGTATCAATCGAAAATTCAGGTCAGTAGAACACCAGAAATAGCGGTTTTATGTCTGGGAGACGTCTGGTTTGAAACTGTGACTTGCCAAAGTTGGGTCGATGCCTTCGATATTGCTAATACCCCCCCCTTTGATTTTTTGAAAAAATCGAAGGCCCTCGGAATCTTTTCAAACGCATATCAATCGAAAATTCAGGTCAGTAGAACACCAGAAATAGCGGTTTTATGTCTAGGAGACGTCTGGTTTGGAAACTGTGACTTGCCAAAGTTGGGTCGATGCCTTCGATATTGCTAATACCCCCCCCTTTGATTTTTTGAAAAAATCGAATGCCCTCGGAATCTTTTCAAACGCATATCAATCGAAAATTCAGGTCAGTAGAACACCAGAAATAGCGGTTTTATGTCTGGGAGACGTCTGGTTTGGAAACTGTGACTTGCCAAAGTTGGGGTCGAGGCCTCCGAAATTGCCCCCCTTTGATTTTTTGAAAAAATCAAAGGCCCTCGGAATCTTTTCAAACGCGTATCAATCGAAAATTCAGGTCAGTAGAACACCAGAAATAGCGGTTTTATGTCTGGGAGACGTCTGGTTTGGAAACTGTGACTTGCCAAAGTTGGGTCGATGCCTTCGATATTGCTAATACCCCCCCCTTTGATTTTTTTTAAAAAATCGAAGGCCCTCGGAATCTTTTCAAACGCTTATCAATCGAAAATTCAGGTCAGTAGAACACCAGAAATAGCGGTTTTATGTCTGGGAGACGTCTGGTTTGGAAACTGTGACTTGCCAAAATTGGGGTCGAGGCCTCCGAAATTGCCCCCCTTTGATTTTTTGAAAAAATCGAATTCCATCTGAATCTTTTCAAACGCGTATCAATGGAAAATTCAGGTCAGTAGAACACCAGAAATAGCGGTTTTATGTCTGGGAGACGTCTGGTTTGGAAACTGTGTCTTGCCAAAGTTGGGTCGATGCCTTCGATATTGCTAATACCCCCCCCCCTTTGATTTTTTGAAAAAATCGAAGGCCCTCGGAATCTTGTCAAACGCATATCAATCGAAAATTCAGGTCAGTAGAACACCAGAAATAGCGGTTTTATGTCTGGGAGACGTCTGGTTTGGAAACTGTGACTTGCCAAAGTTGGGTCGATGCCTTCGATATTGCTAATACCTCCCCCTTTGATTTTTTTAAAAAATCGGAGGCCCTCGGAATCTTTTCAAACGCTTATCAATCGAAAATTCAGGTCAGTAGAACACCAGAAATAGCGGTTTTATGTCTGGGAGACGTCTGGTTTGGAAACTGTGACTTGCCAAAATTGGGGTCGAGGCCTCCGAAATTGCCCCCCTTTGATTTTTTGAAAAAATCGAAGGCCCTCGGAATCTTGTCAAACGCATATCAATCGAAAATTCAGGTCAGTAGAACACCAGAAATAGCGGTTTTATGTCTGGGAGACGTCTGGTTTGGAAACTGTGTCTTGCCAAAGTTGGGTCGATGCCTTCGATATTGCTAATACCCCCCCCCTTTGATTTTTTGAAAAAATCGAAGGCCCTCGGAATCTTGTCAAACGCATATCAATCGAAAATTCAGGTCAGTAGAACACCAGAAATAGCGGTTTTATGTCTAGGAGACGTCTGGTTTGGAAACTGTGACTTGCCAAAGTTGGGTCGATGCCTTCGATATTGCTAATACCCCCCCCTTTGATTTTTTGAAAAAATCGAATGCCCTCGGAATCTTTTCAAACGCATATCAATCGAAAATTCAGGTCAGTAGAACACCAGAAATAGCGGTTTTATGTCTGGGAGACGTCTGGTTTGGAAACTGTGACTTGCCAAAGTTGGGTCGATGCCTTCGATATTGCTAATACCTCCCCCTTTGATTTTTTTAAAAAATCGGAGGCCATCTGAATCTTTTCAAACGCGTATCAATCGAAAATTCAGGTCAGTAGAACACCAGAAATAGCGGTTTTATGTCTGGGAGACGTCTGGTTTGGAAACTGTGTCTTGCCAAAGTTGGGTCGATGCCTTCGATATTGCTAATACCCCCCCCTTTAATTTTTTGAAAAAATCGAAGGCCCTCGGAATCTTTTCAAACGCGTATCAATCGAAAATTCAGGTCAGTAGAACACCAGAAATAGCGGTTTTATGTCTGGGAGACGTCTGGTTTGGAAACTGTGACTTGCCAAAGTTGGGGTCGAGGCGTCCGAAATTGCCCCCCTTTGATTTTTTGAAAAAATCGAAGGCCCTCGGAATCTTTTCAAACGCGTATCAATCGAAAATTCAGGTCAGTAGAACACCAGAAATAGCGGTTTTATGTCTGGGAGACGTCTGGTTTGGAAACTGTGACTTGCCAAAGTTGGGTCGATGCCTTCGATATTGCTAATACCCCCCCCTTTAATTTTTTGAAAAAATCGAAGGCCCTCGGAATCTTTTCAAACGCATATCAATCGAAAATTCAGGTCAGTAGAACACCAGAAATAGCGGTTTTATGTCTGGGAGACGTCTGGTTTGGAAACTGTGACTTGCCAAAGTTGGGTCGATGCCTTCGATATTGCTAATACCCCCCCCTTTGATTTTTTTTTAAAAATCGAAGGCCCTCGGAATCTTTTCAAACGCTTATCAATCGAAAATTCAGGTCAGTAGAACACCAGAAATAGCGGTTTTATGTCTGGGAGACGTCTGGTTTGGAAACTGTGACTTGCCAAAATTGGGGTCGAGGCCTCCGAAATTGCCCCCCTTTGATTTTTTGAAAAAATCGAAGGCCATCGGAATCTCTTCAAACGCGTATCAATCGAAAATTCAGGTCAGTAGAACACCAGAAATAGCGGTTTTATGTCTGGGAGACGTCTGGTTTGGAAACTGTGACTTGCCAAAGTTGGGTCGATGCCTTCGATATTGCTAATACCCCCCCCTTTGATTTTTTGAAAAAATCGAAGGCCCTCGGAATCTTTTCAAACGCATATCAATCGAAAATTCAGGTCAGTAGAACACCAGAAATAGCGGTTTTATGTCTGGGAGACGTCTGGTTTGGAAACTGTGACTTGCCAAAGTTGGGTCGATGCCTTCGATATTGCTAATACCCCCCCCTTTGATTTTTTGAAAAAATCGAAGGCCCTCGGAATCTTTTCAAACGCGTATCAATCGAAAATTCAGGTCAGTAGAACACCAGAAATAGCGGTTTTATGTCTGGGAGACGTCTCGTTTGGAAACTGTGACTTGCCAAAGTTGGGGTCGAGGCCTCCGAAATTGCCCCCCTTTGATTTTTTGAAAAAATCGAAGGCCCTCGGAATCTTTTCAAACGCGTATCAATCGAAAATTCAGGTCAGTAGAACACCAGAAATAGCGGTTTTATGTCTGGGAGACGTCTGGTTTGGAAACTGTGACTTGCCAAAGTTGGGTCGATGCCTTCGATATTGCTAATACCCCCCCCCCCTTTGATTTTTTGAAAAAATCGAAGGCCCTCGGAATCTTTTCAAACGCATATCAATCGAAAATTCAGGTCAGTAGAACACCAGAAATAGCGGTTTTATGTCTGGGAGACGTCTGGTTTGGAAACTGTGACTTGCCAAAGTTGGGTCGATGCCTTCGATATTGCTAATACCCCCCCCCTTTGATTTTTTTTTAAAAATCGAAGGCCCTCGGAATCTTTTCAAACGCTTATCAATCGAAAATTCAGGTCAGTAGAACACCAGAAATAGCGGTTTTATGTCTGGGAGACGTCTGGTTTGGAAACTGTGACTTGCCAAAATTGGGGTCGAGGCCTCCGAAATTGCCCCCCTTTGATTTTTTGAAAAAATCGAAGGCCATCGGAATCTTTTCAAACGCGTATCAATCGAAAATTCAGGTCAGTAGAACACCAGAAATAGCGGTTTTATGTCTGGGAGACGTCTGGTTTGGAAACTGTGACTTGCCAAAGTTGGGTCGATGCCTTCGAAATTGCCCCCCTTTTTTTCAAACGCATATCAATCGAAAATTCAGGTCAGTAGAACACCAGAAATAGCGGTTTCATGTCTGGGAGACGTCTGGTTTGGAAACTGTGACTTGCCAAAGTTGGGTCGATGCCTTCGATATTGCTAACCCCCCTTTGATTTTTTGAAAAAATCGAAGGCCCTCGGAATCTTTTCAAACGCGTATCAATCGAAAATTCAGGTCAGTAGAACACCAGAAATAGCGGTTTTATGTCTGGGAGACGTCTGGTTTGGAAACTGTGACTTGCCAAAGTTGGGGTCGAGGCCTCCGAAATTGCCCCCCTTTGATTTTTTGAAAAAATCGAAGGCCCTCGGAATCTTTTCAAACGCGTATCAATCGAAAATTCAGGTCAGTAGAACACCAGAAATAGCGGTTTTATGTCTGGGAGACGTCTGGTTTGGAAACTGTGACTTGCCAAAGTTGGGTCGATGCCTTCGATATTGCTAATACCCCCCCCTTTAATTTTTTGAAAAAATCGAAGGCCCTCGGAATCTTTTCAAACGCATATCAATCGAAAATTCAGGTCAGTAGAACACCAGAAATAGCGGTTTTATGTCTGGGAGACGTCTGGTTTGGAAACTGTGACTTGCCAAAGTTGGGTCGATGCCTTCGATATTGCTAATACCCCCCCTTTGTTTTTTTTAAAAAATCGAAGGCCCTCGGAATCTTTTCAAACGCTTATCAATCGAAAATTCAGGTCAGTAGAACACCAGAAATAGCGGTTTTATGTCTGGGAGATGTCTGGTTTGGAAACTGTGACTTGCCAAAGTTGGGGTCGAGGCCTCCGAAATTGCCCCCCTTTGATTTTTTGAAAAAATCGAAGGCCCTCGGAATCTTTTCAAACGCGTATCAATCGAAAATTCAGGTCAGTAGAACACCAGAAATAGCGGTTTTATGTCTGGGAGACGTCTGGTTTGGAAACTGTGACTTGCCAAAGTTGGGTCGATGCCTTCGATATTGCTAATACCCCCCCCTTTGATTTTTTGAAAAAATCGAAGGCCCTCGGAATCTTTTCAAACGCATATCAATCGAAAATTCAGGTCAGTAGAACACCAGAAATAGCGGTTTTATGTCTGGGAGACGTCTGGTTTGGAAACTGTGACTTGCCAAAGTTGGGTCGAGGCCTCCGAAATTGCCCCCCTTTGATTTTTTGAAAAAATCGAAGGCCATCGGAATCTTTTCAAACGCGTATCAATCGAAAATTCAGGTCAGTAGAACACCAGAAATAGCGGTTTTATGTCTGGGAGACGTCTGGTTTGGAAACTGTAACTTGCCAAAGTTGGGTCGATGCCTTCGATATTGCTAATACCCCCCCCTTTGATTTTTTGAAAAAATCGAAGGCCCTCGGAATCTTTTCAAACGCATATCAATCGAAAATTCGGGTCAGTAGAACACCAGAAATAGCGGTTTTATGTCTGGGAGACGTCTGGTTTGGAAACTGTGACTTGCCAAAGTTGGGTCGATGCCGTCGATATAGCTAATACCCGCCCCTTTGATTTTTTGAAAAAATCGTATGAGCTCGGAATCTTTTCAAACGCATATCAATCGAAAATTCAGGTCAGTAGAACACCAGAAATAGCGGTTTTATGTCTGGGAGACGTCTGGTTTGGAAACTGTGGCTTGCCAAAGTTGGGGTCGCTGCCGTCGATATAGCTAATACCCGCCCCTTTGATTTTTTGAAAAAATCGTATGAGCTCGGAATCTTTTCAAACGCATATCAATCGAAAATCCAGGCCAGTAGAACACCAGAAATAGCGGTTTTTTTTCTGGGAGACGTCTGGTTTGGAAACTGTGGCTTGCCAAAGTTGGGGTCGCTGCCGTCGATATAGCTAATACCCGCCCCTTTGATTTTTTGAAAAAATCGTATGAGCTCGGAATCTTTTCAAACGCATATCAATCGAAAATTCAGGTCAGTAGAACACCAGAAATAGCGGTTTTATGTCTGGGAGACGTCTGGTTTGGAAACTGTGACTTGCCAAAGTTGGGGTCGCTGCCTTCGATATAGATAATACCCGCCCCATTGATTTTTTGAAAAAATCGAAGGCCCTCGGAATCTTTTCAAACGCATATCAATCGAAAATCCAGGCCGGTAGAACACCAGAAATAGCGGTTTTTTTTCTGGGAGACGTCTGGTTTGGAAACTGTGGCTTGCCAAAGTTGGGGTCGCTGCCGTCGATATAGCTAATACCCGCCCCTTTGATTTTTTGAAAAAATCGAAGGCCCTCGGAATCGTTTCAAAAGCATATCAATCGAAAATTCAAGCCAGTAGAACACCAGAAATAGCGGTTTTATGTCTGGGAGACGTCTGGTTTGGAAACTGTGACTTGCCAAAGTTGGGGTCGAGGCCTCCGAAATTGCCCCCCTTTGATTTTTTCAAAAAATCGAAGGCCCTCGGAATCTTTTCAAACGCATATCAATCGAAAATTCAGGTCAGTAGAACACCAGAAATAGCGGTTTTATGTCTGGGAGACGTCTGGTTTGGAAACTGTGACTTGCCAAAATTAGGGTCGAGGCCTCCGAAATTGCCCCCCTTTGATTTTTTGAAAAAATCGAAGGCCCTCGGAATCTTTTCAAACGCATATCAATCGAAAATTCAGGTCAGTAGAACACCAGAAATAGCGGTTTTATGCCTGGGAGACGTCTGGTTTGGAAACTGTGACTTGCCAAAGTTGGGTCGATGCCTTCGATATTGCTAATACCCCCCCCTTTGATTTTTTGAAAAAATCGAAGGCCCTCGGAATCTTTTCAAACGCATATCAATCGAAAATTCAGGTCAGTAGAACACCAGAAATAGCGGTTTTATGTCTGGGAGACGTCTGGTTTGGAAACTGTGACTTGCCAAAGTTGGGTCGATGCCTTCGATATTGCTAATACCAACCCCTTTGATTTTTTTAAAAAATCGAAGGCCCTCGGAATCTTTTCAAACGCATATCAATCGAAAATTCAGGTCAGTAGAACACCAGAAATAGCGGTTTTATGTCTGGGAGACGTCTGGTTTGGAAACTGTGACTTGCCAAAATTGGGGTCGAGGCCTCCGAAATTGCCCCCTTTGATTTTTTGAAAAAATCGAAGGCCCTCGGAATCATTTCAAACGCATATCAATCGAAAATTCAGGTCAGTAGAACACCAGAAATAGCGGTTTTATGTCTGGGAGACGTCTGGTTTGGAAACTGTGACTTGCCAAAGTTGGGTCGGTGCCTTCGATATTGCTAATACCCCCCCTTTGATTTTTTGAAAAAATCGAAGGCCCTCGGAATCTTTTCAAACGCATATCAATCGAAAATTCAGGTCAGTAGAACACCAGAAATAGCGGTTTTATGTCTGGGAGACGTCTGGTTTGGAAACTGTGTCTTGCCAAAGTTGGGGTCGAGGCCTTCGATATTGCTAATACCCTCCCCTTTGATTTTTTGAAAAAATCGAAGGCCCTCGGAATCTTTTCAAACGCATATCAATCGAAAATTCAGGTCAGTAGAACACCAGAAATAGCGGTTTTATGTCTGGGAGACGTCTGGTTTGGAAACTGTGACTTGCCAAAGTTGGGTCGATGCCTTCGTTATTGCTAATACCCCCCCTTTGATTTTTTGAAAAAATCGAAGGCCCTCGGAATCTTTTCAAACGCATATCAATCGAAAATTCAGGTCAGTAGAACACCAGAAATAGCGGTTTTATGTCTGGGAGACGTCTGGTTTGGAAACTGGGCCTTGCCAAAATTGGGGTCGAGGCCTCCGAAATTGCCCCCCTTTGATTTTTTGAAAAAATCGAAGGCCATCGGAATTTTTTCAAACGCGTATCAATCGAAAATTCAGGTCAGTAGAACACCAGAAATAGCGATTTTATGTCTGGGAGACGTCTGGTTTGGAAACTGTGACTTGCCAAAGTTGGGTCGATGCCTTCGATATTGCTAATACCCCCCCCTTTGATTTTTTGAAAAAATCGAAGGCCCTCGGAATCTTTTCAAACGCATATCAATCGAAAATTCAGGTCAGTAGAACACCAGAAATAGCGGTTTTATGCCTGGGAGACGTCTGGTTTGGAAACTGTGACTTGCCAAAGTTGGGTCGATGCCTTCGATATTGCTAATACCCCCCCCCTTTGATTTTTTGAAAAAATCTAAGGAACTCGGAATCTTTCCAAACGCATATCAATCGAAAATTCAGGTCAGTAGAACACCAGAAATAGCGGTTTTATGTCTGGGAGACGTCTGGTTTGGAAACTGTGACTTGCCAAAGTTGGGTCGATGCCTTCGATATTGCTAATACCCCCCCCTTTGATTTTTTGAAAAAATCGAAGGCCCTCGGAATCTTTTCAAACGCATATCAATCGAAAATTCAGGTCAGTAGAACACCAGAAATAGCGGTTTTATGACTGGGAGACGTCTGGTTTGGAAACTGTGATTGCCAAAATTGGGGTCGAGGCCTCCGAAATTGCCCCCCTTTGATTTTTTTAAAAAATCGAAGGCCATCGGAATCTTTTCAAACGCGTATCAATCGAAAATTCAGGTCAGTAGAACACCAGAAATAGCGGTTTTATGTCTGGGAGACGTCTGGTTTGGAAACTGTGACTTGCCAAAGTTGGGTCGATGCCTTCGATATTGCTAATACCCCCCCCTTTGATTTTTTGAAAAAATCGAAGGCCCTCGGAATCTTTTCAAACGCATATCAATCGAAAATTCAGGTCAGTAGAACACCAGAAATAGCGGTTTTATGTCTGGGAGACGTCTGGTTTGGAAACTGTGACTTGCCAAAGTTGGGTCGATGCCTTCGATATTGCTAATACCCCCCCCCCCCCCTTTGATTTTTTGAAAAAATCGAAGGCCCTCGGAATCTTTTCAAACGCATATCAATCGAAAATTCAGGTCAGTAGAACACCAGAAATAGCGGTTTTATGTCTGGGAGACGTCTGGTTTGGAAACTGTGACTTGCCAAAGTTGGGTCGATGCCTTCGATATTGCTAATACCCCCCCCTTTGATTTTTTGAAAAAATCGAAGGCCCTCGGAATCTTTTCAAACGCATATCAATCGAAAATTCAGGTTAGTAGAACACCAGAAATAGCGGTTTTATGCCTGGGAGACGTCTGGTTTGGAGACTGTGACTTGCCAAAGTTGGGTCGATGCCTTCGATATTGCTAATACCCCCCCCTTTGATTTTTTGAAAAAATCGGAGGCCCTCGGAATCTTTTCAAACGCATATCAATCGAAAATTCAGGTCAGTAGAACACCAGAAATAGCGGTTTTATGTCTGGGAGACGTCTGGTTTGGAAACTGTGACTTGCCAAAGTTGGGTCGATGCCTTCGATATTGCTAATACCCCCCCCCTTTGATTTTTTGAAAAAATCGAAGGCCCTCGGAATCTTTTCAAACGCATATCAATCGAAAATTCAGGTCAGTAGAACACCAGAAATAGCGGTTTTATGCCTGGGAGACGTCTGGTTTGGAAACTGTGACTTGCCAAAGTTGGGTCGATGCCTTCGATATTGCTAATACCCCCCCCTTTGATTTTTTGAAAAAATCGAAGGCCCTCGGAATCTTTTCAAACGCATATCAATCGAAAATTCAGTTCAGTAGAACACCAGAAATAGCGGTTTTATGTCTGGGAGACGTCTGGTTTGGAAACTGTGACTTGCCAAAATTGGGGTCGAGGCCTCCGAAATTGCCCCCCTTTGATTTTTTGAAAAAATCGAAGGCCCTCGGAATCTTTTCAAACGCATATCAATCGAAAATTCAGGTCAGTAGAACACCAGAAATAGCGGTTTTATGTCTGGGAGACGTCTGGTTTGGAAACTGTGACTTGCCAAAATTGGGGTCGAGGCCTCCGAAATTGCCCGCCTTTGATTTTTTGAAAAAATCGAAGGCCATCGGAATCTTTTCAAACGCGTATCAATCGAAAATTCAAGTCAGTAGAACACCAGAAATAGCGGTTTTATGTCTGGGAGACGTCTGGTTTGGAAACTGTGACTTGCCAAAGTTGGGTCGATGCCTTCGATATTGCTAATACCCCCCCCCTTTGATTTTTTGAAAAAATCGAAGGCCCTCGGAATCTTTTCAAACGCATATCAATCGAAAATTCAGGTCAGTAGAACATCAGAAATAGCGGTTTTATGCCTGGGAGACGTCTGGTGTGGAAACTGTGGCTTGCCAAAGTTGGGGTCGATGCCTTCGATATTGCTAATACCACCCCTTTGATTTTTTGAAAAAATCGAAGGCCCTCGGAATCTTTTCAAACGCATATCAATCGAAAACTCAGGTCAGTAGAACACCAGAAATAGCGGTTTTATGTCTGGGAGACGTCTGGTTTGGAAACTGTGACTTGCCAAAGTTGGGGTCGAGGCCTCCGAAATTGCCCCCCTTTGATTTTTTGAAAAAATCGAAGGCCCTCGGAATCTTTTCAAACGCATATCAATCGAAAATTCAGGTCAGTAGAACACCAGAAATAGCGGTTTTATGTCTGGGAGACGTCTGGTTTGGAAACTGTGACTTGCCAAAGTTGGGTCGATGCCTTCGATATTGCTAATACCCCCCCCTTTGATTTTTTAAAAAAATCGAAGGCCCTCGGAATCTTTTCAAACGCATATCAATCGAAAATTCAGGTCAGTAGAACACCAGAAATAGCGGTTTTATGTCTGGGAGACGTCTGGTTTGGAAACTGTGACTTGCCAAAATTGGGGTCGAGGCCTCCGAAATTGCCCGCCTTTGATTTTTTGAAAAAATCGAAGGCCATCGGAATCTTTTCAAACGCGTATCAATCGAAAATTCAAGTCAGTAGAACACCAGAAATAGCGGTTTTATGTCTGGGAGACGTCTGGTTTGGAAACTGTGACTTGCCAAAGTTGGGTCGATGCCTTCGATATTGCTAATACCCCCCCCCCCTTGATTTTTTGAAAAAATCGAAGGCCCTCGGAATCTTTTCAAACGCATATCAATCGAAAATTCAGGTCAGTAGAACATCAGAAATAGCGGTTTTATGCCTGGGAGACGTCTGGTGTGGAAACTGTGGCTTGCCAAAGTTGGGGTCGATGCCTTCGATATTGCTAATACCACCCCTTTGATTTTTTGAAAAAATCGAAGGCCCTCGGAATCTTTTCAAACGCATATCAATCGAAAATTCAGGTCAGTAGAACACCAGAAATAGCGGTTTTATGTCTGGGAGACGTCTGGTTTGGAAACTGTGACTTGCCAAAGTTGGGGTCGAGGCCTCCGAAATTGCCCCCCTTTGATTTTTTGAAAAAATCGAAGGCCCTCGGAATCTTTTCAAACGCTTATCAATCGAAAATTCAGGTCAGTAGAACACCAGAAATAGCGGATTTATGTCTGGGAGACGTCTGGTTTGGAAACTGTGACTTGCCAAAGTTGGGTCGATGCCTTCGATATTGCTAATACCCCCCCCTTTGATTTTTTGAAAAAATCGAAGGCCCTCGGAATCTTTTCAAACGCATATCAATCGAAAATTCAGGTCAGTAGAACACCAGAAATAGCGGTTTTATGTCTGGGAGACGTCTGGTTTGGAAACTGTGACTTGCCAAAGTTGGGTCGATGCCTTCGATATTGCTAATACCCCCCCCTTTGATTTTTTGAAAAAATCGAAGGCCCTCGGAATCTTTTCAAACGCATATCAATCGAAAATTCAGGTCAGTAGAACACCAGAAATAGCGGTTTTATGTCTGGGAGACGTCTGGTTTGGAAACTGTGACTTGCCAAAGTTGGGGTCGAGGCCTCCGAAATTGCCCCCCTTTGATTTTTTGAAAAAATCGAAGGCCCTCGGAATCTTTTCAAACGCATATCAATCGAAAATTCAGGTCAGTAGAACACCAGAAATAGCGGTTTTATGTCTGGGAGACGTCTGGTTTGGAAACTGTGACTTGCCAAAGTTGGGTCGATGCCTTCGATATTGCTAATACCCCCCCCTTTGATTTTTTGAAAAAATCGAAGGCCCTCGGAATCTTTTCAAACGCATATCAATCGAAAATTCAGGTCAGTAGAACACCAGAAATAGCGGTTTTATGTCTGGGAGACGCCTGGTTTGGAAACTGTGACTTGCCAAAGTTGGGGTCGAGGCCTCCGAAATTGCCCCCCTTTGATTTTTTGAAAAAATCGAAGGCCCTCGGAATCTTTTCAAACGCATATCAATCGAAAATTCAGGTCAGTAGAACACCAGAAATAGCGGTTTTATGTCTGGGAGACGTCTGGTTTGGAAACTGTGACTTGCCAAAGTTGGGTCGATGCCTTCGATATTGCTAATACCCCCCCTTTGATTTTTTGAAAAAATCGAAGGCCCTCGGAATCTTTTCAAACGCATATCAATCGAAAATTCAGGTCAGTAGAACACCAGAAATAGCGGTTTTATGTCTGGGAGACGTCTGGTTTGGAAACTGTGACTTGCCAAAGTTGGGGTCGAGGCCTCCGATATTGCCCCCCTTTGATTTTTTGAAAAAATCGAAAGCCCTCGGAATCTTTTCAAACGCATATCAATCGAAAATTCAGGTCAGTAGAACACCAGAAATAGCGGTTTTATGTCTGGGAGACGTCTGGTTTGGAAACTGTGACTTGCCAAAGTTGGGTCGATGCCTTCGATATTGCTAATACCCCCCCCTTTGATTTTTTGAAAAAATCGAAGGCCCTCGGAATCTTTTCAAACGCATATCAATCGAAAATTCAGGTCAGTAGAACACCAGAAATAGCGGTTTTATGTCTGGGAGACGCCTGGTTTGGAAACTGTGACTTGCCAAAGTTGGGGTCGAGGCCTCCGAAATTGCCCCCCTTTGATTTTTTGAAAAAATCGAAGGCCCTCGGAATCTTTTCAAACGCATATCAATCGAAAATTCAGGTCAGTAGAACACCAGAAATAGCGGTTTTATGTCTGGGAGACGTCTGGTTTGGAAACTGTGACTTGCCAAAGTTGGGTCGATGCCTTCGATATTGCTAATACCCCCCCTTTGATTTTTTGAAAAAATCGAAGGCCCTCGGAATCTTTTCAAACGCATATCAATCGAAAATTCAGGTCAGTAGAACATCAGAAATAGCGGTTTTATGTCTGGGAGACGTCTGGTTTGGAAACTGTGACTTGCCAAAGTTGGGTCGATGCCTTCGATATTGCTAATACCCCCCCTTTGATTTTTTGAAAAAATCGAAGGCCCTCGGAATCTTTTCAAACGCATATCAATCGAAAATTCAGGTCAGTAGAACACCAGAAATAGCGGTTTTATGTCTGGGAGACGTCTGGTTTGGAAACTGTGACTTGCCAAAGTTGGGGTCGAGGCCTCCGATATTGCTAATACCCCCCCTTTGATTTTTTGAAAAAATCGAAGGCCCTCGGAATCTTTTCAAACGCATATCAATCGAAAATTCAGGTCAGTAGAACACCAGAAATAGCGGTTTTATGTCTGGGAGACGTCTGGTTTGGAAACTGTGACTTGCCAAAGTTGGGGTCGAGGCCTCCGAAATTGCCCCCCTTTGATTTTTTGAAAGAATCGATGGCCCTCGGAATCTTTTCAAACGCATATCAATCGAAAATTCAGGTCAGTAGAACACCAGAAATAGCGGTTTTATGCCTGGGAGACGTCTGGTTTGGAAACTGTGACTTGCTAAAGTTGGGTCGATGCCTTCGATATTGCTAATACCCCCCCCCCTTTGATTTTTTGAAAAAATCGAAGGCCCTCGGAATCTTTTCAAACGCATATCAATCGAAAATTCAGGTCAGTAGAACACCAGAAATAGCGGTTTTATGTCTGGGAGACGTCTGGTTTGGAAACTGTGACTTGCCAAAGTTGGGTCGATGCCATCGATATTGCTAATACCCCCCCTTTGATTTTTTGAAAAAATCGAAGGCCCTCGGAATCTTTTCAAACGCATATCACTCGAAAATTCAGGTCAGTAGAACACCAGAAATAGCGGTTTTATGTCTGGGAGACTTCTGGTTTGGAAACTGTGACTTGCCAAAGTTGGGGTCGAGGCCGCCGAAATTGCCCCCCTTTGATTTTTTGAAAAAATCGAAGGCCCCCGGAATCTTTTCAAACGCATATCAATCGAAAATTCAGGTCAGTAGAACACCAGAAATAGCGGTTTTATGTCTGGGAGACGTCTGGTTTGGAAACTGTGACTTGCCAAAGTTGGGTCGATGCCTTCGATATTGCTAATACCCCCCCTTTGATTTTTTGAAAAAATCGAAGGCCCTCGGAATCGTTTCAAACGCATATCAATCGAAAATTCAGGTCAGTAGAACACCAGAAATAGCGGTTTTATGCCTGGGAGACGTCTGGTTTGGAAACTGTGACTTGCCAAAGTTGGGGTCGATGCCTTCGATATTGCTAATACCACCCCTTTGATTTTTTGAAAAAATCGAAGGCCCTCGGAATCTTTTCAAACGCATATCAATCGAAAATTCAGGTCAGTAGAACACCAGAAATAGCGGTTTTATGTCTGGGAGACGTCTGGTTTGGAAACTGTGACTTGCCAAAGTTGGGTCGATGCCTTCGATATTGCTAATACCCCCCCCTTTGATTTTTTGAAAAAATCGAAGGCCCTCGGAATCTTTTCAAACGCATATCAATTGAAAATTCAGGTCAGTAGAACACCAGAAATAGCGGTTTTATGTCTGGGAGACGCCTGGTTTGGAAACTGTGACTTGCCAAAGTTGGGGTCGAGGCCTCCGAAATTGCCCCCTTTGATTTTTTGAAAAAATCGAAGGCCCTCGGAATCTTTTCAAACGCATATCAATCGAAAATTCAGGTCAGTAGAACACCAGAAATAGCGGTTTTATGCCTGGGAGACGTCTGGTTTGGAAACTGTGACTTGCCAAAGTTGGGTCGATGCCTTCGATATTGCTAATACCCCCCCTTTGATTTTTTGAAAAAATCGAAGGCCCTCGGAATCTTTTCAAACGCATATCAATCGAAAATTCAGGTCAGTAGAATACCAGAAATAGCGGTTTTATGTCTGGGAGACGTCTGGTTTGGAAACTGTGACTTGCCAAAGTTGGGTCGATGCCTTCGATATTGCTAATACCCCCCCTTTGATTTTTTGAAAAAATCGAAGGCCCTCGGAATCTTTTCAAACGCATATCAATCGAAAATTCAGGTCAGTAGAACACCAGAAATAGCGGTTTTATGTCTGGGAGACGTCTGGTTTGGAAACTGTGACTTGCCAAAGTTGGGGTCGAGGCCTCCGATATTGCCCCCCTTTGATTTTTTGAAAAAATCGAAGGCCCTCGGAATCTTTTCAAACGCATATCAATCGAAAATTCAGGTCAGTAGAACACCAGAAATAGCGGTTTTATGCCTGGGAGACGTCTGGTTTGGAAACTGTGACTTGCTAAAGTTGGGTCGATGCCTTCGATATTGCTAATACCCCCCCCCTTTGATTTTTTGAAAAAATCGAAGGCCCTCGGAATCTTTTCAAACGCATATCAATCGAAAATTCAGGTCAGTAGAACACCAGAAATAGCGGTTTTATGTCTGGGAGACGTCTGGTTTGGAAACTGTGACTTGCCAAAGTTGGGTCGATGCCATCGATATTGCTAATACCCCCCCTTTGATTTTTTGAAAAAATCGAAGGCCCTCGGAATCTTTTCAAACGCATATCACTCGAAAATTCAGGTCAGTAGAACACCAGAAATAGCGGTTTTATGTCTGGGAGACTTCTGGTTTGGAAACTGTGACTTGCCAAAGTTGGGGTCGAGGCCGCCGAAATTGCCCCCCTTTGATTTTTTGAAAAAATCGAAGGCCCTCGGAATCTTTTCAAACGCATATCAATCGAAAATTCAGGTCAGTAGAACACCAGAAATAGCGGTTTTATGTCTGGGAGACGTCTGGTTTGGAAACTGTGACTTGCCAAAGTTGGGTCGATGCCTTCGATATTGCTAATACCCCCCCTTTGATTTTTTGAAAAAATCGAAGGCCCTCGGAATCATTTCAAACGCATATCAATCGAAAATTCAGGTCAGTAGAACACCAGAAATAGCGGTTTTATGCCTGGGAGACGTCTGGTTTGGAAACTGTGACTTGCCAAAGTTGGGGTCGATGCCTTCGATATTGCTAATACCACCCCTTTGATTTTTTGAAAAAATCGAAGGCCCTCGGAATCTTTTCAAACGCATATCAATCGAAAATTCAGGTCAGTAGAACACCAGAAATAGCGGTTTTATGTCTGGGAGACGTCTGGTTTGGAAACTGTGACTTGCCAAAGTTGGGTCGATGCCTTCGATATTGCTAATACCCCCCCCTTTGATTTTTTGAAAAAATCGAAGGCCCTCGGAATCTTTTCAAACGCATATCAATCGAAAATTCAGGTCAGTAGAACACCAGAAATAGCGGTTTTATGTCTGGGAGACGTCTGGTTTGGAAACTGTGGCTTGCCATAGTTGGGGTCGAGGCCTCCGAAATTGCCCCTCTTTGATTTTTTGAAAAAATCGAAGGCCCTCGGAATCTTTTCAAACGCATATCAATCGAAAATTCAGGTCAGTAGAACACCAGAAATAGCGGTTTTATGTCTGGGAGACGTCTGGTTTGGAAACTGTGACTTGCCAAAGTTGGGTCGATGCCTTCGATATTGCTAATACCCCCCCCTTTGATTTTTTGAAAAAATCGAAGGCCCTCGGAATCTTTTCAAACGCATATCAATTGAAAATTCAGGTCAGTAGAACACCAGAAATAGCGGTTTTATGTCTGGGAGACGCCTGGTTTGGAAACTGTGACTTGCCAAAGTTGGGGTCGAGGCCTCCGAAATTGCCCCCTTTGATTTTTTGAAAAAATCGAAGGCCCTCGGAATCTTTTCAAACGCATATCAATCGAAAATTCAGGTCAGTAGAACACCAGAAATAGCGGTTTTATGCCTGGGAGACGTCTGGTTTGGAAACTGTGACTTGCCAAAGTTGGGTCGATGCCTTCGATATTGCTAATACCCCCCCTTTGATTTTTTGAAAAAATCGAAGGCCCTCGGAATCTTTTCAAACGCATATCAATCGAAAATTCAGGTCAGTAGAATACCAGAAATAGCGGTTTTATGTCTGGGAGACGTCTGGTTTGGAAACTGTGACTTGCCAAAGTTGGGTCGATGCCTTCGATATTGCTAATACCCCCCCTTTGATTTTTTGAAAAAATCGAAGGCCCTCGGAATCTTTTCAAACGCATATCAATCGAAAATTCAGGTCAGTAGAACACCAGAAATAGCGGTTTTATGTCTGGGAGACGTCTGGTTTGGAAACTGTGACTTGCCAAAGTTGGGGTCGAGGCCTCCGATATTGCCCCCCTTTGATTTTTTGAAAAAATCGAAGGCCCTCGGAATCTTTTCAAACGCATATCAATCGAAAATTCAGGTCAGTAGAGCACCAGAAATAGCGGTTTTATGTCTGGGAGACGTCTGGTTTGGAAACTGTGACTTGCCAAAGTTGGGTCGATGCCTTCGATATTGCTAATACCCCCCCTTTGATTTTTTGAAAAAATCGAAGGCCCTCGGAATCTTTTCAAACGCATATCAATCGAAAATTCAGGTCAGTAGAACACCAGAAATAGCGGTTTTATGTCTGGGAGACGTCTGGTTTGGAAACTGTGACTTGCCAAAGTTGGGGTCGAGGCCTCCGATATTGCCCCCCTTTGATTTTTTGAAAAAATCGAAGGCCCTCGGAATCTTTTCAAACGCATATCAATCGAAAATTCAGGTCAGTAGAACACCAGAAATAGCGGTTTTATGTCTGGGAGACGCCTGGTTTGGAAACTGTGCCTTGCCAAAGTTGGGGTCGAGGCCTCCGAAATTGCCCCCCTTTGATTTTTTGAAAAAATCGAAGGCCCTCGGAATCTTTTCAAACGCATATCAATCGAAAATTCAGGTCAGTAGAACACCAGAAATAGCGGTTTTATGTCTGGGAGACGTCTGGTTTGGAAACTGTGACTTGCCAAAGTTGGGTCGATGCCTTCGATATTGCTAATACCCCCCCTTTGATTTTTTGAAAAAATCGAAGGAACTCGGAATCTTTTCAAACGCATATCAATCGAAAATTCAGGTCAGTAGAACACCAGAAATAGCGGTTTTATGTCTGGGAAACGTCTGGTTTGGAAACTGTGACTTGCCAAAGTTGGGTCGATGCCTTCGATATTGCTAATACCCCCCTTTGATTTTTTGAAAAAATCGAAGGCCCTCGGAATCTTTTCAAACGCATATCAATCGAAAATTCAGGTCAGTAGAACATCAGAAATAGCGGTTTTATGTCTGGGAGACGTCTGGTTTGGAAACTGTGACTTGCCAAAGTTGGGGTCGAGGCCTCCGATATTGCTAATACCCCCCCTTTGATTTTTTGAAAAAATCGAAGGCCCTCGGAATCTTTTCAAACGCATATCAATCGAAAATTCAGGTCAGTAGAACACCAGAAATAGCGGTTTTATGCCTGGGAGACGTCTGGTTTGGAAACTGTGACTTGCTAAAGTTGGGTCGATGCCTTCGATATTGCTAATACCCCCCCTTTGATTTTTTGAAAAAATCGAAGGCCCTCGGAATCTTTTCAAACGCATATCAATCGAAAATTCAGGTCAGTAGAACACCAGAAATAGCGGTTTTATGTCTGGGAGACTTCTGGTTTGGAAACTGTGACTTGCCAAAGTTGGGGTCGAGGCCTCCGAAATTGCCCCCCTTTGATTTTTTGAAAAAATCGAAGGCCCTCGGAATCTTTTCAAACGCATATCAATCGAAAATTCAGGTCAGTAGAACACCAGAAATAGCGGTTTTATGTCTGGGAGACGTCTGGTTTGGAAACTGTGACTTGCCAAAGTTGGGTCGATGCCTTCGATATTGCTAATACCCCCCCTTTGATTTTTTGAAAAAATCGAAGGCCCTCGGAATCTTTTCAAACGCATATCAATCGAAAATTCAGGTCAGTAGAATACCAGAAATAGCGGTTTTATGTCTGGGAGACGTCTGGTTTGGAAACTGTGACTTGCCAAAGTTGGGTCGATGCCTTCGATATTGCTAATACCCCCCCTTTGATTTTTTGAAAAAATCGAAGGCCCTCGGAATCTTTTCAAACGCATATCAATCGAAAATTCAGGTCAGTAGAACACCAGAAATAGCGGTTTTATGTCTGGGAGACGTCTGGTTTGGAAACTGTGACTTGCCAAAGTTGGGGTCGAGGCCTCCGATATTGCCCCCCTTTGATTTTTTGAAAAAATCGAAGGCCCTCGGAATCTTTTCAAACGCATATCAATCGAAAATTCAGGTCAGTAGAACACCAGAAATAGCGGTTTTATGTCTGGGAGACGTCTGGTTTGGAAACTGTGACTTGCCAAAGTTGGGTCGATGCCATCGATATTGCTAATACCCCCCCCTTTGATTTTTTGAAAAAATCGAAGGCCCTCGGAATCTTTTCAAACGCATATCACTCGAAAATTCAGGTCAGTAGAACACCAGAAATAGCGGTTTTATGTCTGGGAGACTTCTGGTTTGGAAACTGTGACTTGCCAAAGTTGGGGTCGAGGCCTCCGAAATTGCCCCCCTTTGATTTTTTGAAAAAATCGAAGGCCCTCGGAATCTTTTCAAACGCATATCAATCGAAAATTCAGGTCAGTAGAACACCAGAAATAGCGGTTTTATGTCTGGGAGACGTCTGGTTTGGAAACTGTGACTTGCCAAAGTTGGGTCGATGCCTTCGATATTGCTAATACCACCCCCCTTTGATTTTTTGAAAAAATCGAAGGCCCTCGGAATCTTTTTAAACGCATATCAATCGAAAATCCAGGCCAGTAGAACACCAGAAATAGCGGTTTTTTTTCTGGGAGACGTCTGGTTTGGAAACTGTGACTTGCCAAAGTTGGGGTCGAGGCCTCCGAAATTGCCCCCCTTTGATTTTTTGAAAGAATCGAAGGCCCTCGGAATCTTTTCAAACGCATATCAATCGAAAATCCAGGCCAGTAGAACACCAGAAATAGCGGTTTTTTTTCTGGGAGACGTCTGGTTTGGAAACTGTGGCTTGCCAAAGTTGGGGTCGCTGCCGTCGATATAGCTAATACCCGCCCCTTTGATTTTTTGAAAAAATCGTATGAGCTCGGAATCTTTTCAAACGCATATCAATCGAAAATTCAGGTCAGTAGAACACCAGAAATAGCGGTTTTATGTCTGGGAGACGTCTGGTTTGGAAACTGTGACTTGCCAAAGTTGGGGTCGAGGCCTCCGATATTGCTAATACCCCCCCTTTGATTTTTTGAAAAAATCGAATTCCCTCGGAATCTTTTCAAACGCATATCAATCGAAAATTCAGGTCAGTAGAACACCAGAAATAGCGGTTTTATGTCTGGGAAACGTCTGGTTTGGAAACTGTGACTTGCCAAAGTTGGGTCGATGCCTTCGATATTGCTAATACCCCCCTTTGATTTTTTGAAAAAATCGAAGGCCCTCGGAATCTTTTCAAACGCATATCAATCGAAAATTCAGGTCAGTAGAACATCAGAAATAGCGGTTTTATGTCTGGGAGACGTCTGGTTTGGAAACTGTGACTTGCCAAAGTTGGGGTCGAGGCCTCCGATATTGCTAATACCCCCCCTTTGATTTTTTGAAAAAATCGAAGGCCCTCGGAATCTTTTCAAACGCATATCAATCGAAAATTCAGGTCAGTAGAACACCAGAAATAGCGGTTTTATGCCTGGGAGACGTCTGGTTTGGAAACTGTGACTTGCCAAAGTTGGGTCGATGCCTTCGATATTGCTAATACCCCCCCCTTTGATTTTTTGAAAAAATCGAAGGCCCTCGGAATCTTTTCAAACGCATATCAATCGAGAATTCAGGTCAGTAGAACACCAGAAATAGCGGTTTTATGTCTGGGAGACGTCTGGTTTGGAAACTGTGACTTGCCAAAGTTGGGGTCGAGGCCTCCGAAATTGCCCCCCTTTGATTTTTTGAAAGAATCGAAGGCCCTCGGAATCTTTTCAAACGCATATCAATCGAAAATTCAGGTCAGTAGAACACCAGAAATAGCGGTTTTATGCCTGGGAGACGTCTGGTTTGGAAACTGTGACTTGCTAAAGTTGGGTCGATGCCTTCGATATTGCTAATACCCCCCCCTTTGATTTTTTGAAAAAATCGAAGGCCCTCGGAATCTTTTCAAACGCATATCAATCGAAAATTCAGGTCAGTAGAACACCAGAAATAGCGGTTTTATGTCTGGGAGACTTCTGGTTTGGAAACTGTGACTTGCCAAAGTTGGGGTCGAGGCCTCCGAAATTGCCCCCCTTTGATTTTTTGAAAAAATCGAAGGCCCTCGGAATCTTTTCAAACGCATATCAATCGAAAATTCAGGTCAGTAGAACACCAGAAATAGCGGTTTTATGTCTGGGAGACGTCTGGTTTGGAAACTGTGACTTGCCAAAGTTGGGTCGATGCCTTCGATATTGCTAATACCCCCCCTTTGATTTTTTGAAAAAATCGAAGGCCCTCGGAATCTTTTCAAACGCATATCAATCGAAAATTCAGGTCAGTAGAATACCAGAAATAGCGGTTTTATGTCTGGGAGACGTCTGGTTTGGAAACTGTGACTTGCCAAAGTTGGGTCGATGCCTTCGATATTGCTAATACCCCCCCTTTGATTTTTTGAAAAAATCGAAGGCCCTCGGAATCTTTTCAAACGCATATCAATCGAAAATTCAGGTCAGTAGAACACCAGAAATAGCGGTTTTATGTCTGGGAGACGTCTGGTTTGGAAACTGTGACTTGCCAAAGTTGGGGTCGAGGCCTCCGATATTGCCCCCCTTTGATTTTTTGAAAAAATCGAAGGCCCTCGGAATCTTTTCAAACGCATATCAATCGAAAATTCAGGTCAGTAGAACACCAGAAATAGCGGTTTTATGTCTGGGAGACGTCTGGTTTGGAAACTGTGACTTGCCAAAGTTGGGTCGATGCCTTCGATATTGCTAATACCACCCCCCTTTGATTTTTTGAAAAAATCGAAGGCCCTCGGAATCTTTTTAAACGCATATCAATCGAAAATCCAGGCCAGTAGAACACCAGAAATAGCGGTTTTTTTTCTGGGAGACGTCTGGTTTGGAAACTGTGACTTGCCAAAGTTGGGGTCGAGGCCTCCGAAATTGCCCCCCTTTGATTTTTTGAAAGAATCGAAGGCCCTCGGAATCTTTTCAAACGCATATCAATCGAAAATCCAGGCCAGTAGAACACCAGAAATAGCGGTTTTTTTTCTGGGAGACGTCTGGTTTGGAAACTGTGGCTTGCCAAAGTTGGGGTCGCTGCCGTCGATATAGCTAATACCCGCCCCTTTGATTTTTTGAAAAAATCGTATGAGCTCGGAATCTTTTCAAACGCATATCAATCGAAAATTCAGGTCAGTAGAACACCAGAAATAGCGGTTTTATGTCTGGGAGACGTCTGGTTTGGAAACTGTGACTTGCCAAAGTTGGGGTCGAGGCCTCCGATATTGCTAATACCCCCCCTTTGATTTTTTGAAAAAATCGAATTCCCTCGGAATCTTTTCAAACGCATATCAATCGAAAATTCAGGTCAGTAGAACACCAGAAATAGCGGTTTTATGCCTGGGAGACGTCTGGTTTGGAAACTGTGACTTGCCAAAGTTGGGTCGATGCCTTCGATATTGCTAATACCCCCCCCTTTGATTTTTTGAAAAAATCGAAGGCCCTCGGAATCTTTTCAAACGCATATCAATCGAAAATTCAGGTCAGTAGAACACCAGAAATAGCGGTTTTATGTCTGGGAGACGTCTGGTTTGGAAAAATCGAAGGCCTTCGGAATCTTTTCAAACGCATATCAATCGAAAATTCAGGTCAGTAGAACACCAGAAATAGCGGTTTCATGCCTGGGAGACGTCTGGTTTGGAAACTGTGACTTGCCAAATTTGGGTCGATGCCTTCGATATTGCTAATACCCCCCCTTTGATTTTTTGAAAAAATCGAAGGCCCTCGGAATCTTTTCAAACGCATATCAATCGAAAATTCAGGTCAATAGAACACCAGAAATAGCGGTTTTATGTCTGGGAGACGTCTGGTTTGGAAACTGTGACTTGCCAAAGTTGGGGTCGAGGCCTCCTATATTGCTAATACCCCCCCTTTGATTTTTTGAAAAAATCGAAGGCCCTCGGAATCTTTTCAAACGCATATCAATCGAAAATTCAGGTCAGTAGAACACCAGAAATAGCGGTTTTATGTCTGGGAGACGTCTGGTTTGGAAACTGTGACTTGCCAAAGTTGGGGTCGAGGCCTCCGATATTGCTAATACCCCCCCTTTGATTTTTTTAAAAAATCGAAGGCCCTCGGAATCTTTTCAAACGCATATCAATCGAAAATTCAGGTCAGTAGAACACCAGAAATAGCGGTTTTATGTCTGGGAGACGTCTGGTTTGGAAACTGTGACTTGCCAAAGTTGGGTCGATGCCTTCGATATTGCTAATACCCCCCCTTTGATTTTTTGAAAAAATCGAAGGCCTTCGGAATCTTTTCAAACGCATATCAATCGAAAATTCAGGTCAGTAGAACACCAGAAATAGCGGTTTTATGCCTGGGAGACGTCTGGTTCGGAAACTGTGACTTGCCAAAGTTGGGTCGATGCGTTCGATATTGCTAATACCCCCCCCTTTGATTTTTTGAAAAAATCGAAGGCCCTCGGAATCTTTTCAAACGCATATCAATCGAAAATTCAGGTCAATAGAACACCAGAAATAGCGGTTTTATGTCTGGGAGACGTCTGGTTTGGAAACTGTGACTTGCCAAAGTTGGGGTCGAGGCCTCCGAAATTGCCCCCCTTTGATTTTTTGAAAAAATCGAAGGCCCTCGGAATCTTTTCAAACGCATATCAATCGAAAATTCAGGTCAGTAGAACACCAGAAATAGCGGTTTTATGTCTGGGAGACGTCTGGTTTGGAAACTGTGACTTGCCAAAGTTGGGGTCGCTGCCTTCGATATTGCTAATACCCCCCCCTTTGATTTTTTGAAAAAATCGAAGGCCCTCGGAATCTTTTCAAACGCATATCAATCGAAAATTCAGGTCAGTAGAACACCAGAAATAGCGGTTTTATGTCTGGGAGACGTCTGGTTTGGAAACTGTGCCTTGCCAAAGTTGGGGTCGAGGCCTCCGATATTGCTAATACCCCCCCTTTGATTTTTTGAAAAAATCGAAGGCCTTCGGAATCTTTTCAAACGCATATCAATCGAAAATTCAGGTCAGTAGAACACCAGAAATAGCGGTTTTATGCCTGGGAGACGTCTGGTTCGGAAACTGTGACTTGCCAAAGTTGGGTCGATGCCTTCGATATTGCTAATACCCCCCCCTTTGATTTTTTGAAAAAATCGAAGGCCCTCGGAATCTTTTCAAACGCATATCAATCGAAAATTCAGGTCAGTAGAACACCAGAAATAGCGGTTTTATGTCTGGGAGACGTCTGGTTTGGAAACTGTGACTTGCCAAAGTTGGGTCGATGCCTTCGATATTGCTAATACCCCCCCCTTTGATTTTTTGAAAAAATCGAAGGCCTTCGGAATCTTTTCAAACGCATATCAATCGAAAATTCAGGTCAGTAGAACACCAGAAATAGCGGTTTTATGCCTGGGAGACGTCTGGTTCGGAAACTGTGGCTTGCCAAAGTTGGGTCGATGCGTTCGATATTGCTAATACCCCCCCCTTTGATTTTTTGAAAAAATCGAAGGCCCTCGGAATCTTTTCAAACGCATATCAATCGAAAATTCAGGTCAGTAGAACACCAGAAATAGCGGTTTTATGCCTGGGAGACGTCTGGTTTGGAAACTGTGACTTGCCAAAGTTGGGTCGATGCCTTCGATATTGCTAATACCCCCCCCTTTGATTTTTTGAAAAAATCGAAGGCCCTCGGAATCTTTTCAAACGCATATCAATCGAAAATTCAGGTCAGTAGAACACCAGAAATAGCGGTTTTATGTCTGGGAGACGTCTGGTTTGGAAACTGTGACTTGCCAAAGTTGGGTCGATGCCTTCGATATTGCTAATACCCCCCCCTTTGATTTTTTGAAAAAATCGAATGCCCTCGGAATCTTTTCAAACGCATATCAATCGAAAATTCAGGTCAGTAGAACACCAGAAATAGCGGTTTTATGTCTGGGAGACGTCTGGTTTGGAAACTGTGACTTGCCAAAGTTGGGTCGATGCCTTCGATATTGCTAATACCCCCCCTTTGATTTTTTGAAAAAATCGAAGGCCTTCGGAATCTTTTCAAACGCATATCAATCGAAAATTCAGGTCAGTAGAACACCAGAAATAGCAGTTTTATGCCTGGGAGACGTCTGGTTTGGAAACTGTGACTTGCCAAAGTTGGGTCGATGCCTTCGATATTGCTAATACCCCCCCCTTTGATTTTTTGAAAAAATCGAAGGCCCTCGGAATCTTTTCAAACGCATATCAATCGAAAATTCAGGTCAGTAGAACACCAGAAATAGCGGTTTTATGTCTGCGAGACGTCTGGTTTGGAAACTGTGACTTGCCAAAGTTGGGGTCGCTGCCTTCGATACTGCTAATACCCCCCCCCTTTGATTTTTTGAAAAAATCGAAGGCCCTCGGAATCTTTTCAAACGCATATCAATCGAAAATTCAGGTCAGTAGAACACCAGAAATAGCGGTTTTATGCCTGGGAGACGTCTGGTTTGGAAACTGTGACTTGCCAAAGTTGGGTCGATGCCTTCGATATTGCTAATAACCCCCCCTTTGATTTTTTGAAAAAATCGAAGGCCCTCGGAATCTATTCAAACGCATATCAATCGAAAATTCAGGTCAGTAGAACACCAGAAATAGCGGTTTTATGTCTGGGAGACGTCTGGTTTGGAAACTGTGACTTGCCAAAGTTGGGTCGAGGCCTCGATATTGCTAATACCCCTTGATTTTTTGAAAAAATCGAAGGCCCTCGGAATCTTTTCAAACGCATATCAATCGAAAATTCAGGTCAGTAGAACACCAGAAATAGCGGTTTTATGCCTGGGAGACGTCTGGTTTGGAACCTGTGACTTGCCAAAGTTGGGTCGATGCCTTCGATATTGCTAATACCGCCCCCTTTGATTTTTTGAAAAAATCGAAGGCCCTCGGAATCTTTTCAAACGCATATCAATCGAAAATTCAGGTCAGTAGAACACCAGAAATAGCGGTTTTATGTCTGGGAGACGTCTGGTTTGGAAACTGTGGCTTGCCAAAGTTGGGGTCGAGGCCTCCGATATTGCTAATACCCCCCCTTTGATTTTTTGAAAAAATCGAAGGCCCTCGGAATCTTTTCAAACGCATATCAATCGAAAATTCAGGTCAGTAGAACACCAGAAATAGCGGTTTTATGTCTGGGAGACGTCTGGTTTGGAAACTGTGACTTGCCAAAGTTGGGGTCGCTGCCTTCGATATTGCTAATACCCCCCCTTTGATTTTTTGAAAAAATCGAAGGCCCTCGGAATCTTTTCAAACGCATATCAATCGAAAATTCAAGTCAGTAGAACACCAGAAATAGCGGTTTTATGCCTGGGAGACGTCTGGTTTGGAAACTGTGACTTGCCAAAGTTGGGTCGATGCCTTCGATATTGCTAATACCCCCCCCTTTGATTTTTTGAAAAAATCGAAGGCCCTCGGAATCTTTTCAAACGCATATCAATCGAAAATTCAGGTCAGTAGAATACCAGAAATAGCGGTTTTATGTCTGGGAGACGTCTGGTTTGGAAACTGTGACTTGCCAAAGTTGGGTCGATGCCTTCGATATTGCTAATACCCCCCCCTTTGATTTTTTGAAAAAATCGAATGCCCTCGGAATCTTTTCAAACGCATATCAATCGAAAATTCAGGTCAGTAGAACACCAGAAATAGCGGTTTTATGTCTGGGAGACGTCTGGTTTGGAAACTGTGACTTGCCAAAGTTGGGTCGATGCCTTCGATATTGCTAATACCCCCCCCTTTGATTTTTTGAAAAAATCGAAGGCCTTCGGAATCTTTTCAAACGCATATCAATCGAAAATTCAGGTCAGTAGAACACCAGAAATAGCGGTTTTATGCCTGGGAGACGTCTGGTTTGGAAACTGTGACTTGCCAAAGTTGGGTCGATGCCTTCGATATTGCTAATACCCCCCCCCTTTGATTTTTTGAAAAAATCGAAGGCCCTCGGAATCTTTTCAAACGCATATCAATCGAAAATTCAGGTCAGCAGAACACCAGAAATAGCGGTTTTATGCCTGGGAGACGTCTGGTTTGGAAACTGTGACTTGCCAAAGTTGGGTCGATGCCTTCGATATTGCTAATACCCCCCCCTTTGATTTTTTGAAAAAATCGAAGGCCCTCGGAATCTTTTCAAACGCATATCAATCGAAAATTCAGGTCAGTAGAACAACAGAAATAGCGGTTTTATGTCTGGGAGACGTCTGGTTTGGAAACTGTGACTTGCCAAAGTTGGGGTCGAGGCCTCCGAAATTGCCCCCCTTTGATTTTTTGAAAAAATCGAAGGCCCTCGGAATCTTTTCAAACGCATATCAATCGAAAATTCAGGTCAGTAGAACACCAGAAATAGCGGTTTTATGTCTGGGAGACGTCTGGTTTAGAAACTGTGACTTGCCAAAGTTGGGTCGATGCCTTCGATATTGCTAATACCCCCCCCTTTGATTTTTTGAAAAAATCGAATGCCCTCGGAATCTTTTCAAACGCATATCAATCGAAAATTCAGGTCAGTAGAACACCAGAAATAGCGGTTTTATGTCTGGGAGACGTCTGGTTTGGAAACTGTGACTTGCCAAAATTGGGTCGATGCCTTCGATATTGCTAATACCCCCCCCCTTTGATTTTTTGAAAAAATCGAAGGCCCTCGGAATCTTTTCAAACGCATATCAATCGAAAATTCAGGTCAGTAGAACACCAGAAATAGCGGTTTTATGCCTGGGAGACGTCTGGTTTGGAAACTGTGCTTGCCAAAGTTGGGTCGATGCCTTCGATATTGCTAATACCCCCCCCTTTGATTTTTTGAAAAAATCGAAGGCCCTCGGAATCTTTTCAAACGCATATCAATCGAAAATTCAGGTCAGTAGAACACCAGAAATAGCGGTTTTATGTCTGGGAGACGTCTGGTTTGGAAACTGTGACTTGCCAAAGTTGGGGTCGAGGCCTCCGATATTGCTAATACCCCCCCTTTGATTTTTTGAAAAAATCGAAGGCCCTCGGAATCTTTTCAAACGCATATCAATCGAAAATTCAGGTCAGTAGAACACCAGAAATAGCGGTTTTATGTCTGGGAGACGTCTGATTTGGAAACTGTGACTTGCCAAAGTTGGGGTCGCTGCCTTCGATATTGCTAATACCCCCCCCTTTGATTTTTTTAAAAAATCGAAGGCCCTCGGTATCTTTTCAAACGCATATCAATCGAAAATTCAGGTCAGTAGAACACCAGAAATAGCGGTTTTATGCCTGGGAGACGTCTGGTTTGGAAACTGTGACTTGCCAAAGTTGGGTCGATGCCTTCGATATTGCTAATACCCCCCCTTTGATTTTTTGAAAAAATCGAAGGCCTTCGGAATCTTTTCAAACGCATATCAATCGAAAATTCAGGTCAGTAGAACACCAGAAATAGCGGTTTTATGCCTGGGAGACGTCTGGTTTGGAAACTGTGACTTGCCAAAGTTGGGTCGATGCCTTCGATATTGCTAATACCGCCCCCTTTGATTTTTTGAAAAAATCGAAGGCCCTCGGAATCTTTTCAAACGCATATCAATCGAAAATTCAGGTCAGTAGAACACCAGAAATAGCGGTTTTATGCCTGGGAGACGTCTGGTCTGGAAACTGTGACTTGCCAAAGTTGGGGTCGAGGCCTCCGAAATTGCCCCCCTTTGATTTTTTGAAAAAATCGAAGGCCCTCGGAATCTTTTCAAACGCATATCAATCGAAAATTCAGGTCAGTAGAACACCAGAAATAGCGGTTTTATGTCTGGGAGACGTCTGGTTTGGAAACTGTGACTTGCCAAAGTTGGGTCGATGCCTTCGATATTGCCAATACCCGCCCCTTTGATTTTTTGAAAAAATCGAAGGCCCTCGGAATCTTTTCAAACGCATATCAATCGAAAATTCAGGTCAGTAGAACACCAGAAATAGCGGTTTTATGCCTGGGAGACGTCTGGTTTGGAAACTGTGGCTTGCCAAAGTTGGGGTCGAGGCCTCCGAAATTGCCCATACCCCCCCTTTGATTTTTTGAAAAAATCGAAGGCCCTCGGAATCTTTTCAAACGCATATCAGTCGAAAATTCAGGTCAGTAGAACACCAGAAATAGCGGTTTTATGCCTGGGAGACGTCTGGTTTGGAAACTGTGGCTTGCCAAAGTTGGGGTCGAGGCCTCCGAAATTGCTAATACCCCCCCTTTGATTTTTTGAAAAAATCGAATGCCCTCGGAATCTTTTCAAACGCATATCAATCGAAAATTCAGGCCAGTAGAAAACCAGAAATAGCGGTTTTATGTCTGGGAGACGTCTGGTTTGGAAACTGTGGCTTGCCAAATTTGGGGTCTAGGCCTCCAAAATTGCCCATACCCCCCCTTTGATTTTTTGAAAAAATCGAAGGCGCTCGGAATCTTTTCAAACGCATATCAATCGAAAATTCAGGTCAGTAGAACACCAGAAATAGCGGTTTTATGCCTGGGAGACGTCTGGTTTGGAAACTGTGACTTGCAAAGTTTGGGTCGATGCCTTCGATACTGCTAATCCCCTTTGATTTTTTGAAAAAATCGAAGGCCCTCGGAATCTTTCCAAACGCATATCAATCGAAAATTCTGGTCAGAAGAACACCAGAAATAGCGGTTTTATGTCTGGGAGACGTCTGGTTTGGAAACTGTGGCTTGCCAAAGTTGGGGTCGAGACCTCCGAAATTGCCCACACACCCCCTTTGATTTTTTGAAAAAATCGAAGGCCCTCGGAATCTTTTCAACCGCATATCAATCGAAAATTCAGGCCAGTAGAACATACCCCACCTTTGATTTTTTGAAAAAATCGAAGGCCTTCGGAATGTTTTCAAACGAATATCAATCGAAAATTCAGGTCAGTAGAACACCAGAAATAGCGGTTTTATGTCTGGGAGACGTCTGGTTTATAAACTGTGGCTTGCCAAAGTTGGGGTCGATGCCTTCGATATTGCTAATACCCCCCCCCCCCCCCCTTGAATTTTTGAAAAAATCGAAGGTCCTCGGAATCTTTTCTAACTCACATCAATCGAAAATTCAGGTCAGTAGAACACCAGAAATAGTTTTTTTATGTCTGGGAGACGTCTGGTTTGGAAACTGTGGCTTGCCAAAGTTGGGGTCGAGGCCTCCGAAATTGCCCATACCCCCCCTTTGATTTTTTGAAAAAATCGAGGGCCCTCGGAATCTTTTCTAACTCATACCAATCGAAAATTCAGGTCAGTAGAACGCCAGAAATAGCGGTTTTATTCCTGGGAGACGTCTGGTTTGGAAACTGTGGCTTGCCAAAGTTGGGGTCGATGCCTTCGGTATTGCTAATACCCTCCCCTTTGATTTTTTGAAAAAATCGAAGGCCCTCGGAAACTTTTCAAACGCATATCAATCGAAAATTCAGGTCAGTAGAAAACCAGAAATAGCGTTTTTATGTCTGGGAGACGTCTGGTTTGGAAACTGTGCCTTGCCAAAGTTGGGGTCGATTCCTTCGATATTGCTAATACCCGCCCCTTTGATTTTTTGAAAAAATCCAAGGCCCTCGGAATCTTTTCAAACGCATATCAGTCGAAAATTCATGTCAGTAGAACACCAGAAATAGCGGTTTTATGTCTGGAAGACGTCTGGTTTGGAAACTGTGACTTGCCAAAGTTGGGGTCGCTGTCTTCGATATAGCTAATACCCGCCCCTTTGATTTTTTGAAAAAATCGAAGGCCCTCGGAATCTTTTCAAACGCATATCAATCGAAAATTCAGGCCAGTAGAACATACCCCACCTTTGATTTTTTGAAAAAATCGAAGGCCTTCGGAATCTTTTCGAACGAATATCAATCGAAAATTAAGGTCAGTAGAACACCAGAAATAGCGGTTTTATGCCTGGGAGACGTCTGGTTTGGAAACTGTGGCTTGCCAAAGTTGGGGTCGATGCCTTCGGTATTGCTAATACCCTCCCCTTTGATTTTTTGAAAAAATCTAAGGAGCTCGGAATCTATCCAAACGCATATCAATCGAAAATGCAGGTCAGTAGAACACCAGAAATAGCGGTATTATGTCTGGGAGACGTCTGGTTTGGAAACTGTGACTTGCCAAAGTTGGGGTCGAGGCCTCCGAAATTGCCCATACCCCCCCTTTGATTTTTTGAAAAAATCGAGGGCCCTCGGAATCTTTTCTAACTCATACCAATCGAAAATTCAGGTCAGTAGAACACCAGAAATAGCGGTTTTATGCCTGGGAGACGTCTGGTTTGGAAACTGTGACTCCCCTATGTTGGGTCGATGCCTTCGGTATCGCCAATACCCCATCCTTTGATTTTTTGAAAAAATCTAAGGAGCTCGGAATCTTTCAATCGAAAATTCAGGTCAGTAGAACACCAGAAATAGCGGTTTTATGTCTGGGAGACGTCTGGTTGTGAAACTGTGACTTGCCAAAGTTGGGGTCGAGGCCTCCGAAATTGCCCATACCAACCCTTTGATTTTTTGAAAAAATCGAGGGCCCTCGGAATCCTTTCAAACGCATATCAGTCGAAAATTCAGGCCAGTAGAACACCAGAAATAGCGGTTTTATGTCTGGGAGACGTCTGGTTTGGAAACTGTGACTTGCCAAAGTTGGGGTCGAGGCCTCCGAAATTGCCCATACCCCCCCTTTGGAAACTTTTCAAACGTATATCAATCGAAAACTCAGGTCAGTAGAAAACCTGAAATAGCGGTTTTATGTCTGGGAGACGTCTGGTTTGGAAACTTTGGCTTGCCAAAGTTGGGGTCTAGGCCTCCGAAATTGCCCATACCCCCGCTTTGATTTTTTGAAAAAATCGAAGGCCCTCGGAATCTTTTCAAACGCATATCAATCGAAAATTCAGGCCAGTAGAACATACCCCAACTTTGATTTTTTTTAAAAAATCGAAGGTTTTCGGAATCTTTTCAAACGAATATCAATCGAAAATTCAGGTCGGTAGAACACCAGAAATAGCGGTTTTATGTCTGGGAGACGTCTGGTTTATAAAGTGTGGCTTGCCAAAGTTGGGGTCGAGGCCTCCGAAATTGCCCATACCCCCCCTTTGATTTTTTGAAAAAATCGAAGGCCGCGGAATCTTTTCAAACGCATATCAATCGAAAATTCAGACCAGTAGAACACCAGAAATAGCGGTTTTATGTCTGGGAGACGTCTGGTTTGGAAACTGTGGCTTGCCAAAGTTGGGGTCGCTGCCTTCGATATTGTTAATACCCGCCCCTTTGATTTTTGAAAAAATCGAAGGCCCTCGGAATCGTTTCAAACGCATATCAATCGAAAATTCAGGCCAGTAGAACACCAGAAATAGCGGTTTTATGCCTGGGAGACCTCTGGTTCGGAAACAGTGGCTTGCCAAAGCTGGGGTCGAGGCCTCCGAAATTGCCCATACCCCCTTTGATTTTTTGAAAAAATCGAAGGCCCTCGGAATCTTTTCAAACGCGTATCAATCGAAAATTCAGGCCAGTAGAACACCAGAAATAGCGGTTTTATGTCTGGGAGACGTCTGGTTTGGAAACTGTGGCTTGCCAAAGTTGGGGTCGAGGCCACCGAAATTGCCCACACACCCCCTTTGATTTTTTGAAAAAATCGAAGGCCCTCGGAATCTTTTCAACCGCATATCAATCGAAAATTCAGGCCAGTAGAACATACCCCACCTTTGATTTTTTTAAAAAATCGAAGGCCTTCGGAATCTTTTCAAACGAATATCAATCGAAAATTCAGGTCAGTAGAACACCAGAAATAGCGGTTTTATGTCTGGGAGACGTCTGGTTTATAAACTGTGGCTTGCCAAAGTTGGGGTCGATGCCTTCGATATTGCTAATACCCCCCCCCCCCCCTTTGATTTTTTGAAAAAATCGAAGGCCCTCGGAATCTTTTCTAACTCACATCAATCGAAAATTCAGGTCAGTAGAACACCAGAAATAGTTTTTTTATGTCTGGGAGACGTCTGGTTTATAAACTGTGGCTTGCCAAAGTTGGGGTCGATGCCTTCGATATTGCCCATACCCCCCTTTGATTTTTTTAAAAAATCGAAGGCCCTCGGAATCGTTTCAAACGCATATCAATCGAAAACTCAGGTCCGTAGAACACCAGAAATGGCGGTTTTATGCCTGGGAGACGTCTGGTTTGGAAACTGTGGCTTGCCAAAGTTGGGGTCGATGCCTTCGGTACTGCTAAAACCCCCCCTTTGATTTTTTGAAAAAAATCGAAGGCCCTCGGATTCTTTTCTAACACATATCAATCGAAAATGCAGGTCAGTAGAACACCAGAAATAGCGGTTTTATGCCTGGGAGACGTCTGGTTTGGAAACTGTGGCTTGCCAAAGTTGGAGTCGAGGCCTCCGAAATTGCCCATACCCCCCCTTTGATTTTTTGAAAAAATCTAAGGAACTCGGAATCTTTCCAAACGCATATCAATCGAAAATTCAGGTCAGTAGAACACCAGAAATAGCGGTTTTATGCCTGGGAGACGTCTGGTTTATAAACTGTGGCTTGCCAAAGTTGGGTCGATGCCTTCGATATTGCTAATACCCTCCCCTTTGATTTTTTGAAAAAATCTAAGGAGCACGGAATCTATCCAAACGCATATCAATCGAAAATTCAGGTCAGTAGAACACCAGAAATAGCGGTTTTATGTCTGGGAGACGTCTGGTTTGGAAACTGTGACTTGCCAATGTTGGGGTCGAGGCCTCCGAAATTGCTAATACCCTCCCCTTTGATTTTTTGAAAAAATCGAAGGCCCTCGGAATCGTTTCAAATGCTCATCAATCGAAAATTCAGGTCAGTAGAACACCAGAAATAGCGGTTTTATGCCTGGGAGACGTCTGGTTTATAAACTGTGGCTTGCCAAAGTTGGGGTCGATGCCTTCGATATTGCTAATACCCTCCCCTTTGAATTTTTGAAAAAATCGAAGGCCCTCGGAATCTTTTCAAACGCATATCAATCGAAAATTCAGGTCAGTAGAACACCAGAAATAGCGGTTTTATGTCTGGGAGACGTCTGGTTTGGAAACTGTGACTTGCCAAAGTTGGGGTCGAGGCCTCCGAAATTGCCCATACCCCCCCTTTGGAAACTTTTCAAACGTATATCAATCGAAAACTCAGGTCAGTAGAAAACCAGAAATAGCGGTTTTATGTCTGGGAGACGTCTGGTTTGGAAACTTTGGCTTGCCAAAGTTGGGGTCTAGGCCTCCGAAATTGCCCATACCCCCGCTTTGATTTTTTGAAAAAATCGAAGGCCCTCGGAATCTTTTCAAACGCATATCAATCGAAAATTCAGGCCAGTAGAACATACCCCAACTTTGATTTTTTTTAAAAAATCGAAGGTTTTCGGAATCTTTTCAAACGAATATCAATCGAAAATTCAGGTCGGTAGAACACCAGAAATAGCGGTTTTATGTCTGGGAGACGTCTGGTTTATAAAGTGTGGCTTGCCAAAGTTGGGGTCGAGGCCTCCGAAATTGCCCATACCCCCCCTTTGATTTTTTGAAAAAATCGAAGGCCGCGGAATCTTTTCAAACGCATATCAATCGAAAATTCAGACCAGTAGAACACCAGAAATAGCGGTTTTATGTCTGGGAGACGTCTGGTTTGGAAACTGTGGCTTGCCAAAGTTGGGGTCGCTGCCTTCGATATTGTTAATACCCGCCCCTTTGATTTTTGAAAAAATCGAAGGCCCTCGGAATCGTTTCAAACGCATATCAATCGAAAATTCAGGCCAGTAGAACACCAGAAATAGCGGTTTTATGCCTGGGAGACCTCTGGTTCGGAAACAGTGGCTTGCCAAAGCTGGGGTCGAGGCCTCCGAAATTGCCCATACCCCCTTTGATTTTTTGAAAAAATCGAAGGCCCTCGGAATCTTTTCAAACGCGTATCAATCGAAAATTCAGGCCAGTAGAACACCAGAAATAGCGGTTTTATGTCTGGGAGACGTCTGGTTTGGAAACTGTGGCTTGCCAAAGTTGGGGTCGAGGCCACCGAAATTGCCCACACACCCCCTTTGATTTTTTGAAAAAATCGAAGGCCCTCGGAATCTTTTCAACCGCATATCAATCGAAAATTCAGGCCAGTAGAACATACCCCACCTTTGATTTTTTTAAAAAATCGAAGGCCTTCGGAATCTTTTCAAACGAATATCAATCGAAAATTCAGGTCAGTAGAACACCAGAAATAGCGGTTTTATGTCTGGGAGACGTCTGGTTTATAAACTGTGGCTTGCCAAAGTTGGGGTCGATGCCTTCGATATTGCTAATACCCCCCCCCCCCCCCTTTGATTTTTTGAAAAAATCGAAGGCCCTCGGAATCTTTTCTAACTCACATCAATCGAAAATTCAGGTCAGTAGAACACCAGAAATAGTTTTTTTATGTCTGGGAGACGTCTGGTTTATAAACTGTGGCTTGCCAAAGTTGGGGTCGATGCCTTCGATATTGCCCATACCCCCCTTTGATTTTTTTAAAAAATCGAAGGCCCTCGGAATCGTTTCAAACGCATATCAATCGAAAACTCAGGTCCGTAGAACACCAGAAATGGCGGTTTTATGCCTGGGAGACGTCTGGTTTGGAAACTGTGGCTTGCCAAAGTTGGGGTCGATGCCTTCGGTACTGCTAAAACCCCCCCTTTGATTTTTTGAAAAAAATCGAAGGCCCTCGGATTCTTTTCTAACACATATCAATCGAAAATGCAGGTCAGTAGAACACCAGAAATAGCGGTTTTATGCCTGGGAGACGTCTGGTTTGGAAACTGTGGCTTGCCAAAGTTGGAGTCGAGGCCTCCGAAATTGCCCATACCCCCCCTTTGATTTTTTGAAAAAATCTAAGGAACTCGGAATCTTTCCAAACGCATATCAATCGAAAATTCAGGTCAGTAGAACACCAGAAATAGCGGTTTTATGCCTGGGAGACGTCTGGTTTATAAACTGTGGCTTGCCAAAGTTGGGTCGATGCCTTCGATATTGCTAATACCCTCCCCTTTGATTTTTTGAAAAAATCTAAGGAGCACGGAATCTATCCAAACGCATATCAATCGAAAATTCAGGTCAGTAGAACACCAGAAATAGCGGTTTTATGTCTGGGAGACGTCTGGTTTGGAAACTGTGACTTGCCAATGTTGGGGTCGAGGCCTCCGAAATTGCTAATACCCTCCCCTTTGATTTTTTGAAAAAATCGAAGGCCCTCGGAATCGTTTCAAATGCTCATCAATCGAAAATTCAGGTCAGTAGAACACCAGAAATAGCGGTTTTATGCCTGGGAGACGTCTGGTTTATAAACTGTGGCTTGCCAAAGTTGGGGTCGATGCCTTCGATATTGCTAATACCCTCCCCTTTGAATTTTTGAAAAAATCGAAGGCCCTCGGAATCTTTTCAAACGCATATCAATCGAAAATTCAGGTCAGTAGAACACCAGAAATAGCGGTTTTATGTCTGGGAGACGTCTGGTTTGGAAACTGTGACTTGCCAAAGTTGGGGTCGAGGCCTCCGAAATTGCCCATACCCCCCTTTTGATTTTTTTTAAAAAATCGAAGGCCCTCGGAATCTTTTCAAACGCATATCAATCGAAAATTCAGGCCAGTAGAACATACCCCACCTTTGATTTTTTTAAAAAATCGAAGGCCTTCGGAATCTTTTCGAACGAATATCAATCGAAAATTCAGGTCAGTAGAACACCAGAAATAGCGGTTTTATGAATTGGAGACGTCTGGTTTGGAAACTGTGGCTTGCCAAAGTTGGGGTCGATGCCTTCGGTATTGCTAATACCCTCCCCTTTGATTTTTTGAAAAAATCTAAGGAGCTCGAAATCTATCCAAACGCATATCAATCGAAAATTCAGGTCAGTAGAACACCAGAAATAGCGGTTTTATGTCTGGGAGACGTCTGGTTTGGAAACTGTGACTTGCCAAAGTTGGGGTCGATGCCTTCGATACTGCTAATCCCCTTTGATTTTTTGAAAAAATCGAGGGCCCTCGGAATCCTTTCAAACGCATATCAGTCGAAAATTCAGGCCAGTAGAACACCAGAAATAGCGGTTTTATGTCTGGGAGACGTCTGGTTTGGAAACTGTGACTTGCCAAAGTTGGGTCGATGCCTTCGATATTGCTAAAACCCCCAAATTTGATTTTTTGAAAAAAATCGAAGGCCCTCGGAATCTTTTCAAACGCATATCAATCGAAAATTCAGGTCAATAGAACACCACACATAGCGGTTTTATGCCTGGGAGACGTCTGGTTTGGAAACTGTGACTTGCCAAAGTTGGGGTCGAGGCCTACGAAATTGCCCATACCACCCCTTTGATTTTTTTAAAAAATCTAAGGCCCTCGGAATCTTTTCAGACGCATATCAATCGAAAATTCAGGTCAGTAGAACACCAGAAATAGCGGTTTTATGTCTGGGAGACGTCTGGTTTGGAAACTGTGACTTGCCAAAGTTGGGGTCGAGGCCTCCGAAATTGCCCATACCCCCCATTTGGAAACTTTTCAAACGTATATCAATCGAAAACTCAGGTCAGTAGAAAACCAGAAATAGCGGTTTTATGTCTGGGAGACGTCTGGTTTGGAAACTGTGACTTGCCAAAGTTGGGGTCTAGGCCTCCGAAATTGCCCATACCCCCGCTTTGATTTTTTGAAAAAATCGAAGGCCCTCGGAATCTTTTCAAACGCATATCAATCGAAAATTCAGGCCAGTAGAACATACCCCAACTTTGATTTTTTTTAAAAAATCGAAGGTTTTCGGAATCTTTTCAAACGAATATCAATCGAAAATTCAGGTCAGTAGAACACCAGAAATAGCGGTTTTATGCCTGGGAGACGTCTGGTTTGGAAACTGTGGCTTGCCAAAGTTAGGGTCGAGGCCTCCGAAATTGCCCATACCCCCCCTTTGATTTTTTGAAAAAATCGAAGGCCCTCGGAATCTTTTCAAACGCATATCAGTCGAAAATTCAGGTCAGTAGAACACCAGAAATAGCGGTTTTATGCCTGGGAGACGTCTGGTTTGGAAACTGTGGCTTGCCAAAGTTGGGGTCGAGGCCTCCGAAATTGCCCATACCCCCCCTTTGATTTTTTGAAAAAATCGAAGGCCCTCGGAATCTTTTCAAACGCATATCAGTCGAAAATTCAGGTCAGTAGAACACCAGAAATAGCGGTTTTATGTCTGGGAGACGTCTGTTTTGGAAACTGTGGCTTGCCAAAGTTGGGGTCGAGGCCCCCGAAATTGCTAATACCCCCCCTTTGATTTTTTGAAAAAATCGAATGCCCTCGGAATCTTTTCAAACGCATATCAATCGAAAATTCAGGTCAGTAGAAAACCAGAAATAGCGGTTTTATGTCTGGGAGACGTCTGGTTTGGAAACTGTGGCTTGCCAAATTTGGGGTCTAGGCCTCCAAAATTGCCCATTCCCCCCCTTTGATTTTTTGAAAAAATCGAAGGCGCTCGGAATCTTTTCAAACGCATATCAATCGAAAATTCAGGTCAGTAGAACACCAGAAATAGCGGTTTTATGTCTGGGAGACGTCTGGTTTATAAACTGTGGCTTGCCAAAGTTGGGGTCGATGCCTTCGATATTGCTAATACCCTCCCCTTTGAATTTTTGAAAAAATCGAAGGCCCTCGGAATCTTTTCTAACTCACATCAATCGAAAATTCAGGTCAGTAGAACACCAGAAATAGTTTTTTTATGTCTGGGAGACGTCTGGTTTGGAAACTGTGGCTTGCCAAAGTTGGGGTCGAGGCCTCCGAAATTGCCCATACCCCCCTTTTGATTTTTTTAAAAAATCGAAGGCCCTCGGTATCTTTTCAAACGCATATCAATCGAAAATTCAGGCCAGTAGAACATACCCCACCTTTGATTTTTTGAAAAAATCGAAGGCCTTCGGAATCTTTTCGAACGAATATCAATCGAAAATTCAGGTCAGTAGAACACCAGAAATAGCGGTTTTATGCCTGGGAGACGTCTGGTTTGGAAACTGTGACTTGCCAAAGTTGGGGTCGATGCCTTCGGTATTGCTAATACCCCCCCCTTTGATTTTTTGAAAAAATCTAAGGAGCTCGGAATCTATCCAAACGCATATCAATCGAAAATGCAGGTCAGTAGAACACCAGAAATAGCGGTTTTATGTCTGGGAGACGTCTGGTTTGGAAACTGTGACTTGCCAAAGTTGGGGTCGAGGCCTCCGAAATTGCCCATACCCCCCCTTTGATTTTTTGAAAAAATCGAGGGCCCTCGGAATCTTTTCTAACTCATACCAATCGAAAATTCAGGTCAGTAGAACACCAGAAATAGCGGTTTTATGCCTGGGAGACGTCTGGTTTGGAAACTGTGACTCCCCTATGTTGGGTCGATGCCTTCGGTATCGCCAATACCCCATCCTTTGATTTTTTGAAAAAATCTAAGGAGCTCGGAATCTTTCAATCGAAAATTCAGGTCAGTAGAACACCAGAAATAGCGGTTTTATGTCTGGGAGACGTCTGGTTGTGAAACTGTGACTTGCCAAAGTTGGGGTCGAGGCCTCCGAAATTGCCCATACCAACCCTTTGATTTTTTGAAAAAATCGAGGGCCCTCGGAATCCTTTCAAACGCATATCAGTCGAAAATTCAGGCCAGTAGAACACCAGAAATAGCGGTTTTATGTCTGGGAGACGTCTGGTTTGGAAACTGTGACTTGCCAAAGTTGGGTCGATGCCTTCGATATTGCTAAAACCCCCAAATTTGATTTTTTGAAAAAAATCGAGGGCCCTCGGAATCTTTTCTAACTCATACCAATCGAAAATTCAGGTCAGTAGAACAACAGAAATAGCGGTTTTATGTCTGGGAGACGTCTGGTTTGGAAACTGTGGCTTGCCAAAGTTGGGGTCGATGAGTCCGAAATTGCCCATACCACCCCCCTGATTTTTTGAAAAATTCGAAGGAACTCGGAATCGTTTCAAACGCATATCAATCGAAAATTCAGGTCAGTAGAAAACCAGAAATAGCGGTTTTATGCCTGGGAGACGTCTGGTTTGGAAACTGTGACTTGCCAAAGTTGGGGTCGAGGCCTCCGAAATTGCCCATACCACCCCTTTGATTTTTTGAAAAAATCTAAGGCCCTCGGAATCTTTTCAAACGCGTATCAGTCGAAAATTCAGGTCAGTAGAACACCAGAAATAGCGGTTTTATGTCTGGGAGACGTCTGGTTTGGAAACTGTGACTTGCCAAAGTTGGGGTCGAAGCCTCCGAAATTGCCCATACCCCCCCTTTGGAAACTTTTCAAACGTATATCAATCGAAAACTCAGGTCAGTAGAAAACCAGAAATAGCGGTTTTATGTCTGGGAGACGTCTGGTTTGGAAACTGTGGCTTGCCAAAGTTGGGGTCTAGGCCTCCGAAATTGCCCATACCCCCGCTTTGATTTTTTGAAAAAATCGAAGGCCCTCGGAATCTTTTCAAACGCATATCAATCGAAAATTCAGGCCAGTAGAACATACCCCAACTTTGATTTTTTTTAAAAAATCGAAGGTTTTCGGAATCTTTTCAAACGAATATCAATCGAAAATTCAGGTCGGTAGAACACCAGAAATAGCGGTTTTATGTCTGGGAGACGTCTGGTTTATAAAGTGTGGCTTGCCAAAGTTGGGGTCGAGGCCTCCGAAATTGCCCATACCCCCCCTTTGATTTTTTGAAAAAATCGAAGGCCGCGGAATCTTTTCAAACGCATATCAATCGAAAATTCAGGCCAGTAGAACACCAGAAATAGCGGTTTTATGTCTGGGAGACGTCTGGTTTGGAAACTGTGGCTTGCCAAAGTTGGGGTCGCTGCCTTCGATATTGTTAATACCCGCCCCTTTGATTTTTGAAAAAATCGAAGGCCCTCGGAATCGTTTCAAACGCATATCAATCGAAAATTCAGGCCAGTAGAACACCAGAAATAGCGGTTTTATGCCTGGGAGACCTCTGGTTCGGAAACAGTGGCTTGCCAAAGCTGGGGTCGAGGCCTCCGAAATTGCCCATACCCCCTTTGATTTTTTGAAAAAATCGAAGGCCCTCGGAATCTTTTCAAACGCATATCAATCGAAAATTCAGGCCAGTAGAACACCAGAAATAGCGGTTTTATGCCTGGGAGACGTCTGGTTTGGAAACTGTGGCTTGCCAAAGTTGGGGTCGAGGCCTCCGAAATTGCCCACACACCCCCTTTGATTTTTTGAAAAAATCGAAGGCCCTCGGAATCTTTTCAACCGCATATCAATCGAAAATTCAGGCCAGTAGAACATACCCCACCTTTGATTTTTTTAAAAAATCGAAGGCCTTCGGAATCTTTTCAAACGAATATCAATCGAAAATTCAGGTCAGTAGAACACCAGAAATAGCGGTTTTATGTCTGGGAGACGTCTGGTTTATAAACTGTGGCTTGCCAAAGTTGGGGTCGATGCCTTCGATATTGCTAATACCCCCCCCCCCCTTTGATTTTTTTAAAAAAATCGAAGGCCCTCGGAATCTTTTCTAACTCACATCAATCGAAAATTCAGGTCAGTAGAACACCAGAAATAGTTTTTTTATGTCTGGGAGACGTCTGGTTTATAAACTGTGGCTTGCCAAAGTTGGGGTCGATGCCTTCGATATTGCCCATACCCCCCTTTGATTTTTTGAAAAAATCGAAGGCCCTCGGAATCGTTTCAAACGCATATCAATCGAAAACTCAGGTCCGTAGAACACCAGAAATGGCGGTTTTATGCCTGGGAGACGTCTGGTTTGGAAACTGTGGCTTGCCAAAGTTGGGGTCGATGCCTTCGGTACTGCTAAAACCCCCCCCTTTGATTTTTTGAAAAAAATCGAAGGCCCTCGGATTCTTTTCTAACACATATCAATCGAAAATGCAGGTCAGTAGAACACCAGAAATAGCGGTTTTATGCCTGGGAGACGTCTGGTTTGGAAACTGTGGCTTGCCAAAGTTGGAGTCGAGGCCTCCGAAATTGCCCATACCCCCCCTTTGATTTTTTGAAAAAATCTAAGGAACTCGGAATCTTTCCAAACGCATATCAATCGAAAATTCAGGTCAGTAGAACACCAGAAATAGCGGTTTTATGTCTGGGAGACGTCTGGTTTATAAACTGTGGCTTGCCAAAGTTGGGGTCGATGCCTTCGATATTGCTAATACCCCCCCCCCCCTTGAATTTTTGAAAAAATCGAAGGTCCTCGGAATCTTTTCTAACTCACATCAATCGAAAATTCAGGTCAGTAGAACACCAGAAATAGTTTTTTTATGTCTGGGAGACGTCTGGTTTGGAAACTGTAGCTTGCCAAAGTTGGGGTCGAGGCCTCCGAAATTGCCCATACCCCCCCTTTGATTTTTTGAAAAAATCGAGGGCCCTCGGAATCTTTTCTAACTCATACCAATCGAAAATTCAGGTCAGTAGAACACCAGAAATAGCGGTTTTATTCCTGGGAGACGTCTGGTTTGGAAACTGTGGCTTGCCAAAGTTGGGGTCGATGCCTTCGGTATTGCTAATACCCTCCCCTTTGATTTTTTGAAAAAATCGAAGGCCCTAGGAATCGTTTCAAATGCTCATCAATCGAAAATTCAGGTCAGTAGAACACCAGAAATAGCGGTTTTATGCCTGGGAGACGTCTGGTTTATAAACTGTGGCTTGCCAAAGTTGGGTCGATGCCTTCGATATTGCTAATACCCTCCCCTTTGATTTTTTGTAAAAAATCTAAGGAGCACGGAATCTATCCAAACGCATATCAATCGAAAATTCAGGTCAGTAGAACACCAGAAATAGCGGTTTTATGTCTGGGAGACGTCTGGTTTGGAAACTGTGACTTGCCAATGTTGGGGTCGAGGCCTCCGAAATTGCTAATACCCTCCCCTTTGATTTTTTGAAAAAATCGAAGGCCCTCGGAATCGTTTCAAATGCTCATCAATCGAAAATTCAGGTCAGTAGAACACCAGAAATAGCGGTTTTATGCCTGGGAGACGTCTGGTTTATAAACTGTGGCTTGCCAAAGTTGGGGTCGATGCCTTCGATATTGCTAATACCCTCCCCTTTGAATTTTTGAAAAAATCGAAGGCCCTCGGAATCTTTTCTAACTCACATCAATCGAAAATTCAGGTCAGTAGAACACCAGAAATAGTTTTTTTATGTCTGGGAGACGTCTGGTTTGGAAACTGTGGCTTGCCAAAGTTGGGGTCGAGGCCTCCGAAATTGCCCATACCCCCCTTTTGATTTTTTTTAAAAAATCGAAGGCCCTCGGAATCTTTTCAAACGCATATCAATCGAAAATTCAGGCCAGTAGAACATACCCCACCTTTGATTTTTTTAAAAAATCGAAGGCCTTCGGAATCTTTTCTAACGAATATCAATCGAAAATTCAGGTCAATAGAACACCAGAAATAGCGGTTTTATGAATTGGAGACGTCTGGTTTGGAAACTGTGGCTTGCCAAAGTTGGGGTCGATGCCTTCGGTATTGCTAATATCCTCCCCTTTGATTTTTTGAAAAAATCTAAGGAGCTCGAAATCTATCCAAACGCATATCAATCGAAAATTCAGGTCAGTAGAACACCAGAAATAGCGGTTTTATGTCTGGGAGACGTCTGGTTTGGAAAATGTGACTTGCCAAAGTTGGGGTCGATGCCTTCGATACTGCTAATCCCCTTTGATTTTTTGAAAAAATCGAGGGCCCTCGGAATCCTTTCAAACGCATATCAGTCGAAAATTCAGGCCAGTAGAACACCAGAAATAGCGGTTTTATGTCTGGGAGACGTCTGGTTTGGAAACTGTGACTTGCCAAAGTTGGGTCGATGCCTTCGATATTGCTAAAACCCCCAAATTTGATTTTTTGAAAAAAATCGAAGGCCCACGGAATCTTTTCAAGCGCATATCAATCGAAAATTCAGGTCAGTAGAACACCAGAAATAGCGGTTTTATGTCTGGGAGACGTCTGGTTTGGAAACTGTGACTTGCCAAAGTTGGGGTCGAAGCCTCCGAAATTGCCCATACCCCCCATTTGGAAACTTTTCAAACGTATATCAATCGAAAACTCAGGTCAGTAGAAAACCAGAAATAGCGGTTTTATGTCTGGGAGACGTCTGGTTTGGAAACTGTGGCTTGCCAAAGTTGGGGTCTAGGCCTCCGAAATTGCCCATACCCCCGCTTTGATTTTTTGAAAAAATCGAAGGCCCTCGGAATCTTTTCTAACTCATATTAATCGAAAATTCAGGTCAGTAGAACACCAGAAATAGTTTTTTTTATGTCTGGGAGACGTCTGGTTTGGAAACTGTGGCTTGCCAAAGTTGGGGTCGATTCCTCTGAAATTGCCCATACCCCAACTTTGATTTTTTTTTAAAAATCGAAGGCCCTCGGAATCTTCTCAAACGCATATCAATCGAAAATTCAGGCCAGTAGAACATACCCCACCTTTGATTTTTTGAAAAAATCGAAGGCCTTCGGAATCTTTTCAAACGAATATCAATCAAAAATTCAGGTCAGTAGAACACCAGAAATAGCGGTATTATGTCTGGGAGACGTCTGGTTTATAAACTGTGGCTTGCAAAAGTTGGCGTCGATGCCTTCGATATTGCTAATACCCCCCCTTTGATTTTTTGAAAAAATCGAAAGCCCTCGGAATCGTTTCAAATGCTCATCAATCGAAAATTCAGGTCAGTAGAACACCAGAAATAGCGGTTTTATGACTGGGAGACGTCTGGTTTGGAAACTGTGACTTGCCAAAGTTGGAGTCGATGCCTCCGAAATTACCCATACCAAAGTTGGGGTCGAGGCCTCAGAATTGGCCCATACCCCCCCTTTGATTTTTTGAAAAAATCTAAAGCTCTCGGAATCGTATCAATCATATCAAATCAATCGAAAATTCAGGTCAGTAGAACACCAGAAATAGCGGTTTTATGAATGGGAGACATCTAGTTTGGAAACTGTGTCTTGCCAAAGTTGGCGTCGCTGCCTTCGATATAGCTAATACCCGCCCCTTTGATTTTTTGAAAAAATCGAAGACCCTCGGAATCATTTCAAACGCATATCAATCGAAAATTCAGGTCAGTAGAACACCAGAAATAGCGGTTTTATGCCTGGGAGACGTCTGGTTTGGAAACTGTGACTTGCCAAAGTTGGGGTCGAGGCCTCCGAAATTGCCCATACCCCCCTTTTGATTTTTTGAAAAAATCTAAGGCTCTCGGAATCGTATCAATCATATCATATCAATCGAAAATTCAGGTCAGTAGAACACCAGAAATAGCGGTTTTATGAATGGAAGACGTCTGGTTTGGAAACTGTGGCTTGCCAAAGTTGGGGTCGAGGCCTCCGAAATTGCCCATACCCCCCTTTGATTTTTTGAAAAAATCGAAGGCCCTCGGAATCGTTTCAAAAGCGTATCAATCGAAAATTCAGGTCAGTAGAACACCAGAAATAGCGGTTTTATGCCTGGGAGACGTCTGGTTTGGAAACTGTGGCTTGCCAAATTGGGGGTCGAGGCCTCCGAAATTGCCCATACCCCCCCTTTGATTTTTTGAAAAAATCGAAGGCCCTCGGAATCGTTTCAAGCGCATATCAATCGAAAATTCAGGTCAGTAGAACACCAGAAATTGCGGTTTTATGCCTGGGAGACGTCTGGTTCGGAAACTGTGGCTTGCCAAAGCTGGGGTCGAAGCCTCCGAAATTGCCCATACCCCCCTTTGATTTTTTGAAAAAATCGAAGGCCCTCGGAATCGTTTCAAAAGCGTATCAATCGAAAATTCAGGTCAGTAGAACACCAGAAATAGCGGTTTTATGCCTGGGAGACGTCTGGTTTGGAAACTGTGGCTTGCCAAATTGGGGGTCGAGGCCTCCGAAATTGCCCATACCCCCCCTTTGATTTTTTGAAAAAATCGAAGGCCCTCGGAATCGTTTCAAGCGCATATCAATCGAAAATTCAGGTCAGTAGAACACCAGAAATAGCGGTTTTATGCCTGAGAGACGTCTGGTTTGGAAACTGTGGCTTGCCAAATTTGGGGTCGATGCCTTCGATATTGCTAATCCCCCCCTTTGATTTTTTGAAAAAATCGAAGGCCCTCGGAATCTTTTCTAACTTATATCAGTCGAAAATTCAGGTCAGTAGAATACCAGAAATAGCGGTTTTATGCCTGGGAGACGTCTGGTTTGGAAACTGTGGCTTGCCAAAGTTGGGGTCGATGCCTTCGATATTGCTAATCCCCCCCTTTGATTTTTTGAAAAAATCGAAGGCCCTCGGAATCTTTTCTAACTTATATCAGTCGAAAATTCAGGTCAGTAGAATACCAGAAATAGCGGTTTTATGCCTGGGAGACGTCTGGTTTGGAAACTGTGGCTTGCCAAAGTTGGGGTCGATGCCTTCGATATTGCTAATCCCCCCTTTGATTTTTTGAAAAAATCGATGGCCCTCGGAATCCTTTCAAACGCATATCAATCGAAAATTCAGGTCACTAGAACACCAGAAATAGCGGTTTTATGCCTGGGAGACGTCTGGTTTGGGAACTGTGGCTTGCCAAAGTTGGGGTCGAGGCCTCCGAAATTGCCCATACCCCCCCTTTGATTTTTTCAAAAAATCTAAGGCTCTCGGAATCGTATCAATCATATCATATCAATCGAAAATTCAGGCCAGTAGAACACCAGAAATGGCGGTTTTATGCCTGGGAGACGTCTGGTTTGGAAACTGTGGCTTGCCAAAGTTGGGGTCGCTGCCTTCGATATTGTTAATACCCGCCCCTTTGATTTTTGAAAAAATCGAAGGCCCTCGGAATCGTTTCAAACGCATATCAGTCGAAAATTCAGGCCAGTAGAACACCAGAAATAGCGGTTTTATGCCTGGGAGACCTCTGGTTCGGAAACAGTGGCTTGCCAAAGCTGGGGTCGAGGCCTCCGAAATTGCCCATACCCCCTTTGATTTTTTGAAAAAATCGAAGGCCCTCGGAATATTTTCAAACGCATATCAATCGAAAATTCAGGCCAGTAGAACACCAGAAATAGCGGTTTTATGTCTGGGAGACGTCTGGTTTGGAAACTGTGCCTTGCCAAAGTTGGGGTCGCTGCCTTCGACCTTCGAAATAGCGCTTTTATGCCTGGGAGACCTCTGGTTCGGAAACTGTAGCTTGCCAAAGCTGGGGTCGAGGCCTCCGAAATTGCCCATAAACCCCCCCCCCTTGATTTTTTGAAAAAATCGAAGGCCCTCGGAATCCTTTCGAACGCATATCAATCGAAAATTCAGGTCAGTAGAACACCAGAAATAGCGGTTTTATGCCTGGGAGACGTCTGGTTCGGAAACTGTGGCTTGCCAAAGCTGGGGTCGAAGCCTCCGAAATTGCCCATACCCCCCTTTGATTTTTTGAAAAAATCGAAGGCCCTCGGAATCGTTTCAAAAGCGTATCAATCGAAAATTCAGGTCAGTAGAACACCAGAAATAGCGGTTTTATGCCTGGGAGACGTCTGGTTTGGAAACTGTGGCTTGCCAAATTGGGGGTCGAGGCCTCCGAAATTGCCCATACCCCCCCTTTGATTTTTTGAAAAAATCGAAGGCCCTCGGAATCGTTTCAAAAGCGTATCAGTCGAAAATTCAGGTCAGTAGAACACCAGAAATAGCGGTTTTATGCCTGGGAGACGTCTGGTTTGGAAACTGTGGCTTGCCAAAGTTGGGGTCGCTGCCTTCGACCTTCGAAATAGCGGTTTTATGCCTGGGAGACGTCTGGTTTGGAAACTGTGGCTTGCCAAAGTTGGGGTCGATGCCTTCGATATTGCTAATCCCCCCCTTTGATTTTTTGAAAAAATCGAAGGCCCTCGGAATCTTTTCTAACTTATATCAATCGAAAATTCAGGTCAGTAGAATACCAGAAATAGCGGTTTTATGTCTGGGAGACGTCTGGTTTGGAAACTGTGGCTTGCCAAAGTTGGGGTCGATGCCTTCGATATTGCTAATCCCCCCTTTGATTTTTTGAAAAAATCGAAGGCCCTCGGAATCCTTTCAAACGCATATCAATCGAAAATGCAGGTCACTAGAACACCAGAAATAGCGGTTTTATGCCTGGGAGACGTCTGGTTTGGGAACTGTGGCTTGCCAAAGTTGGGGTCGAGGCCTCCGAAATTGCCCATACCCCCCCTTTGATTTTTTGAAAAAATCTAAGGCCCACGGAAACTTTTCAAACGCATATCAATCGAAAATTCAGGTCAGTAGAACACCAGAAATAGCGGTTTTATGTCTGGGAGACGTCTGGTTTGGAAACTGTGACTTGCCAAAGTTGGGGTCGAAGCCTCCGAAATTGCCCATACCCCCCCTTTGGAAACTTTTCAAACGTATATCAATCGAAAACTCAGGTCAGTAGAAAACCAGAAATAGCGGTTTTATGTCTGGGAGACGTCTGGTTTATAAAGTGTGGCTTGCCAAAGTTGGGGTCGATGCCTTCGATATTGCTAATACCCCCCCCCATTGATTTTTCGAAAAAATCGAAGGCCCTCGGAATCTTTTCTAACTCATATTAATAGAAAATTCAGGCCAGTAGAACACCAGAAATAGTTTTTTTTATGTCTGGGAGACGTCTGGTTTGGAAACTGTGACTTGCCAAAGTTGGGGTCGATTCCTCTGAAATTGCCCATACCCCAACTTTGATTTTTTTTAAAAAATCGAAGGCCCTCGGAATCTTTTCAAACGCATATCAATCGAATATTCAGGCCAGTAGAACATACCCCACCTTTGATTTTTTGAAAAAATCGAAGGCCTTCGGAATCTTTTCAAACGAATATCAATCAAAAATTCAGGTCAGTAGAACACCAGAAATAGCGGTTTTATGTCTGGGAGACGTCTGGTTTATAAACTGTGGCTTGCAAAAGTTGGGGTCGATGCCTTCGATATTGCTAATACCCCCCCTTTGATTTTTTGAAAAAATCGAAAGCCCTCGGAATCGTTTCAAATGCTCATCAATCGAAAATTCAGGTCAGTAGAACACCAGAAATAGCCGTTTTATGACTGGGAGACGTCTGGTTTGGAAACTGTGACTTGCCAAAGTTGGAGTCGATGCCTCTGAAATTACCCATACCAAAGTTGGGGTCGAGGCCTCAGAATTGGCCCATACCCACCCTTTGATTTTTTGAAAAAATCTAAAGCTCTCGGAATCGTATCAATCATATCAAATCAATCGAAAATTCAGGTCAGTAGAACACCAGAAATAGCGGTTTTATGAATGGGAGACATCTAGTTTGGAAACTGTGACTTGTCAAAGTTGGCGTCGCTGCCTTCGATATAGCTAATACCCGCCCCTTTGATTTTTTGAAAAAATCGAAGACCATCGGAATCTTTTCAAACGCATATCAATCGAAAATTCAGGTCAGTAGAACACCAGAAATAGCGGTTTTATGCCTGGGAGACGTCTGGTTTGGAAACTGTGGCTTGCAAAAGTTGGGGTCGATGCCTTCGATATTGCTAATACCCCCCCTTTGATTTTTTGAAAAAATCGAAAGCCCTCGGAATCGTTTCAAATGCTCATCAATCGAAAATTCAGGTCAGTAGAACACCAGAAATAGCGGTTTTATGACTGGGAGACGTCTGGTTTGGAAACTGTGACTTGCCAAAGTTGGAGTCGATGCCTCTGAAATTACCCATACCAAAGTTGGGGTCGAGGCCTCAGAATTGGCCCATACCCCCCCTTTTGATTTTTTGAAAAAATCTAAGGCTCTCGGAATCGTATCAATCATATCATATCAATCGAAAATTCAGGTCAGTAGAACACCAGAAATAGCGGTTTTATGAATGGAAGACGTCTGGTTTGGAAACTGTGGCTTGCCGAAGCTGGGGTCGAAGCCTCCGAAATTGCCCATACCCCCCTTTGATTTTTTGAAAAAATCGAAGGCCCTCGGAATCTTTTCAAACGCATATCAATCGAAAATTCAGGCCAGTAGAACACCAGAAATAGCGGTTTTATGTCTGGGAGACGTCTGGTTTGGAAACTGTGGCTTGCCAAAGTTGGGGTCGAGGCCTCCGAAATTGCCCCTACCCCCCCTTTGATTTTTTGAAAAAATCGAAGGCCCTCGGAATCCTTTCGAACGCATATCAATCGAAAATTCAGGTCAGTAGAACACCAGAAATAGCGGTTTTATGCCTGGGAGACGTCTGGTTCGGAAACTGTGGCTTGCCAAAGCTGGGGTCGAAGCCTCCGAAATTGCCCATACCCCCCTTTGATTTTTTGAAAAAATCGAAGGCCCTCGGAATCTTTTCAAACGCATATCAATCGAAAATTCAGGTCAGTAAATCACCAGAAATAGCGGTTTTATGTCTGGGAGACGTCTGGTTTGGAAACTGTGGCTTGCCAAAGTTGGGGTCGCTGCCTTCGACCTTCGAAATAGCGGTTTAATGCCTGGGAGACGTCTGGTTTGGAAACTGTGGCTTGCCAAAGTTGGGGTCGATGCCTTCGATATTGCTAATCCCCCCCTTTGATTTTTTGAAAAAATCGAAGGCCCTCGGAATCTTTTCTAACTTATATCAATCGAAAATTCAGGTCAGTAGAATACCAGAAATAGCGGTTTTATGCCTGGGAGACGTCTGGTTTGGAAACTGTGGCTTGCCAAAGTTGGGGTCGATGCCTTCGATATTGTTAATCCCCCCTTTGATTTTTTGAAAAAATCGATGGCCCTCGGAATCCTTTCAAACGCATATCAATCGAAAATTCAGGTCACTAGAACACCAGAAATAGCGGTTTTATGCCTGGGAGACGTCTGGTTTGGGAACTGTGGCTTGCCAAAGTTGGGGTCGAGGCCTCCGAAATTGCCCATACCCCCCCTTTGATTTTTTGAAAAAATCTAAGGCTCTCGGAATCGTATCAATCATATCATATCAATCGAAAATTCAGGCCAGTAGAACACCATAAATGGCGGTTTTATGCCTGGGAGACGTCTGGTTTGGAAACTGTGGCTTGCCAAAGTTGGGGTCGCTGCCTTCGATATTGTTAATCCCCCCTTTGATTTTTTGAAAAAATCGATGGCCCTCGGAATCGTTTCAAACGCATATCAATCGAAAATTCAGGCCAGTAGAACACCAGAAATAGCGGTTTTATGCCTGGGAGACCTCTGGTTCGGAAACAGTGGCTTGCCAAAGTTGGGGTCGCTGCCTTCGACCTTCGAAATAGCGGTTTTATGCCTGGGAGACGTCTGGTTTGGAAACTGTGGCTTGCCAAAGTTGGGGTCGCTGAAATTGCCCATACCACCCCTTTGATTTTTTGAAAAAATCTAAGGCCCTCGGAATCTTTTCAAACGCATATCAATCGAAAATTCAGGTCAGTAGAAAACCAGAAATAGCGGTTTTATGCTTGGGAGACGTCTGGTTTGGAAACTGTGGCTTGCCAAAGTTGGGGTCGAGGCCTCCAAAATTGCCCATACCCCCCCTTTGATTTTTTGAAAAATTCGCAGGCCCTCGGAATCTTTTCAAACGTATATCAATCGAAAATTCAGGTCAGTAGAAAACCAGAAATAGCGGTTTTATGTCTGGGAGACGTCTGGTTTGGAAACTGTGACTTGCCAAAGTTGGGGTCGAGGCCTCCGAAATTGCCCATACCCCCTTTGATTTTTTGAAAAAATCGAAGGCCCTCGGAATCTTTTCACACGCATATCAATCGAAAATTCAGGTCAGTAGAACACCAGAAATAGCGGTTTTATGTCTGGGAGACGTCTGGTTTGGAAACTGTGACTTGCCAAAGTTGGGGTCAAGGCCTCCGAAATTTCCCATTGATTTTCTGAAAAAATCGATGGCCCTCGGAATCTTTTCAAACGCATATCAATCGAAAATTCAGGTCAGTAGAAAACCAGAAATAGCGGTTTTATGCTTGGGAGACGTCTGGTTTGGAAACTGTGGCTTGCCAAAGTTGGGGTCGAGGCCTCCAAAATTGCCCATACCCCCCCTTTGATTTTTTGAAAAAATCGCAGGCCCTCGGAATCTTTTCAAACGTATTTCAATCGAAAATTCAGGTCAGTAGAAAACCAGAAATAGCGGTTTTATGTCTGGGAGACGTCTGGTTTGGAAACTGTGGCTTGCCAAAGTTGGGGTCGAGGCCTCCAAAATTGCCCATACCCCCCCTTTGATTTTTTGAAAAAATCGAAGGCCCTCGGAATCTTTTCAAACGAATATCAATCGAAAACTCAGGTCAGTAGAACACCAGAAATAGCGGTTTTATGTCTGGGAGACGTCTGGTTTGGAAACTGTGGCTTGCCAAAGTTGGGGTCGAGGCCTCCGAAGTTGCCCATACCCCCCCTTTGATTTTTTGAAAAAATCGAAGGCCCTCGGAATCTTTCCAAACGCATATCAATCGAAAATTCAGGCCAGTAGAACACCAGAAATAGCGGTTTTATGCCTGGGAGACCTCTGGTTCGAAAACTGCGGCTTGCCAAAGCTGGGGTCGAGGCCTCCGAAATTGCCCATACCCCCCTTTGAATTTTTGAAAAAATCGAAGGCCCTCGGTATCTTTTCAAACGCATATCAATCGAAAATTCAGGTCAGTAGAACACCAGAAATAGCGGTTTTATGTCTGGGAGACGTCTGGTTTGGAAACTGTGGCTTGCCAAAGTTGCGGTCGAGGCCTCCAAAATTGCCCATACCCCCCCTTTGATTTTTTGAAAAAATCGCAGGCCCTCGGAATCTTTTCAAACGTATATCAATCGAAAATTCAGGTCAGTAGAAAACCAGAAATAGCGGTTTTATGTCTGGGAGACGTCTGGTTTGGGAACTGTGGCTTGCCAAAGCTGGGGTCGAGGCCTCCGAAATTGCCCATACCCCCCTTTGAATTTTTGAAAAAATCGAAGGCCCTCGGAATCTTTTCAAACGCATATCAATCGAAAATTCAGGTCAGTAGAACACCAGAAATAGCGGTTTTATGTCTGGGAGACGTCTGGTTTGGAAACTGTGACTTGCCAAAGTTGGGGTCAAGGCCTCCGAAATTGCCCATTGATTTTCTGAAAAAATCGAAGGCCCTCGGAGTCTTTTCAAACGCATATCAATCGAAAATTCAGGTCAGTAGAAAACCAGAAATAGCGGTTTTATGCTTGGGAGACGTCTGGTTTGGAAACTGTGGCTTGCCAAAGTTGGGGTCGAGGCCTCCAAAATTGCCCATACCCCCCCTTTGATTTTTTGAAAAAATCGCAGGCCCTCGGAATCTTTTCAAACGTATATCAATCGAAAATTCAGGTCAGTAGAAAACCAGAAATAGCGGTTTTATGTCTGGGAGACGTCTGGTTTGGAAACTGTGGCTTGCCAAAGTTGGGGTCGAGGCTTCCGAAGTTGCCCATACCCCCCCTTTGATTTTTTGAAAAAATCGAAGGCCCTCTGTATCGTTTCAAATGCTCATCAATCAAAAATTCAGGTCAGTAGAACACCAGAAATAGCGGTTTTATGTCTGGGAGACGTCTGGTTTGGAAACTGTGGCTTGCCAAAGTTGGGTTGATGGCTTCGATATTGCTAATCCCCTTTGATTTTTTGAAAAAATCGAAGGCCCTCGGAATCTTTTCAAACGAATATCAATCGAAAATTCAGGTCAGTAGAACACCAGAAATAGCGGTCTTATGTCTGGGAGACGTCTGGTTTGGAAACTGTGGCTTGCCAAAGTTGGGGTCGAGGCTTCCGAAGTTGCCCATACCCCCCCTTTGATTTTTTGAAAAAATCGAAGGCCCTCTGTATCGTTTCAAATGCTCATCAATCAAAAATTCAGGTCAGTAGAACACCAGAAATAGCGGTTTTATGTCTGGGAGACGTCTGGTTTGGAAACTGTGGCTTGCCATAGTTGGAGTCGAGGCCTCCGAAATTGCCCATACCCCCCTTTTGATTTGTTGAAAAAATCTAAGGCCCTCGGAATTTTTCCAAACGCATATCAATCGAAAATTCAGGTCAGTAGAACACCAGAAATAGCGGTTTTATGTCTGGGAGACGTCTGGTTTGGAAACTGTGGCTTGCCAAAGTTGGGGTCGAGGCCTCCGAAATTGCCCATACCCCCCCTTTGATTTTTTTGAAAAAATCGAAGGCCCTCGGAATCGTTTCGAACGCATATCAATCGCAAATTCAGGTCAGTAGAACACCAGAAATAGCGGTTTTATGCCTGGGAGACGTCTGGTTTGGAAACTGTGGCTTGCCAAAGCTGGGGTCGAGGCCTCCGAAATTGCCCATACCCCCCTTTGATTTTTTGAAAAAATCGAAGGCCCTCGGAATCTTTTCAAACGCATATCAATCGAAAATTCAGGCCAGTAGAACACCAGAAATAGCGGTTTTATGTCTGGGAGACGTCTGGTTTGGAAACTGTGCCTTGCCAAAGTTGGGGTCGCTGCCTTCGACCTTCGAAATAGCGCTTTTATGCCTGGGAGACGTCTGGTTTGGAAACTGTGGCTTGCCAAAGTTGGGGTGGCTGAAATTGCCCATACCACCCCTTTGATTTTTTGAAAAAATCGAAGGCCCTCGGAATCTTTTCAAACGCATATCAATCGAAAATTCAGGTCAGTAGAAAACCAGAAATAGCGGTTTTATGCTTGGGAGACGTCTGGTTTGGAAACTGTGGCTTGCCAAATTTGGGGTCGAGGCCTCCAAAATTGCCCATTGATTTTCTGAAAAAATCGAAGGCTCTCGGAATCTTTTCAAACGCATATCAATCGAAAATTCAGGTCAGTAGAAAACCAGAAATAGCGGTTTTATGCTTGGGAGACGTCTGGTTTGGAAACTGTGGCTTGCCAAAGTTGGGGTCAAGGCCTCCGAAATTGCCCATCGATTTTCTGAAAAAATCGAAGGCCCTCGGAATCTTTTCAAAGGCATATCAATCGAAAATTCAGGTCAGTAGAAAACCAGAAATAGCGGTTTTATGCTTGGGAGACGTCTGGTTTGGAAACTGTGGCTTGCCAAAGTTGGGGTCGAGGCCTCCAAAATTGCCCATACCCCTCCTTTGATTTTTTGAAAAAATCGAAGGCCCTCGGAATCTTTTCAAACGAATATCAATCGAATATTCAGGTCAGTAGAACACCAGAAATAGCGGTTTTATGTCTGGGAGACGTCTGGTTTGGAAACTGTGGCTTGCCAAAGTTGGGGTCGAGGCCTCCGAAGTTGCCCATACCCCCCCTTTGATTTTTTGAAAAAATCGAAGGCCCTCTGTATCGTTTCAAATGCTCATCAATCAAAAATTCAGGTCAGTAGAACACCAGAAATAGCGGTTTTATGTCTGGGAGACGTCTGGTTTGGAAACTGTGACTTGCCATAGTTGGAGTAGAGGCCTCCGAAATTGCCCATACCCCCCTTTTGATTTGTTGAAAAAATCGAAGGCCCTCGGAAGCTTTTCAAACGCATATCAATCGAAAATTCAGGTCAGTAGAACACCAGAAATAGCGGTTTTATGTCTGGGAGACGTCTGGTTTGGAAACTGTGACTTGCCGAAGTTGGGGTCGAGGCCTCCGAAATTGCCCATAAACCCCCTTTGATTTTTTGAAAAAATCGAGGGCCCTCGGAATCTATTCTAACCCATATTTATCGAAAATTCAGGTCAGTAGAACACCAGAAATAGCGGTTTTATGCCTGGGAGACGTCTGGTTTGGAAACTGTGGTTTGCCAAATTTAGGGTCGATGCCTCCGAAATTGCCCATACCAATCCTTTGATTTTTTGAAAAAATCGAAGGTCCTCGGAATCGTTTCAAACGCATATCAATCGAAAATTCAGGCCAGTAAAACACCAGAAATAGCGGTTTTATGCCTGGGAGACCTCTGGTTCGGAAACTGTGGCTTGCCAAAGCTGGGGTCGAGGCCTCCGAAATTGCCCATACCCCCCTTTGATTTTTTGAAAAAATCTAAGGCCCTCGGAATCTTTCCAAACGCATATCAATCGAAAATTCAGGTCAGTAGAACACCAGAAATAGCGGTTTTATGTCTGGGAGACGTCTGGTTTGGAAACTGTGTCTTGCCGAAGTTGGGGTCGAGGCCTCCGAAATTGCCCATAAACCCCCTTTGATTTTTTGAAAAAATCGGGGGCCCTCGGAATCCTTTCAAACGCATATCAGTCGAAAATTCAGGTCACTAGAACACCAGAAATAGCGGTTTTATGTCTGGGAGACGTCTGGTTTGGAAACTGTGGCTTGCCAAAGTTGGGGTCGAGGCCTCCGAAATTGCCCATACCCCCCCTTTGATTTTCTCTAAAAATCGAAGGCTCTCGGAATCTTTTCAAACGCATATCAATCGAAAATTCAGGTCAGTAGAACACCAGAAATAGCGGTTTTATGCCTGGGAGACGTCTGGTTTGGAAACTGTGGCTTGCCAAAGTTGGGGTCGAGGCCTCCAAAATTGCCCATACCCCCCCTTTGATTTTTTGAAAAAATCGAAGGCCCTCGGAATCTTTTCAAACGCATATCAATCGAAAATTCAGGTCAGTAGAACCCCAGAAATAGCGGTTTTATGTCTGGGAGACGTCTGGTTTGGAAACTGTGGCTTGCCATAGTTGGAGTCGAGGCCTCCGAAATTGCCCATACCCCCCTTTTGATTTGTTGAAAAAATCTAAGGCCCTCGGAATCTTTCCAAACGCATATCAATCGAAAATTCAGGTCAGTAGAACACCAGAAATAGCGGTTTTATGTCTGGGAGACGTCTGGTTTGGAAACTGTGACTTGCCGAAGTTGGGGTCGAGGCCTCCGAAATTGCCCATAAACCCCCTTTGATTTTTTGAAAAAATCGAGGGCCCTCGGAATCTATTCTAACCCATATTAATCGAAAATTCAGGCCAGTAGAACACCAGAAATAGTTTTTTTTATGTCTGGGAGACGTCTGGTTTGGAAATTGTGGCTTGCCAAATTTGGGGTCGATGCCTCCGAAATTGCCCATACCACCCCTTTGATTTTTTGAAAAATTCGAAGGCATTCGGAATCTTTTCAAATGCATATCAATCGAAAATTCAGGTCAGTAGAACACCACACATAGCGGTTTTATGCCTGGGAGACGTCTGGTTTGGAAACTGTGGCTTGCCAAAGTTGGGGTCGAGGCCTCCGAAATTGCCCATACCCCCCCTTTGATTTTTTGAAAAAATCTAAGGCCCTCGGAATCTTTTCAAACGTCAGTACAAGACCAGAAATACCGTTTTTATGTCTGGGAGACGATTTGATTTTTTGAAAAAATCGAAAGCCCTCGGAATCTTTTCAAGCGCATATCAATCGAAAATTCAGGTCAGTAGAACACCAGAAATAGCGGTTTTATGCCTGGGAGACGTCTGGTTTATAAACTGTGGCTTGCCAAAGTTGGGGTCGAGGCCTCCGAAATTGCCCATACCCCCCCTTTGATTTTTTGAAAAAATCGAAGGCCCTCGGTATCGTTTCAAATGCTCATCAATCGCAAATTCAGGTCACTAGAACACCAGAAATAGCGGTTTTATGCCTGGGAGACGTCTGGTTTGGGAACTGTGGCTTGCCAAAGTTGGGGTCGAGGCCTCCGAAATTGCCCATACCCCCCCTTTGATTTTCTCAAAAAATCGAAGGCCCTCGGAATCTTTTCAAACGCATATCAATCGAAAATTCAGGTCAGTAGAACACCAGAAATAGCGGTTTTATGCCTGGGAGACGTCTGGTTTGGAAACTGTGACTTGCCAAAGTTGGGTCGATGCCTTCGATATTGCTAATACCCGCCCCTTTGATTTTTTGAAAAAATCGAAGGCCCTCGGAATCTTTTCAAACGCATATCAATCGAAAATTCAGGTCAGTAGAACACCAGAAATAGCGGTTTTATATCTGGGAGACGTCTGGTTTGGAAACTGTGTCTTGCCAAAGTTGGGTCGATGCCTTCGATATTGCTAATACCCCCCCTTTGATTTTTTGAAAAAATCGAAGGCCCTCGTAATCTTTTCAAACGCATATCAATCGAAAATTCAGGTCAGTAGAACACCAGAAATAGCGGTTTTATGCCTGGGAGACGTCTGGTTTGGAAACTGTGACTTGCCAAAGTTGGGTCGATGCCTTCGATATTGCTAATACCCGCCCCTTTGATTTTTTGAAAAAATCGAAGGCCCTCGGAATCTTTTCAAACGCATATCAATCGAAAATTCAGGTCAGTAGAACACCAGAAATAGCGGTCTTATGTCTGGGAGACGTCTGGTTTGGAAACTGTGACTTGCCAAAGTTGGGGTCGAAGCCTCCGAAATTGCCCCCCTTTGATTTTTTTAAAAAATCGAAGGCCCTCGGAATCTTTTCAAACGCGTATCAATCGAAAATTCAGGTCAGTAGAACACCAGAAATAGCGGTTTTATGTCTGGGAGACGTCTGGTTTGGAAACTGTGACTTGCCAAAGTTGGGTCGATGCCTTCGATATTGCTAATACCCCCCCCTTTGATTTTTTGAAAAAATCGAAGGCCCTCGGAATCTTTTCAAACGCATATCAATCGAAAATTCAGGTCAGTAGAACACCAGAAATAGCGGTTTTATGTCTGGGAGACGTCTGGTTTGGAAACTGTGACTTGCCAAAGTTGGGGTCGAGGCCTCCGAAATTGCCCCCCTTTGATTTTTTGAAAAAATCGAAGGCCCTCGGAATCTTTTCAAACGCGTATCAATCGAAAATTCAGGTCAGTAGAACACCAGAAATAGCAGTTTTATGCCTGGGAGACGTCTGGTTTGGAAACTGTGACTTGCCAAATTTGGGGTCGAGGCCTCCGAAATTGCCCATAAACCCCTTTGATTTTTTGAAAAAATCGAAGGCCCTCGGAATCTTTTCAAACGCATATCAATCGAAAATTCAGGTCAGTAGAACACCAGAAATAGCGGTTTTATGTCTGGGAGACGTCTGGATTGGAAACTGTGACTTGCCAAAGTTGGGTCGATGCCTTCGATATTGCTAATACCCCCCCCCTTTGATTTTTTGAAAAAATCGAAGGCCCTCGGAATCTTTTCAAACGCATATCAATCGAAAATTCAGGTCAGTAGAACACCAGAAATAGCGGTTTTATGTCTGGGAGACGTCTGGTTTGGAAACTGTGGCTTGCCAAAGTTGGGGTCGAGGCCTCCGAAATTGCCCCCCTTTGATTTTTTGAAAAAATCGAAGGCCCTCGGAATCTTTTCAAACGCGTATCAATCGAAAATACAGGTCAGTAGAACACCAGAAATAGCGGTTTTATGTCTGGGAGACGTCTGGTTTGGAAACTGTGACTTGCCAAAGTTGATGTCGAGGCCTCCGAAATTGCCCCCCTTTGATTTTTTGAAAAAATCGAAGGCCCTCGGAATCTTTTCAAACGCATATCAATCGAAAATTCAGGTCAGTAGAACACCAGAAATAGCGGTTTTATGTCTTGGAGACGTCTGGTTTGGAAACTGTGACTTGCCAAAGTTGGGTCGATGCCTTCGATATTGCTAATACCCCCCCCCCCTTTGATTTTTTGAAAAAATCGAAGGCCCTCGGAATCTTTTCAAACGCATATCAATCGAAAATTCAGGTCAGTAGAACACCAGAAATAGCGGTTTTATGCCTGGGAGACGTCTGGTTTGGAAACTGTGACTTGCCAAAGTTGGGGTCGAGGCCTCCGATATTGCTAATACCCCCCCTTTGATTTTTTGAAAAAATCGAAGGCCCTCGGAATCTTTTCAAACGCATATACCAGAAATATACCAGAAATAGCGGTTTTATGCCTGGGAGACGTCTGGTTTGGAATTTGTGACTTGCCAAAGTTGGGTCGATGCCTTCGATATTGCTAATACCCCCCCCCCCCCCTTTGATTTTTTGAAAAATTCGAAGGCCCTCGGAATCTTTTCAAACGCATATCAATCGAAAATTCAGGTCAGTAGAACACCAGAAATAGCGGTTTTATGCCTGGGAGACGTCAGGTTTGGAAACTGTGACTTGCCAAAGTTGGGGTCGAGGCCTCCGATATTGCTAATACCCCCCCTTTGATTTTTTGAAAAAATCGAAGGCCCTCGGAATCTTTTCAAACGCATATCAATCGAAAATTCAGGTCAGTAGAACACCAGAAATAGCGGTTTTATGTCTGGGAGACGTCTGGTTTGGAAACTGTGCCTTGCCAAAGTTGGGTCGATGCCTTCGATATTGCTAATACCCCCCCCTTTGATTTTTTGAAAAAATCGAAGGCCCTCGGAATCTTTTCAAACGCATATCAATCGAAAATTCAGGTCAGTAGAACACCAGAAATAGCGGTTTTATGTCTGGGAGACGTCTGGTTTGGAAACTGTGACTTGCCAAAGTTGGGTCGATGCCTTCGATATTGCTAATACCACCCCCCCCCTTTGATTTTTTGAAAAAATCGAAGGCCCTCGGATTCTTTTCAAACGCATATCAATCGAAAATTCAGGTCAGTAGAACACCAGAAATAGCGGTTTTATGTCTGGGAGACGTCTGGTTTGGAAACTGTGACTTGCCAAAGTTGGGGTCGAGGCCTCCGATATTGCTAATACCCCCCTTTGATTTTTTGAAAAAATCGAAGGCCCTCGGAATCTTTTCAAACGCATATCAATCGAAAATTCAGGTCAGTAGAACACCAGAAATAGCGGTTTTATGTCTGGGAGACGTCTGGTTTGGAAACTGTGGCTTGCCAAAGTTGGGGTCGAGGCCTCCGATATTGCCCATACCCCCCCTTTGATTTTCTCAAAAAATCGAAGGCCCTCGGAATCTTTTCAAACGCATATCAATCGAAAATTCAGGTCAGTAGAACACCAGAAATAGCGGTTTTACGCCTGGGAGACGTCTGGTTTGGAAACTGTGGCTTGCCAAAGTTGGGGTCGAGGCCTCTGAAATTGCCCATACCCCCCCTGTGATTTTTTGAAAAAATCGATGGCCCTCGGAATACTTTCAAACGCATATCAATCGAAAATTCAGGTCACTAGAACACCAGAAATAGCGGTTTTATGCCTGGGAGACGTCTGGTTTGGGAACTGTGGCTTGCCAAAGTTGAGGTCGAGGCCTCCGAAATTGCCCATACCCCCCCTTTGATTTTTTGAAAATATCTAAGGCTCTCGGAATCGTATCAATCATATCGTATCAATCGAAAATTCAGGCCAGTAGAACACCAGAAATGGCGGTTTTATGCCTGGGAGACGTTTGGTTTGGAAACTGTGACTTGCCAAAGTTGGGGTCGCTGCCTTCGATATTGTTAATACCCGCCCCTTTGATTTTTGAAAAAATCGAAGGCCCTCGGAATCTTTCCAAACGCATATCAATCGAAAATTCAGGTCAGTAGAACACCAGAAATAGCGGTTTTATGTCTGGGAGACGTCTGGTTTGGAAACTGTGGCTTGCCAAAGTTGGGGTCGAGGCCTCCGAAATTGCCCATAAACCCCCTTTGATTTTTTGAAAAAATCGAAGGCCCTCGGAATCTATTCTAACCCATATCAATCGAAAATTCAGGTCAGTAGGACACCAGAAATAGCGGTTTTATGCCTGGGAGACGTCTGGTTTGGAAACTGTGGCTTGCCAAAGTTGGGGTCGATGCCTCCGAAATTGCCCATAAAATCCCTTTGATTTTTTGAAAAATTTGAAGGCATTCGGAATCTTTCCAAACGCATATCAATCGAAAATTCAGGCCAGTAGAACACCAGAAATGGCGGTTTTATGCCTGGGAGACGTTTGGTTTGGAAACTGTGACTTGCCAAAGTTGGGGTCGCTGCCTTCGATATTGTTAATACCCGCCCCTTTGATTTTTGAAAAAATCGAAGGCCCTCGGAATCTTTCCAAACGCATATCAATCGAAAATTCAGGCCAGTAGAACACCAGAAATAGCGGTTTTATGTCTGGGAGACGTCTGGTTTGGAAACTGTGACTTGCCAAAGTTGGGGTCGCTGCCTTCGACATAGCTAATACCCGCCCCTTTGATTTTTTGAAAAATTCGAAGGCCCTCGGAATTTTTTCAAACGCATATCAATCGAAAATTCAGGAGAGTAGAACATACCCCACCTTTGATTTTTTGAAAAAATCGAAGGCCTTCGGAATCTTTTCAAATGCTCATCAATCGAAAATTCAGGTCAGTAGAACACCAGAAATGGCGGTTTTATGCCTGGGAGACGTTTGGTTTGGAAACTGTGGCTTGCCAAAGTTGGGGTCGATGCCTTCGATATTGCTAATACCCCCCCTTTGATTTTTTGAAAAAATCGAAAGCCCTCGGAATCGTTTCAAATGCTCATCAATCGAAAATTCAGGTCAGTAGAACACCAGAAATAGCGGTTTTATGCCTGGGAGACGTCTGGTTTGGAAACTGTGGCTTGCCAAAGTTGGGGTCGATGCCTTCGATACTGCTAATCCCCTTTGATTTTTTGAAAAAATCGAAGGCCCTCGGAATTTTTTCAGACGCATATCAACCGAAAATTCAGGTCAGTAGAACACCAGAAATAGCGGTTTTATGCCTGGGAGACGTCTGGTTTGGAAACTGTGACTTGCCAAAGTTGGAGCCGATGCCTCCGAAATTACCCATACCAAAGTTGGGGTCGAGGCCTCAGAATTGGCCCATACCCCCCTTTGAGTTTTTGAAAAAATCGCAGGCCCTCGGAATCTTTTCAACCGTATATCAATCGAAAATTCAGGTCAGTAGAAAACCAGAAATAGCGGTTTTATGTCTGGGAGACGTCTGGTTTGGAAACTGTGACTTGCCAAAGTTGGGGTCGATTCCTCCGAAATTGCCCATACCCCCTTTGATTTTTTGAAAAAATCGAAGGCCTTCGGAATCTTTTCAAACGAATATCAATCGAAAATTCAGGTCAGTAGAACACCAGAAATAGCGGTTTTATGTCTGGGAGACGTCTGGTTTGGAAACTGTGACTTGCCAAAGTTGGGGTCGCTGCATTCGGAATCTTTTCAAATGCATATCAATCGAAAATTCAGGTCAGTAGAACACCACACATAGCGGTTTTATGCCTGGGAGACGTCTGGTTTGGAAACTGTGGCTTGCCAAAGTTGGGGTCGAGGCCTCCGAAATTGCCCATACCCCCCTTTGATTTTTTGAAAAAATCGAAGGCCCTCGGAATCTTTTCAAACGAATATCAATCGAAAATTCAGGTCACTAGAACACCAGAAATAGCGCTTTTATGTCTGGGAGACGTCTGGTTTGGAAACTGTGGCTTGCCAAAGTTGGGGTCGCTGCCTTCGATATTGTTAATACCCGCCCCTTTGATTTTTTGAAAAAATCGAAGGCCCTCGGAATCTTTTCAAACGCATATCAATCGAAAATTCAGGTCAGTAGAACACCAGAAATAGCGGTTTTATGTCTGGGAGACGTCTGGTTTGGAAACTGTGCCTTGCCAAAGTTGGGTCGATGCCTTCGATATTGCTAATACCCCCCCCTTTGATTTTTTGAAAAAATCGAAGGCCCTCGGAATCTTTTCAAACGCATATCAATCGAAAATTCAGGTCAGTAGAACACCAGAAATAGCGGTTTTATGTCTGGGAGACGTCTGGTTTGGAAACTGTGCCTTGCCAAAGTTGGGTCGATGCCTTCGATATTGCTAATACCCCCCCCTTTGATTTTTTGAAAAAATCGAAGGCCCTCGGAATCTTTTCAAACGCATATCAATCGAAAATTCAGGTCAGTAGAACACCAGAAATAGCGGTTTTATGTCTGGGAGACGTCTGGTTTGGAAACTGTGACTTGCCAAAGTTGGGGTCGAGGCCTCCGATATTGCTAATACCCCCCTTTGATTTTTTGAAAAAATCGAAGGCCCTCGGAATCTTTTCAAACGCATATCAATCGAAAATTCAGGTCAGTAGAACACCAGAAATAGCGGTTTTATGTCTGGGAGACGTCTGGTTTGGAAACTGTGGCTTGCCAAAGTTGGGGTCGAGGCCTCCGATATTGCCCATACCCCCCCTTTGATTTTCTCAAAAAATCGAAGGCCCTCGGAATCTTTTCAAACGCATATCAATCGAAAATTCAGGTCAGTAGAACACCAGAAATAGCGGTTTTACGCCTGGGAGACGTCTGGTTTGGAAACTGTGGCTTGCCAAAGTTGGGGTCGAGGCCTCTGAAATTGCCCATACCCCCCCTGTGATTTTTTGAAAAAATCGATGGCCCTCGGAATACTTTCAAACGCATATCAATCGAAAATTCAGGTCACTAGAACACCAGAAATAGCGGTTTTATGCCTGGGAGACGTCTGGTTTGGGAACTGTGGCTTGCCAAAGTTGAGGTCGAGGCCTCCGAAATTGCCCATACCCCCCCTTTGATTTTTTGAAAATATCTAAGGCTCTCGGAATCGTATCAATCATATCGTATCAATCGAAAATTCAGGCCAGTAGAACACCAGAAATGGCGGTTTTATGCCTGGGAGACGTCTGGTTTGGAAACTGTGACTTGCCAAAGTTGGGGTCGCTGCCTTCGATATTGTTAATACCCGCCCCTTTGATTTTTGAAAAAATCGAAGGCCCTCGGAATCTTTCCAAACGCATATCAATCGAAAATTCAGGTCAGTAGAACACCAGAAATAGCGGTTTTATGTCTGGGAGACGTCTGGTTTGGAAACTGTGGCTTGCCAAAGTTGGGGTCGAGGCCTCCGAAATTGCCCATAAACCCCCTTTGATTTTTTGAAAAATTTGAAGGCATTCGGAATCTTTCCAAACGCATATCAATCGAAAATTCAGGCCAGTAGAACACCAGAAATGGCGGTTTTATGCCTGGGAGACGTTTGGTTTGGAAACTGTGACTTGCCAAAGTTGGGGTCGCTGCCTTCGATATTGTTAATACCCGCCCCTTTGATTTTTGAAAAAATCGAAGGCCCTCGGAATCTTTCCAAACGCATATCAATCGAAAATTCAGGCCAGTAGAACACCAGAAATAGCGGTTTTATGTCTGGGAGACGTCTGGTTTGGAAACTGTGTCTTGCCAAAGTTGGGGTCGCTGCCTTCGACATAGCTAATACCCGCCCCTTTGATTTTTTGAAAAATTCGAAGGCCCTCGGAATTTTTTCAAACGCATATCAATCGAAAATTCAGGAGAGTAGAACATACCCCACCTTTGATTTTTTGAAAAAATCGAAGGCCTTCGGAATCTTTTCAAATGCTCATCAATCGAAAATTCAGGTCAGTAGAACACCAGAAATGGCGGTTTTATGCCTGGGAGACGTTTGGTTTGGAAACTGTGGCTTGCCAAAGTTGGGGTCGATGCCTTCGATATTGCTAATACCCCCCCTTTGATTTTTTGAAAAAATCGAAAGCCCTCGGAATCGTTTCAAATGCTCATCAATCGAAAATTCAGGTCAGTAGAACACCAGAAATAGCGGTTTTATGCCTGGGAGACGTCTGGTTTGGAAACTGTGGCTTGCCAAAGTTGGGGTCGATGCCTTCGATACTGCTAATCCCCTTTGATTTTTTGAAAAAATCGAAGGCCCTCGGAATTTTTTCAGACGCATATCAACCGAAAATTCAGGTCAGTAGAACACCAGAAATAGCGGTTTTATGCCTGGGAGACGTCTGGTTTGGAAACTGTGACTTGCCAAAGTTGGAGTCGATGCCTCCGAAATTACCCATACCAAAGTTGGGGTCGAGGCCTCAGAATTGGCCCATACCCCCCTTTGAGTTTTTGAAAAAATCGCAGGCCCTCGGAATCTTTTCAACCGTATATCAATCGAAAATTCAGGTCAGTAGAAAACCAGAAATAGCGGTTTTATGTCTGGGAGACGTCTGGTTTGGAAACTGTGACTTGCCAAAGTTGGGGTCGATTCCTCCGAAATAGCCCATACCCCCCCCCTTTGAATTTTTGAAAAAATCGAAGGCCCTCGGAATCTTTTCAAACGCATATCAATCGAAAATTCAGGTCACTAGAACATCAGAAATAGCGGTTTTATGCCTGGGAGACGTCTGGTTTGGAAACTGTGACTTGCCAAAGTTGGGGTCGAGGCCTCCGAAATTGCCCATACCCCCCCCCCCTTTGATTTTTTGAAAAAATCGAAGGCCCTCTTAACCTTTTCAAACGAATGTCAATCGAAAATTCAGGTCAGTAGAACACCAGAAATAGCGGTTTTATGTCTGGGAGACGTCTGGTTTGGAAACTGTGACTTGCCAAAGTTGGGGTCGATGCCTCCGAAATTACCCATACCAAAGTTGGGGTCGAGGCCTCAGAATTGGCCCATACCCCCCCTTTGATTTTTTGAAAAAATCGCAGGCCCTCGGAATCTTTTCAAACGTATATCAATCGAAAATTCAGGTCAGTAGAAAACCAGAAATAGCGGTTTTATGTCTGGGAGACGTCTGGTTTGGAAGCTGTGGCTTGCCAAAGTTGGGGTCGAGGCCTCCGAAATTGCCCATACCCCCCTTTGATTTTTTGAAAAAATCGAAGGCCCTCGGAATCTTTTCAAACGCATATCAATCGAAAATTCAGGTCAGTAGAACACCAGAAATAGCGGTTTTATGCCGGGGAGACGTCTGGTTTGGAAACTGTGGCTTGCCAAAGTTGGGTCGATGCCTTCGATATTGCTAATATCGAAGGCCATCGGAATCTTTTCAAACGCATATCAATCGAAAATTCAGGTCAGTAGAACACCAGAAATAGCGGTTTTATGTCTGGGAGACGTCTGGTTTGGAAACTGTGACTTGCCAAAGTTGGGGTCGCTGCATTCGATATAGCTAATACCCGCCCCTTTGATTTTTTGAAAAAATCGAAGGCCATCGGAATCTTTTCAAACGCATATCAATCGAAAATTCAGGTCAGTAGAACACCAGAAATAGCGGTTTTATGCCGGGGAGACGTCTGGTTTGGAAACTGTGGCTTGCCAAAGTTGGGTCGATGCCTTCGATATTGCTAATATCGAAGGCCATCGGAATCTTTTCAAACGCATATCAATCGAAAATTCAGGTCAGTAGAACACCACACATAGCGGTTTTATGCCTGGGAGACGTCTGGTTTGGAAACTGTGGCTTGCCAAAGTTGGGGTCGAGGCCTCCGAAATTGCCCATACCACCCCTTTGATTTTTTTAAAAAATCTAAGGCCCTCGGAATCTTTTCAAACGGATATCAGTCGAAAATTCAGGTCAGTAGAACACCAGAAATAGCGGTTTTATGCCTGGGAGACGTCTGGTTTAGAAACTGTGACTTGCCAAAGTTGGGGTCGAGGCCTCCGAAATTGCCCATACCCCCCCTTTGATTTTTTGAAAAAATCGAAGGCCCTCGGAATCTTTTCAAGCGCATATCAGTCGAAAACTCAGGTCAGTAGAACACCAGAAATAGCGGTTTTATGTCTGGGAGACGTCTGGTTTGGAAACTGTGGCTTGCCAAAGTTGGGGTCGAGGCCTCCGAAATTGCCCATACCCCCCTTTGATTTTTTTAAAAAATCGAAGGCCCTCGGTATTTTTTCAGACGCATATCAATCGAAAATTCAGGTCAGTAGAACACCAGAAATAGCGGTTTTATGCCTGGGAGACGTCTGGTTTGGAAACTGTGGCTTGCCAAAGTTGGGTTGATGCCTTCGATATTGCTAATCCCCTTTGATTTTTTGAAAAAATCGAAGGCCCTCGGAATCGTTTCAGACGCATATCAATCAAAAATTCAGGTCAGTAGAACACCAGAAATAGCGGTTTTATGTCTGGGAGACGTCTGGTTTGGAAACTGTGGCTTGCCAAAGTTGGGGTCGAGGCCTCCGAAATTGCCCATACCCCCCCTTTGATTTTTTTTTAAAAATCGAAGGCCCTCGGAATTTTTTCAGACGCATATCAACCGAAAATTCAGGTCAGTAGAAAACCAGAAATAGCGGTTTTATGTCTGGGAGACGTCTGGTTTGGAAACTGTGGCTTGCCAAAGTTGAGGTCTAGGCCTCCGAAATTGCCCATACCCCCCCTTTGATTTTTTGAAAAAATCTAAGGCCCTCAGAATCTTTTCAAACGCATATCAATCGAAAATTCAGGTCAGTAGAACACCAGAAATAGCGGTTTTATGCCTCGGAGACGTCTGGTTTGGAAACTGTGGCTTGCCAAAGTTGGGGTCGATGCCTTCGATACTGCTAATCCCCTTTGATTTTTTGAAAAAATCGAAGGCCCTCGGAATCGTTTCAAACGCATATCAATCAAAACTTCAGTTCAGTAGAACACCTGGGAGACGTCTGGTTTGGAAACTGTGGCTTGCCAAAGTTGGGGTCGATGCCTTCGATACTGCTAATCCCCTTTGATTTTTTGAAAAAATCGAAGGCCCTCGGAATCTTTTCAAACGCATATCAATCGAAAATTCAGGCCAGTAGAACATACCCCACCTTTGATTTTTTGAAAAAATCGAAGGCCTTCGGAATCTTTTCAAACGAATATCAATCGAAAATTCAGGTCAGTAGAACACCAGAAATAGCGGTTTTATGTCTGGGAGACGTCTGGTTTATAAACTGTGACTTGCCAAAGTTGGGGTCGATGCCTTCGATACTGCTAATCCCCTTTGATTTTTTGAAAAAATCGAAGGCCCTCGGAATCTTTTCAAACGCATATCTATCGAAAATTCAGGTCAGTACAACACCAGAAATAGCGGTTTTATGCCTGGGAGACGTCTGGTTTGGAAACTGTGACTTGCCAAAGTTGGAGTCGATGCCTCCGAAATTACCCATACCAAAGTTGGGGTCGAGGCCTCAGAATTGGCCCATACCCCCCCTTTGATTTTTTGAAAAAATCGAAGGCCCTCGGAATCCTTTCAAACGCATATCAATCGAAAATTCAGGTCAGTAGAACACCAGAAATAACGGTTTTATGCCTGGGAGACGTCTGGTTTGGAAACTGTGGCTTGCCAAAGTTGGGGTCGAGGCCTCCGAAATTGCCCATAACCCCCCTTTGATTTTTTGAAAAAATCTAAAGCTCTCGGAATCGTATCAATCATATCATATCAATCGAAAATTCTGGTCAGTAGAACACCAGAAATAGCGGTTTTATGAATTGGAGACATCTAGTTTGGAAACTGTGACTTGCCAAAGTTGGGGTCGCTGCCTTCGATATAGCTAAAACCCGCCCCTTTGATTTTTTGAAAAAATCGAAGACCCTCGGAATCTTTTCAAACGCATATCAATCGAAAATTCAGGTCAGTAGAACACCAGAAATAGCGGTTTTATGCCTGGGAGACGTCTGGTTTGGAAACTGTGGCTTGCCAAAGTTGAGGTCAAGGCCTCCGAAATTGCCCATACCCCCCTTTTGATTTTTTGAAAAAATCTAAGGCTCTCGGAATCGTTTCAATCATATCATACCAATCGAAAATTCAGGTCAGTAGAACACCAGAAATAGCGGTTTTATGAATGGGAGACATCTAGTTTGGAAACTGTGACTTGCCAAAGTTGGGGTCGATGCCTTCGATATTGCCCATACCCCCACCCCCTTTGATTTTTTGAAAAAAGCTAAGACCCTCGGAATCGTATCAATCATATCATATCAATCGAAAATTCAGGTCAGTAGAACACCAGAAATAGCGGTTTTATGCCTGGGAGACGTCTGGTTTGGAAACTGTGGCTTGCCAAAGTTGAGGTCAAGGCCTCCGAAATTGCCCATACCCCCCTTTTGATTTTTTGAAAAAATCTAAGGCTCTCGGAATCGTATCAGTCATATCATATCAATCAAAAATTCAGGTCAGTAGAGCAAAAGTCAGTAGAACACCAGAAAACCAGTTTTATGAATGGGAGACATCTAGTTTGGAAACTGTGACTTGCCAAAGTTGGGGTCGATGCCTTCGATATTGCTAATACCCCCACCCCCTTTGATTTTTTGAAAAAAGCTAAGACCCTCGGAATCTTTTCAAACGCATATCAATCGAAAATTCAGGTCAGTAGAACACCAGAAATAGCGGTTTTATGCCTGGGAGACGTCTGGTTTGGAAACTGTGGCTTGCCAAAGTTGGGGCCAAGGCCTCCGAAATTGCCCATACCCCCCTTTTAATTTTTTGAAAAAATCTAAGGCTCTCGGAATCGTATCAATCATATCATATCAATCGAAAATTCTCGTCAGTAGAACACCAGAAATAGCGGTTTTATGAATGGGAGACATCTAGTTTGGAAACTGTGACTTGCCAAAGTTGGGGTCGATGCCTTCGATATTGCTAATACCCCCACCCCCTTTGATTTTTTGAAAAAAGCTAAGACCCTCGGAATATTTTCAAACGCATATCAATCGAAAATTCAGGTCAGTAGAACACTAGAAATAGCGGTTTTATGCCTAGGAGACGTCTGGTTTGGAAACTGTGATTTGCCAAAGTTGGGGTCGAGGCCTCCGAAATTGCCCATACCCCCCCTTTGATTTTTTTGAAAAAATCGAAGGCCCTCGGAATCGTTTCGAACGCATATCAATCGAAAATTCAGGTCAGTAGAACACCAGAAATAGCGGTTTTATGAATGGGAGACATCTAGTTTGGAAACTGTGACTTGCCAAAGTTGGGGTCGATGCCTTCGATATTGCTTATACCCCCACCCCCTTTGATTTTTTGAAAAAAGCTAAGACCCTCGGAATCTTTTCAAACGCATATCAATCGAAAATTCAGGCCAGTAGAACACCAGAAATAGCGGTTTTATGCCTGGGAGACGTCTGGTTTGGAAACTGTGGCTTGCCAAAGTTGGGGTCGAGGCCTCCGAAATTGCCCATACCACCCCTTTGATTTTTTTAAAAAATCTAAGGCCCTCGGAATCGTTTCGAACGCATATCAATCGAAAATTCAGGTCAGTAGAACACCAGAAATAGCGGTTTTATGTCTGGGAGACATCTAGTTTGGAAACTGTGGCTTGCCAAAGTTGGGGTCGATGCCTTCGATACTGCTAATCCCCTTTGATTTTTTGAAAAAATCGAAGGCCCTCGGAATCTTTTCAAACGCATATCAATCGAAAATTCAGGCCAGTAGAACATACCCCACCTTTGATTTTTTGAAAAAATCGAAGGCCTTCGGAATCTTTTCAAACGAATATCAATCGAAAATTCAGGTCAGTAGAACACCAGAAATAGCGGTTTTATGTCTGGGAGACGTCTGGTTTATAAACTGTGACTTGCCAAAGTTGGGGTCGATGCCTTCGATACTGCTAATCCCCTTTGATTTTTTGAAAAAATCGAAGGCCCTCGGAATCTTTTCAAACGCATATCTATCGAAAATTCAGGTCAGTACAACACCAGAAATAGCGGTTTTATGCCTGGGAGACGTCTGGTTTGGAAACTGTGACTTGCCAAAGTTGGAGTCGATGCCTCCGAAATTACCCATATCAAAGTTGGGGTCGAGGCCTCAGAATTGGCCCATACCCCCCCTTTGATTTTTTGAAAAAATCGAAGGCCCTCGGAATCCTTTCAAACGCATATCAATCGAAAATTCAGGTCAGTAGAACACCAGAAATAACGGTTTTATGCCTGGGAGACGTCTGGTTTGGAAACTGTGGCTTGCCAAAGTTGGGGTCGAGGCCTCCGAAATTGCCCATAACCCCCCTTTGATTTTTTGAAAAAATCTAAAGCTCTCGGAATCGTATCAATCATATCATATCAATCGAAAATTCTGGTCAGTAGAACACCAGAAATAGCGGTTTTATGAATTGGAGACATCTAGTTTGGAAACTGTGACTTGCCAAAGTTGGGGTCGCTGCCTTCGATATAGCTAAAACCCGCCCCTTTGATTTTTTGAAAAAATCGAAGACCCTCGGAATCTTTTCAAACGCATATCAATCGAAAATTCAGGTCAGTAGAACACCAGAAATAGCGGTTTTATGTCTGGGAGACGTCTGGTTTGGAAACTGTGGCTTGCCAAAGTTGAGGTCAAGGCCTCCGAAATTGCCCATACCCCCCTTTTGATTTTTTGAAAAAATCTAAGGCTCTCGGAATCGTTTCAATCATATCATACCAATCGAAAATTCAGGTCAGTAGAACACCAGAAATAGCGGTTTTATGAATGGGAGACATCTAGTTTGGAAACTGTGACTTGCCAAAGTTGGGGTCGATGCCTTCGATATTGCCCATACCCCCACCCCCTTTGATTTTTTGAAAAAAGCTAAGACCCTCGGAATCGTATCAATCATATCATATCAATCGAAAATTCAGGTCAGTAGAACACCAGAAATAGCGGTTTTATGCCTGGGAGACGTCTGGTTTGGAAACTGTGGCTTGCCAAAGTTGGGGTCAAGGCCTCCGAAATTGCCCATACCCCCCTTTTGATTTTTTGAAAAAATCTAAGGCTCTCGGAATCGTATCAGTCATATCATATCAATCAAAAATTCAGGTCAGTAGAACACCAGTCAGTAGAACACCAGAAAACCAGTTTTATGAATGGGAGACATCTAGTTTGGAAACTGTGACTTGCCAAAGTTGGGGTCGATGCCTTCGATATTGCTAATACCCCCACCCCCTTTGATTTTTTGAAAAAAGCTAAGACCCTCGGAATCTTTTCAAACGCATATCAATCGAAAATTCAGGTCAGTAGAACACCAGAAATAGCGGTTTTATGCCTGGGAGACGTCTGGTTTGGAAACTGTGGCTTGCCAAAGTTGGGGCCAAGGCCTCCGAAATTGCCCATACCCCCCTTTTGATTTTTTGAAAAAATCTAAGGCTCTCGGAATCGTATCAATCATATCATATCAATCGAAAATTCTCGTCAGTAGAACACCAGAAATAGCGGTTTTATGAATGGGAGACATCTAGTTTGGAAACTGTGACTTGCCAAAGTTGGGGTCGATGCCTTCGATATTGCTAATACCCCCACCCCCTTTGATTTTTTGAAAAAAGCTAAGACCCTCGGAATATTTTCAAACGCATATCAATCGAAAATTCAGGTCAGTAGAACACTAGAAATAGCGGTTTTATGCCTAGGAGACGTCTGGTTTGGAAACTGTGGCTTGCCAAAGTTGGGGTCGAGGCCTCCGAAATTGCCCATACCCCCCCTTTGATTTTTTTGAAAAAATCGAAGGCCCTCGGAATCGTTTCGAACGCATATCAATCGAAAATTCAGGTCAGTAGAACACCAGAAATAGCGGTTTTATGAATGGGAGACATCTAGTTTGGAAACTGTGACTTGCCAAAGTTGGGGTCGATGCCTTCGATATTGCTTATACCCCCACCCCCTTTGATTTTTTGAAAAAAGCTAAGACCCTCGGAATCTTTTCAAACGCATATCAATCGAAAATTCAGGCCAGTAGAACACCAGAAATAGCGGTTTTATGCCTGGGAGACGTCTGGTTTGGAAACTGTGGCTTGCCAAAGTTGGGGTCGAGGCCTCCGAAATTGCCCATACCCCCCCTTTGATTTTTTTGAAAAAATCGAAGGCCCTCGGAATCGTTTCGAACGCATATCAATCGAAAATTCAGGTCAGTAGAACACCAGAAATAGCGGTTTTATGAATGGGAGACATCTAGTTTGGAAACTGTGGCTTGCCAAAGTTGGGGTCGATGCCTTCGATACTGCTAATCCCCTTTGATTTTTTGAAAAAATCGAAGGCCCTCGGAATCTTTTCAAACGCATATCAATCGAAAATTCAGGCCAGTAGAACATACCCCACCTTTGATTTTTTGAAAAAATCGAAGGCCTTCGGAATTTTTTCAAACGAATATCAATCGAAAATTCAGGTCAGTAGAACACCAGAAATAGCGGTTTTATGTCTGGGAGACGTCTGGTTTATAAACTGTGACTTGCCAAAGTTGGGGTCGATGCCTTCGATACTGCTAATCCCCTTTGATTTTTTGAAAAAATCGAAGGCCCTCGGAATCTTTTCAAACGCATATCAATCGAAAATTCAGGCCAGTAGAACATACCCCACCTTTGATTTTTTGAAAAAATCGAAGGCCTTCGGAATCTTTTCAAACGCATATCTATCGAAAATTCAGGTCAGTAGAACACCAGAAATAGCGGTTTTATGTCTGGGAGACGTCTGGTTTGGAAACTGTGACTTGCCAAAGTTGGAGTCGATGCCTCCGAAATTACCCATACCAAAGTTGGGGTCGAGGCCTCAGAATTGGCCCATACCCCCCCTTTGATTTTTTGAAAAAATCGAAGGCCCTCGGAATCCTTTCAAACGCATATCAATCGAAAATTCAGGTCAGTAGAACACCAGAAATAACGGTTTTATGCCTGGGAGACGTCTGGTTTGGAAACTGTGGCTTGCCAAAGTTGGGGTCGAGGCCTCCGAAACTGCCCATACCCCCCCTTTGATTTTTTGAAAAAATCTAAAGCTCTCGGAATCGTATCAATCATATCATATCAATCGAAAATTCAAGTCAGTAGAACACCAGAAATAGCGGTTTTATGAATTGGAGACATCTAGTTTGGAAACTGTGACTTGCCAAAGTTGGGGTCGCTGCCTTCGATATAGCTAAAACCCGCCCCTTTGATTTTTTGAAAAAATCGAAGACCCTCGGAATCTTTTCAAACGCATATCAATCGAAAATTCAGGTCAGTAGAACACCAGAAATAGCGGTTTTATGCCTGGGAGACGTCTGGTTTGGAAACTGTGGCTTGCCAAAGTTGAGGTCAAGGCCTCCGAAATTGCCCATACCCCCCTTTTGATTTTTTGAAAAAATCTAAGGCTCTCGGAATCGTTTCAATCATATCATACCAATCGAAAATTCAGGTCAGTAGAACACCAGAAATAGCGGTTTTATGAATGGGAGACATCTAGTTTGGAAACTGTGACTTGCCAAAGTTGGGGTCGATGCCTTCGATATTGCCCATACCCCCACCCCCTTTGATTTTTTGAAAAAAGCTAAGACCCTCGGAATCTTTTCAAACGCATATCAATCGAAAATTCAGGTCAGTAGAACACCAGAAATAGCGGTTTTATGCCTGGGAGACGTCTGGTTTGGAAACTGTGGCTTGCCAAAGTTGGGGTCAAGGCCTCCGAAATTGCCCATACCCCCCTTTTGATTTTTTGAAAAAATCTAAGGCTCTCGGAATCGTATCAATCATATCATATCAATCGAAAATTCAAGTCAGTAGAACACCAGAAATAGCGGTTTTATGAATGGGAGACATCTAGTTTGGAAACTGTGACTTGCCAAAGTTGGGGTCGATGCCTTCGATATTGCTAATACCCCCACCCCCTTTGATTTTTTGAAAAAAGCTAAGACCCTCGGAATATTTTCAAACGCATATCAATCGAAAATTCAGGTCAGTAGAACACCAGAAATAGCGGTTTTATGCCTGGGAGACGTCTGGTTTGGAAACTGTGGCTTGCCAAAGTTGGGGTCGAGGCCTCCGAAATTGCCCATACCCGCCCTTTGATTTTTTTGAAAAAATCGAAGGCCCTCGGAATCGTTTCGAACGCATATCAATCGAAAATTCAGGTCAGTAGAACACCAGAAATAGCGGTTTTATGCCTGGGAGACGTCTGGTTTGGAAACTGTGACTTGCCAAAGTTGGGGTCGAGGCCTCCGAAATTGCCCATACCCCCCCTTTGATTTTTTGAAAATATCGAAGGCCCTCGGAATCTGTTCTAACCCATATCAATCGAAAATTCAGGTCAGTAGAACACCAGAAATAGCGGTTTTATGCCGGGGAGACGTCTGGTTTGGAAACTGTGGCTTGCCAAAGTTGGGTCGATGCCTTCGATATTGCTAATATCGAAGGCCCTCGGAATCTTTTCAAACGCATATCAATCGAAAATTCAGGTCAGTAGAACACCAGAAATAGCGGTTTTATGTCTGGGAGACGTCTGGTTTGGAAACTGTGACTTGCCAAAGTTGGGGTCGCTGCATTCGATATAGCTAATACCCGCCCCTTTGATTTTTTGAAAAAATCGAAGGCCCTCGGAATCTTTTCAAATGCACATCAATCGAAAATTCAGGTCAGTAGAACACCACACATAGCGGTTTTATGCCTGGGAGACGTCTGGTTTGGAAACTGTGGCTTGCCAAAGTTGGGGTCGAGGCCTCCGAAATTGCCCATACCACCCCTTTGATTTTTTTAAAAAATCTAAGGCCCTCGGAATCTTTTCAAACGGATATCAGTCGAAAATTCAGGTCAGTAGAACACCAGAAATAGCGGTTTTATGCCTGGGAGACGTCTGGTTTGGAAACTGTGACTTGCCAAAGTTGGGGTCGAGGCCTCCGAAATTGCCCATACCCCCCCTTTGATTTTTTGAAAAAATCGAAGGCCCTCGGAATCTTTTCAAACGCATATCAGTCGAAAACTCAGGTCAGTAGAACACCAGAAATAGCGGTTTTATGTCTGGGAGACGTCTGGTTTGGAAACTGTGGCTTGCCAAAGTTGGGGTCGAGGCCTCCGAAATTGCCCATACCCCCCTTTGATTTTTTGAAAAAATCGAATGCCCTCGGATTCTTTTCAAACGCATATCAATCGAAAATTCAGGTCAGTAGAACACCAGAAATAGCGGTTTTATGTCTGGGAGACGTCTGGTTTGGAAACTGTGGCTTGCCAAAGTTGAGGTCTAGGCCTCCGAAATTGCCCATACCCCCCCTTTGATTTTTTGAAAAAATCTAAGGCCCTCAGAATCTTTTCAAACGCATATCAATCGAAAATTCAGGTCAGTAGAACACCAGAAATAGCGGTTTTATGCCTCGGAGACGTCTGGTTTGGAAACTGTGGCTTGCCAAAGTTGGGGTCGATGCCTTCGATACTGCTAATCCCCTTTGATTTTTTGAAAAAATCGAAGGCCCTCGGAATAGTTTCAAACGCATATCAATCAAAACTTCAGTTCAGTAGAACACCTGGGAGACGTCTGGTTTGGAAACTGTGGCTTGCCAAAGTTGGGGTCGATGCCTTCGATACTGCTAATCCCCTTTGATTTTTTGAAAAAATCGAAGGCCCTCGGAATCTTTTCAAACGCATATCAATCGAAAATTCAGGCCAGTAGAACATACCCCACCTTTGATTTTTTGAAAAAATCGAAGGCCTTCGGAATCTTTTCAAACGAATATCAATCGAAAATTCAGGTCAGTAGAACACCAGAAATAGCGGTTTTATGTCTGGGAGACGTCTGGTTTATAAACTGTGACTTGCCAAAGTTGGGGTCGATGCCTTCGATACTGCTAATCCCCTTTGATTTTTTGAAAAAATCGAAGGCCCTCGGAATCTTTTCAAACGCATATCAATCGAAAATTCAGGCCAGTAGAACATATCCCACCTTTGATTTTTTGAAAAAATCGAAGGCCTTCGGAATCTTTTCAAACGCATATCTATCGAAAATTCAGGTCAGTACAACACCAGAAATAGCGGTTTTATGCCTGGGAGACGTCTGGTTTGGAAACTGTGACTTGCCAAAGTTGGAGTCGATGCCTCCGAAATTACCCATACCAAAGTTGGGGTCGAGGCCTCAGAATTGGCCCATACCCCCCCTTTGATTTTTTGAAAAAATCGAAGGCCCTCGGAATCCTTTCAAACGCATATCAATCGAAAATTCAGGTCAGTAGAACACCAGAAATAAAGGTTTTATGCCTGGGAGAAGTCTGGTTTGGAAACTGTGGCTTGCCAAAGTTGGGGTCGAGGCCTCCGAAATTGCCCATAACCCCCCTTTGATTTTTTGAAAAAATCTAAAGCTCTCGGAATCGTATCAATCATATCATATCAATCGAAAATTCAAGTCAGTAGAACACCAGAAATAGCGGTTTTATGAATTGGAGACATCTAGTTTGGAAACTGTGACTTGCCAAAGTTGGGGTCGCTGCCTTCGATATAGCTAAAACCCGCCCCTTTGATTTTTTTAAAAAATCGAAGACCCTCGGAATCTTTTCAAACGCATATCAATCGAAAATTCAGGTCAGTAGAACACCAGAAATAGCGGTTTTATGCCTGGGAGACGTCTGGTTTGGAAACTGTGGCTTGCCAAAGTTGAGGTCAAGGCCTCCGAAATTGCCCATACCCCCCTTTTGATTTTTTGAAAAAATCTAAGGCTCTCGGAATCGTTTCAATCATACCATACCAATCGAAAATTCAGGTCAGTAGAACACCAGAAATAGCGGTTTTATGAATGGGAGACATCTAGTTTGGAAACTGTGACTTGCCAAAGTTGGGGTCGATGCCTTCGATATTGCTAATACCCCCCCCTTTGATTTTTTGAAAAAAGCTAAGACCCTCGGAATCTTTTCAAACGCATATCAATCGAAAATTCAGGTCAGTAGAACACCAGAAATAGCGGTTTTATGCCTGGGAGACGTCTGGTTTGGAAACTGTGGCTTGCCAAAGTTGGGGTCAAGGCCTCCGAAATTGCCCATACCCCCCTTTTGATTTTTTGAAAAAATCTAAGGCTCTCGGAATCGTATCAGTCATATCATATCAATCAAAAATTCAGGTCAGTAGAACACCAGTCAGTAGAACACCAGAAAACCAGTTTTATGAATGGGAGACATCTAGTTTGGAAACTGTGACTTGCCAAAGTTGGGGTCGATGCCTTCGATATTGCTAATACCCCCACCCCCGTTGATTTTTTGAAAAAAGCTAAGACCCTCGGAATCTTTTCAAACGCATATCAATCGAAAATTCAGGTCAGTAGAACACCAGAAATAGCGGTTTTATGCCTGGGAGACGTCTGGTTTGAAAACTGTGGCTTGCCAAAGTTGGGGTCAAGGCCTCCGAAATTGCCCATACCCCCCTTTTGATTTTTTGAAAAAATCTAAGGCTCTCGGAATCGTATCAATCATATCATATCAATCGAAAATTCTCGTCAGTAGAACACCAGAAATAGCGGTTTTATGAATGGGAGACATCTAGTTTGGAAACTGTGACTTGCCAAAGTTGGGGTCGATGCCTTCGATATTGCTAATACCCCCACCCCCTTTGATTTTTTGAAAAAAGCTAAGACCCTCGGAATATTTTCAAACGCATATCAATCGAAAATTCAGGTCAGTAGAACACTAGAAATAGCGGTTTTATGCCTGGGAGACGTCTGGTTTGGAAACTGTGGCTTGCCAAAGTTGGGGTCGAGGCCTCCGAAATTGCCCATACCCCCCCTTTGATTTTTTTGAAAAAATCGAAGGCCCTCGGAATCGTTTCGAACGCATATCAATCGAAAATTCAGGTCAGTAGAACACCAGAAATAGCGGTTTTATGAATGGGAGACATCTAGTTTGGAAACTGTGACTTGCCAAAGTTGGGGTCGAGGCCTCCGAAATTGCCCATACCCCCCCTTTGATTTTTTTGAAAAAATCGAAGGCCTTCGGAATCGTTTCGAACGCATATCAATCGAAAATTCAGGTCAGTAGAACACCAGAAATAGCGGTTTTATGTCTGGGAGACGTCTGGTTTATAAACTGTGACTTGCCAAAGTTGGGGTCGATGCCTTCGATACTGCTAATCCCCTTTGATTTTTTGAAAAAATCGAAGGCCCTCGGAATCTTTTCAAACGCATATCAATCGAAAATTCAGGCCAGTAGAACATACCCCACCTTTGATTTTTTGAAAAAATCGAAGGCCTTCGGAATCGTTTCGAACGCATATCAATCGAAAATTCAGGCCAGTAGAACACCAGAAATAGCGGTTTTATGAATGGGAGACATCTAGTTTGGAAACTGTGGCTTGCCAAAGTTGGGGTCGAGGCCTCCGAAATTGCCCATACCCCCCCTTTGATTTTTTTGAAAAAATCGAAGGCCCTCGGAATCGTTTCGAACGCATATCAATCGAAAATTCAGGTCAGTAGAACACCAGAAATAGCGGTTTTATGAATGGGAGACATCTAGTTTGGAAACTGTGACTTGCCAAAGTTGGGGTCGATGCCTTCGATATTGCTTATACCCCCACCCCCTTTGATTTTTTGAAAAAAGCTAAGACCCTCGGAATCTTTTCAAACGCATATCAATCGAAAATTCAGGCCAGTAGAACACCAGAAATAGCGGTTTTATGCCTGGGAGACGTCTGGTTTGGAAACTGTGGCTTGCCAAAGTTGGGGTCGAGGCCTCCGAAATTGCCCATACCCCCCCTTTGATTTTTTTGAAAAAATCGAAGGCCCTCGGAATCGTTTCGAACGCATATCAATCGAAAATTCAGGTCAGTAGAACACCAGAAATAACGGTTTTATGCCTGGGAGACGTCTGGTTTGGAAACTGTGGCTTGCCAAAGTTGGGGTCGAGGCCTCCGAAACTGCCCATACCCCCCCTTTGATTTTTTGAAAAAATCTAAAGCTCTCGGAATCGTATCAATCATATCATATCAATCGAAAATTCAAGTCAGTAGAACACCAGAAATAGCGGTTTTATGAATTGGAGACATCTAGTTTGGAAACTGTGACTTGCCAAAGTTGGGGTCGCTGCCTTCGATATAGCTAAAACCCGCCCCTTTGATTTTTTGAAAAAATCGAAGACCCTCGGAATCTTTTCAAACGCATATCAATCGAAAATTCAGGTCAGTAGAACACCAGAAATAACGGTTTTATGCCTGGGAGACGTCTGGTTTGGAAACTGTGGCTTGCCAAAGTTGGGGTCGAGGCCTCCGAAATTGCCCATAACCCCCCTTTGATTTTTTGAAAAAATCTAAGGCTCTCGGAATCGTTTCAATCATATCATACCAATCGAAAATTCAGGTCAGTAGAACACCAGAAATAGCGGTTTTATGAATGGGAGACATCTAGTTTGGAAACTGTGACTTGCCAAAGTTGGGGTCGATGCCTTCGATATTGCCCATACCCCCACCCAATTTGATTTTTTGAAAAAAGCTAAGACCCTCGGATTCTTTTCAAACGCATATCAATCGAAAATTCAGGTCAGTAGAACACCAGAAATAGCGGTTTTATGCCTGGGAGACGTCTGGTTTGGAAACTGTGGCTTGCCAAAGTTGGGGTCAAGGCCTCCGAAATTGCCCATACCCCCCTTTTGATTTTTTGAAAAAATCTAAGGCTCTCGGAATCGTATCAATCATATCATATCAATCGAAAATTCAAGTCAGTAGAACACCAGAAATAGCGGTTTTATGAATGGGAGACATCTAGTTTGGAAACTGTGACTTGCCAAAGTTGGGGTCGATGCCTTCGATATTGCTAATACCCCCACCCCCTTTGATTTTTTGAAAAAAGCTAAGACCCTCGGAATATTTTCAAACGCATATCAATCGAAAATTCAGGTCAGTAGAACACCAGAAATAGCGGTTTTATGCCTGGGAGACGTCTGGTTTGGAAACTGTGGCTTGCCAAAGTTGAGGTCAAGGCCTCCGAAATTGCCCATACCCCCCTTTTGATTTTTTGAAAAAATCTAAGGCTCTCGGAATCGTTTCAATCATATCATACCAATCGAAAATTCAGGTCAGTAGAACACCAGAAATAGCGGTTTTATGAATGGGAGACATCTAGTTTGGAAACTGTGACTTGCCAAAGTTGGGGTCGATGCCTTCGATATTGCCCATACCCCCACCCCCTTTGATTTTTTGAAAAAAGCTAAGACCCTCGGAATCTTTTCAAACGCATATCAATCGAAAATTCAGGTCAGTAGAACACCAGAAATAGCGGTTTTATGCCTGGGAGACGTCTGGTTTGGAAACTGTGGCTTGCCAAAGTTGGGGTCAAGGCCTCCGAAATTGCCCATACCCCCCTTTTGATTTTTTGAAAATATCTAAGGCTCTCGGAATCGTATCAATCATATCATATCAATCGAAAATTCAAGTCAGTAGAACACCAGAAATAGCGGTTTTATGAATGGGAGACATCTAGTTTGGAAACTGTGACTTGCCAAAGTTGGGGTCGATGCCTTCGATATTGCTAATACCCCCACCCCCTTTGATTTTTTGAAAAAAGCTAAGACCCTCGGAATATTTTCAAACGCATATCAATCGAAAATTCAGGTCAGTAGAACACCAGAAATAGCGGTTTTATGTCTGGGAGACGTCTGGTTTGGAAACTGTGGCTTGCCAAAGTTGGGGTCAAGGCCTCCGAAATTGCCCATACCCCCCTTTTGATTTTTTGAAAAAATCGAAGGCCCTCGGAATCGTTTCGAACGCATATCAATCGAAAATTCAGGTCAGTAGAACACCAGAAATAGCGGTTTTATGCCTGGGAGACGTCTGGTTTGGAAACTGTGACTTGCCAAAGTTGGGGTCGAGGCCTCCGAAATTGCCCATACCCCCCCTTTGATTTTTTGAAAATATCGAAGGCCCTCGGAATCTGTTCTAACCCATATCAATCGAAAATTCAGGTCAGTAGAACACCAGAAATAGCGGTTTTATGCCGGGGAGACGTCTGGTTTGGAAACTGTGACTTGCCAAAGTTGGGTCGATGCCTTCGATATTGCTAATAACGCATATCAATCGAAAATTCAGGTCAGTAGAACACCAGAAATAGCGGTTTTATGTCTGGGAGACGTCTGGTTTGGAAACTGTGACTTGCCAAAGTTGGGGTCGCTGCATTCGATATAGCTAATACCCGCCCCTTTGATTTTTTGAAAAAATCGAAGGCCCTCGGAATCTTTTCAAATGCACATCAATCGAAAATTCAGGTCAGTAGAACACCACACATAGCGGTTTTATGCCTGGGAGACGTCTGGTTTGGAAACTGTGGCTTGCCAAAGTTGGGGTCGAGGCCTCCGAAATTGCCCATACCACCCCTTTGATTTTTTTAAAAAATCTAAGGCCCTCGGAATCTTTTCAAACGGATATCAGTCGAAAATTCAGGTCAGTAGAACACCAGAAATAGCGGTTTTATGCCTGGGAGACGTCTGGTTTGGAAACTGTGACTTGCCAAAGTTGGGGTCGAGGCCTCCGAAATTGCCCATACCCCCCCTTTGATTTTTTGAAAAAATCGAAGGCCCTCGGAATCTTTTCAAACGCATATCAGTCGAAAACTCAGGTCAGTAGAACACCAGAAATAGCGGTTTTATGTCTGGGAGACGTCTGGTTTGGAAACTGTGGCTTGCCAAAGTTGGGGTCGAGGCCTCCGAAATTGCCCATACCCCCCTTTGATTTTTTTAAAAAATCGAAGGCCCTCGGAATTTTTTCAGACGCATATCAATCGAAAATTCAGGTCAGTAGAACACCAGAAATAGCGGTTTTATGCCTGGGAGACGTCTGGTTTGGAAACTGTGACTTGCCAAAGTTGGGTTGATGCCTTCGATATTGCTAATCCCCTTTGATTTTTTGAAAAAATCGAATGCCCTCGGATTCTTTTCAAACGCATATCAATCGAAAATTCAGGTCAGTAGAACACCAGAAATAGCGGTTTTATGTCTGGGAGACGTCTGGTTTGGAAACTGTGGCTTGCCAAAGTTGAGGTCTAGGCCTCCGAAATTGCCCATACCCCCCCTTTGATTTTTTGAAAAAATCTAAGGCCCTCAGAATCTTTTCAAACGCATATCAATCGAAAATTCAGGTCAGTGGAACACCAGAAATAGCGGTTTTATGCCTCGGAGACGTCTGGTTTGGAAACTGTGGCTTGCCAAAGTTGGGGTCGATGCCTTCGATACTGCTAATCCCCTTTGATTTTTTGAAAAAATCGAAGGCCCTCGGAATAGTTTCAAACGCATATCAATCAAAACTTCAGTTCAGTAGAACACCTGGGAGACGTCTGGTTTGGAAACTGTGGCTTGCCAAAGTTGGGGTCGATGCCTTCGATACTGCTAATCCCCTTTGATTTTTTGAAAAAATCGAAGGCCCTCGGAATCTTTTCAAACGCATATCAATCGAAAATTCAGGCCAGTAGAACATACCCCACCTTTGATTTTTTGAAAAAATCGAAGGCCTTCGGAATCTTTTCAAACGAATATCAATCGAAAATTCAGGTCAGTAGAACACCAGAAATAGCGGTTTTATGTCTGGGAGACGTCTGGTTTATAAACTGTGACTTGCCAAAGTTGGGGTCGATGCCTTCGATACTGCTAATCCCCTTTGATTTTTTGAAAAAATCGAAGGCCCTCGGAATCTTTTCAAACGCATATCAATCGAAAATTCAGGCCAGTAGAACATACCCCACCTTTGATTTTTTGAAAAAATCGAAGGCCTTCGGAATCTTTTCAAACGCATATCTATCGAAAATTCAGGTCAGTACAACACCAGAAATAGCGGTTTTATGCCTGGGAGACGTCTGGTTTGGAAACTGTGACTTGCCAAAGTTGGAGTCGATGCCTCCGAAATTACCCATACCAAAGTTGGGGTCGAGGCCTCAGAATTGGCCCATACCCCCCCTTTGATTTTTTGAAAAAATCGAAGGCCCTCGGAATCCTTTCAAACGCATATCAATCGAAAATTCAGGTCAGTAGAACACCAGAAATAAAGGTTTTATGCCTGGGAGAAGTCTGGTTTGGAAACTGTGGCTTGCCAAAGTTGGGGTCGAGGCCTCCGAAATTGCCCATAACCCCCCTTTGATTTTTTGAAAAAATCTAAAGCTCTCGGAATCGTATCAATCATATCATATCAATCGAAAATTCAAGTCAGTAGAACACCAGAAATAGCGGTTTTATGAATTGGAGACATCTAGTTTGGAAACTGTGACTTGCCAAAGTTGGGGTCGCTGCCTTCGATATAGCTAAAACCCGCCCCTTTGATTTTTTGAAAAAATCGAAGACCCTCGGAATCTTTTCAAACGCATATCAATCGAAAATTCAGGTCAGTAGAACACCAGAAATAGCGGTTTTATGCCTGGGAGACGTCTGGTTTGGAAACTGTGGCTTGCCAAAGTTGAGGTCAAGGCCTCCGAAATTGCCCATACCCCCCTTTTGATTTTTTGAAAAAATCTAAGGCTCTCGGAATCGTTTCAATCATACCATACCAATCGAAAATTCAGGTCAGTAGAACACCAGAAATAGCGGTTTTATGAATGGGAGACATCTAGTTTGGAAACTGTGACTTGCCAAAGTTGGGGTCGATGCCTTCGATATTGCCCATACCCCCACCCCCTTTGATTTTTTGAAAAAAGCTAAGACCCTCGGAATCTTTTCAAACGCATATCAATCGAAAATTCAGGTCAGTAGAACACCAGAAATAGCGGTTTTATGCCTGGGAGACGTCTGGTTTGGAAACTGCGACTTGCCAAAGTTGGGGTCGAGGCCTCCGAAATTGCCCATACCCCCCCTTTGATTTTTTTAAAAAATCGAAGGCCCTCGGAATCTTTTCAAACGCATATCAGTCGAAAACTCAGGTCAGTAGAACACCAGAAATAGCGGTTTTATGTCTGGGAGACGTCTGGTTTGGAAACTGTGGCTTGCCAAAGTTGGGGTCGAGGCCTCCGAAATTGCCCATACCCCCCTTTGATTTTTTTAAAAAATCGAAGGCCCTCGGAATTTTTTCAGACGCATATCAATCGGAAATTCAGGTCAGTAGAACACCAGAAATAGCGGTTTTATGCCTGGGAGACGTCTGGTTTGGAAACTGTGACTTGCCAAAGTTGGGTTGATGCCTTCGATATTGCTAATCCCCTTTGATTTTTTGAAAAAATCGAATGCCCTCGGATTCTTTTCAAACGCATATCAATCGAAAATTCAGGTCAGTAGAACACCAGAAATAGCGGTTTTATGTCTGGGAGACGTCTGGTTTGGAAACTGTGGCTTGCCAAAGTTGAGGTCTAGGCCTCCGAAATTGCCCATACCCCCCCTTTGATTTTTTGAAAAAATCTAAGGCCCTCAGAATCTTTTCAAACGCATATCAATCGAAAATTCAGGTCAGTAGAACACCAGAAATAGCGGTTTTATGCCTCGGAGACGTCTGGTTTGGAAACTGTGGCTTGCCAAAGTTGGGGTCGATGCCTTCGATACTGCTAATCCCCTTTGATTTTTTGAAAAAATCGAAGGCCCTCGGAATAGTTTCAAACGCATATCAATCAAAACTTCAGTTCAGTAGAACACCTGGGAGACGTCTGGTTTGGAAACTGTGGCTTGCCAAAGTTGGGGTCGATGCCTTCGATACTGCTAATCCCCTTTGATTTTTTGAAAAAATCGAAGGCCCTCGGAATCTTTTCAAACGCATATCAATCGAAAATTCAGGCCAGTAGAACATACCCCACCTTTGATTTTTTGAAAAAATCGAAGGCCTTCGGAATCTTTTCAAACGAATATCAATCGAAAATTCAGGTCAGTAGAACACCAGAAATAGCGGTTTTATGTCTGGGAGACGTCTGGTTTATAAACTGTGACTTGCCAAAGTTGGGGTCGATGCCTTCGATACTGCTAATCCCCTTTGATTTTTTGAAAAAATCGAAGGCCCTCGGAATCTTTTCAAACGCATATCAATCGAAAATTCAGGCCAGTAGAACATACCCCACCTTTGATTTTTTGAAAAAATCGAAGGCCTTCGGAATCTTTTCAAACGCATATCTATCGAAAATTCAGGTCAGTACAACACCAGAAATAGCGGTTTTATGCCTGGGAGACGTCTGGTTTGGAAACTGTGACTTGCCAAAGTTGGAGTCGATGCCTCCGAAATTACCCATACCAAAGTTGGGGTCGAGGCCTCAGAATTGGCCCATACCCCCCCTTTGATTTTTTGAAAAAATCGAAGGCCCTCGGAATCCTTTCAAACGCATATCAATCGAAAATTCAGGTCAGTAGAACACCAGAAATAAAGGTTTTATGCCTGGGAGAAGTCTGGTTTGGAAACTGTGGCTTGCCAAAGTTGGGGTCGAGGCCTCCGAAATTGCCCATAACCCCCCTTTGATTTTTTGAAAAAATCTAAAGCTCTCGGAATCGTATCAATCATATCATATCAATCGAAAATTCAAGTCAGTAGAACACCAGAAATAGCGGTTTTATGAATTGGAGACATCTAGTTTGGAAACTGTGACTTGCCAAAGTTGGGGTCGCTGCCTTCGATATAGCTAAAACCCGCCCCTTTGATTTTTTGAAAAAATCGAAGACCCTCGGAATCTTTTCAAACGCATATCAATCGAAAATTCAGGTCAGTAGAACACCAGAAATAGCGGTTTTATGCCTGGGAGACGTCTGGTTTGGAAACTGTGGCTTGCCAAAGTTGAGGTCAAGGCCTCCGAAATTGCCCATACCCCCCTTTTGATTTTTTGAAAAAATCTAAGGCTCTCGGAATCGTTTCAATCATACCATACCAATCGAAAATTCAGGTCAGTAGAACACCAGAAATAGCGGTTTTATGAATGGGAGACATCTAGTTTGGAAACTGTGACTTGCCAAAGTTGGGGTCGATGCCTTCGATATTGCCCATACCCCCACCCCCTTTGATTTTTTGAAAAAAGCTAAGACCCTCGGAATCTTTTCAAACGCATATCAATCGAAAATTCAGGTCAGTAGAACACCAGAAATAGCGGTTTTATGCCTGGGAGACGTCTGGTTTGGAAACTGTGGCTTGCCAAAGTTGGGGTCAAGGCCTCCGAAATTGCCCATACCCCCCTTTTGATTTTTTGAAAAAATCTAAGGCTCTCGGAATCGTATCAGTCATATCATATCAATCAAAAATTCAGGTCAGTAGAACACCAGTCAGTAGAACACCAGAAAACCAGTTTTATGAATGGGAGACATCTAGTTTGGAAACTGTGACTTGCCAAAGTTGGGGTCGATGCCTTCGATATTGCTAATACCCCCACCCCCTTTGATTTTTTGAAAAAAGCTAAGACCCTCGGAATCTTTTCAAACGCATATCAATCGAAAATTCAGGTCAGTAGAACACCAGAAATAGCGGTTTTATGCCTGGGAGACGTCTGGTTTGAAAACTGTGGCTTGCCAAAGTTGGGGTCAAGGCCTCCGAAATTGCCCATACCCCCCTTTTGATTTTTTCAAAAAAATCTAAGGCTCTCGGAATCGTATCAATCATATCATATCAATCGAAAATTCTCGTCAGTAGAACACCAGAAATAGCGGTTTTATGAATGGGAGACATCTAGTTTGGAAACTGTGACTTGCCAAAGTTGGGGTCGATGCCTTCGATATTGCTAATACCCCCACCCCCTTTGATTTTTTGAAAAAAGCTAAGACCCTCGGAATATTTTCAAACGCATATCAATCGAAAATTCAGGTCAGTAGAACACTAGAAATAGCGGTTTTATGCCTGGGAGACGTCTGGTTTGGAAACTGTGGCTTGCCAAAGTTGGGGTCGAGGCCTCCGAAATTGCCCATACCCCCCCTTTGATTTTTTTGAAAAAATCGAAGGCCCTCGGAATCGTTTCGAACGCATATCAATCGAAAATTCAGGTCAGTAGAACACCAGAAATAGCGGTTTTATGAATGGGAGACATCTAGTTTGGAAACTGTGACTTGCCAAAGTTGGGGTCGAGGCCTCCGAAATTGCCCATACCCCCCCTTTGATTTTTTTGAAAAAATCGAAGGCCCTCGGAATCGTTTCGAACGCATATCAATCGAAAATTCAGGTCAGTAGAACACCAGAAATAGCGGTTTTATGTCTGGGAGACGTCTGGTTTATAAACTGTGACTTGCCAAAGTTGGGGTCGATGCCTTCGATACTGCTAATCCCCTTTGATTTTTTGAAAAAATCGAAGGCCCTCGGAATCTTTTCAAACGCATATCAATCGAAAATTCAGGCCAGTAGAACATACCCCACCTTTGATTTTTTGAAAAAATCGAAGGCCTTCGGAATCGTTTCGAACGCATATCAATCGAAAATTCAGGCCAGTAGAACACCAGAAATAGCGGTTTTATGAATGGGAGACATCTAGTTTGGAAACTGTGGCTTGCCAAAGTTGGGGTCGAGGCCTCCGAAATTGCCCATACCCCCCCTTTGATTTTTTTGAAAAAATCGAAGGCCCTCGGAATCGTTTCGAACGCATATCAATCGAAAATTCAGGTCAGTAGAACACCAGAAATAGCGGTTTTATGAATGGGAGACATCTAGTTTGGAAACTGTGACTTGCCAAAGTTGGGGTCGATGCCTTCGATATTGCTTATACCCCCACCCCCTTTGATTTTTTGAAAAAAGCTAAGACCCTCGGAATCTTTTCAAACGCATATCAATCGAAAATTCAGGCCAGTAGAACACCAGAAATAGCGGTTTTATGCCTGGGAGACGTCTGGTTTGGAAACTGTGGCTTGCCAAAGTTGGGGTCGAGGCCTCCGAAATTGCCCATACCCCCCCTTTGATTTTTTTGAAAAAATCGAAGGCCCTCGGAATCGTTTCGAACGCATATCAATCGAAAATTCAGGTCAGTAGAACACCAGAAATAACGGTTTTATGCCTGGGAGACGTCTGGTTTGGAAACTGTGGCTTGCCAAAGTTGGGGTCGAGGCCTCCGAAACTGCCCATACCCCCCCTTTGATTTTTTGAAAAAATCTAAAGCTCTCGGAATCGTATCAATCATATCATATCAATCGAAAATTCAAGTCAGTAGAACACCAGAAATAGCGGTTTTATGAATTGGAGACATCTAGTTTGGAAACTGTGACTTGCCAAAGTTGGGGTCGCTGCCTTCGATATAGCTAAAACCCGCCCCTTTGATTTTTTGAAAAAATCGAAGACCCTCGGAATCTTTTCAAACGCATATCAATCGAAAATTCAGGTCAGTAGAACACCAGAAATAACGGTTTTATGCCTGGGAGACGTCTGGTTTGGAAACTGTGGCTTGCCAAAGTTGGGGTCGAGGCCTCCGAAATTGCCCATAACCCCCCTTTGATTTTTTGAAAAAATCTAAGGCTCTCGGAATCGTTTCAATCATATCATACCAATCGAAAATTCAGGTCAGTAGAACACCAGAAATAGCGGTTTTATGAATGGGAGACATCTAGTTTGGAAACTGTGACTTGCCAAAGTTGGGGTCGATGCCTTCGATATTGCCCATACCCCCACCCCCTTTGATTTTTTGAAAAAAGCTAAGACCCTCGGATTCTTTTCAAACGCATATCAATCGAAAATTCAGGTCAGTAGAACACCAGAAATAGCGGTTTTATGCCTGGGAGACGTCTGGTTTGGAAACTGTGGCTTGCCAAAGTTGGGGTCAAGGCCTCCGAAATTGCCCATACCCCCCTTTTGATTTTTTGAAAAAATCTAAGGCTCTCGGAATCGTATCAATCATATCATATCAATCGAAAATTCAAGTCAGTAGAACACCAGAAATAGCGGTTTTATGAATGGGAGACATCTAGTTTGGAAACTGTGACTTGCCAAAGTTGGGGTCGATGCCTTCGATATTGCTAATACCCCCACCCCCTTTGATTTTTTGAAAAAAGCTAAGACCCTCGGAATATATTCAAACGCATATCAATCGAAAATTCAGGTCAGTAGAACACCAGAAATAGCGGTTTTATGCCTGGGAGACGTCTGGTTTGGAAACTGTGGCTTGCCAAAGTTGAGGTCAAGGCCTCCGAAATTGCCCATACCCCCCTTTTGATTTTTTGAAAAAATCGAAGGCCCTCGGAATCTTTTCAAACGAATATCAATCGAAAATTCAGTTCAGTAGAACACCAGAAATAGCGGTTTTATGAATGGGAGACATCTAGTTTGGAAACTGTGACTTGCCAAAGTTGGGGTCGCTGCCTTCGATATAGCTAAAACCCGCCCCTTTGATTTTTTGAAAAAATCGAAGACCCTCGGAATCTTTTCAAACGCATATCAATCGAAAATTCAGGTCAGTAGAACACCAGAAATAGCGGTTTTATGCCTGGGAGACGTCTGGTTTGGAAACTGTGGCTTGCCAAAGTTGAGGTCAAGGCCTCCGAAATTGCCCATACCCCCCTTTTGATTTTTTGAAAAAATCTAAGGCTCTCGGAATCGTTTCAATCATATCATACCAATCGAAAATTCAGGTCAGTAGAACACCAGAAATAGCGGTTTTATGAATGGGAGACATCTAGTTTGGAAACTGTGACTTGCCAAAGTTGGGGTCGATGCCTTCGATATTGCCCATACCCCCACCCCCTTCGATTTTTTCAAAAAATCGAAGGCCCTCGGAATCGTTTCAGACGCATATCAATCAAAAATTCAGGTCAGTAGAACACCAGAAATAGCGGTTTTATGTCTGGGAGACGTCTGGTTTGGAAACTGTGGCTTGCCAAAGTTGGGGTCGATGCCTTCGATATTGCTAATACCCCCCCTTTGATTTTTTGAAAAAATCGAAGGCCCTCGGATTCTTTTCAGACGCATATCAATCGAAAATGCAGGTCAGTAGAACACCAGAAATAGCGGTTTTATGTCTGGGAGACGTCTGGTTTGGAAACTGTGACTTGCCAAAGTTGGGGTCGATGCCTTCGATATTGCTAATACTTTGATTTTTTGAAAAAGTCGAAGGCTCTCGGAATCTTTTCAAACGCATATCAATCGAAAATTCAGGTCAGTAGAAAACCAGAAATAGCGGTTTTATGTCTGGGAGGCGTCTGGTTTGGAAACTGTGGCTTGCCAAAGTTGAGGTCTAGGCCTCCGAAATTGCCCATACCCCCCCTTTGATTTTTTGAAAAAATCGAATGCCCTCGGATTCTTTTCAAACGCATATCAATCGAAAATTCAGGTCAGTAGAAAACCAGAAATAGCGGTTTTATGTCTGGGAGGCGTCTGGTTTGGAAACTGTGGCTTGCCAAAGTTGAGGTCTAGGCCTCCGAAATTGCCCATACCCCCCCTTTGATTTTTTGAAAAAATCTAAGGCCCTCGGAATCTTTTCAAACGCATATCAATCGAAAATTCAGGCCAGTAGAACATACCCCACCTTTGATTTTTTGAAAAAATCGAAGGCCTTCGGAATCTTTTCAAACGAATATCAATCGAAAATTCAGGTCAGTAGAACACCAGAAATAGCGGTTTTATGTCTGGGAGACGTCTGGTTTATAAACTGTGACTTGCCAAAGTTGGGGTCGATGCCTTCGATACTGCTAATCCCCTTTGATTTTTTGAAAAAATCGAAGGCCCTCGGAATCTTTTCAAACGCATATCAATCGAAAATTCAGGCCAGTAGAACATACCCCACCTTTGATTTTTTGAAAAAATCGAAGGCCTTCGGAATCTTTTCAAACGCATATCTATCGAAAATTCAGGTCAGTACAACACCAGAAATAGCGGTTTTATGCCTGGGAGACGTCTGGTTTGGAAACTGTGACTTGCCAAAGTTGGAGTCGATGCCTCCGAAATTACCCATACCAAAGTTGGGGTCGAGGCCTCAGAATTGGCCCATACCCCCCCTTTGATTTTTTGAAAAAATCGAAGGCCCTCGGAATCCTTTCAAACGCATATCAATCGAAAATTCAGGTCAGTAGAACACCAGAAATAACGGTTTTATGCCTGGGAGACGTCTGGTTTGGAAACTGTGGCTTGCCAAAGTTGGGGTCGAGGCCTCCGAAATTGCCCATAACCCCCCTTTGATTTTTTGAAAAAATCTAAAGCTCTCGGAATCGTATCAATCATATCATATCAATCGAAAATTCAAGTCAGTAGAACACCAGAAATAGCGGTTTTATGAATTGGAGACATCTAGTTTGGAAACTGTGACTTGCCAAAGTTGGGGTCGCTGCCTTCGATATAGCTAAAACCCGCCCCCTTTGATTTTTTGAAAAAATCGAAGACCCTCGGAATCTTTTCAAACGCATATCAATCGAAAATTCAGGTCAGTAGAACACCAGAAATAGCGGTTTTATGCCTGGGAGACGTCTGGTTTGGAAACTGTGGCTTGCCAAAGTTGAGGTCAAGGCCTCCGAAATTGCCCATACCCCCCTTTTGATTTTTTGAAAAAATCTAAGGCTCTCGGAATCGTTTCAATCATACCATACCAATCGAAAATTCAGGTCAGTAGAACACCAGAAATAGCGGTTTTATGAATGGGAGACATCTAGTTTGGAAACTATGACTTGCCAAAGTTGGGGTCGATGCCTTCGATATTGCCCATACCCCCACCCCCTTTGATTTTTTGAAAAAAGCTAAGACCCTCGGAATCATTTCAAACGCATATCAATCGAAAATTCAGGTCAGTAGAACACCAGAAATAGCGGTTTTATGCCTGGGAGACGTCTGGTTTGGAAACTGTGGCTTGCCAAAGTTGGGGTCAAGGCCTCCGAAATTGCCCATACCCCCCTTTTGATTTTTTGAAAAAATCTAAGGCTCTCGGAATCGTATCAGTCATATCATATCAATCAAAAATTCAGGTCAGTAGAACACCAGTCAGTAGAACACCAGAAAACCAGTTTTATGAATGGGAGACATCTAGTTTGGAAACTGTGACTTGCCAAAGTTGGGGTCGATGCCTTCGATATTGCTAATACCCCCACCCCCTTTGATTTTTTGAAAAAAGCTAAGACCCTCGGAATCTTTTCAAACGCATATCAATCGAAAATTCAGGTCAGTAGAACACCAGAAATAGCGGTTTTATGCCTGGGAGACGTCTGGTTTGAAAACTGTGGCTTGCCAAAGTTGGGGTCAAAGCCTCCGAAATTGCCCATACCCCCCTTTTGATTTTTTGAAAAAATCTAAGGCTCTCGGAATCGTATCAATCATATCATATCAATCGAAAATTCTCGTCAGTAGAACACCAGAAATAGCGGTTTTATGAATGGGAGACGTCTGGTTTGGAAACTGTGGCTTGCCAAAGTTGGGGTCGATGCCTTCGATATTGCTAATACCCCCACCCCCTTTGATTTTTTGAAAAAAGCTAAGACCCTCGGAATATTTTCAAACGCATATCAATCGAAAATTCAGGTCAGTAGAACACTAGAAATAGCGGTTTTATGCCTGGGAGACGTCTGGTTTGGAAAATGTGGCTTGCCAAAGTTGGGGTCGAGGCCTCCGAAATTGCCCATACCCCCCCTTTGATTTTTTTGAAAAAAACGAAGGCCCTCGGAATCGTTTCGAACGCATATCAATCGAAAATTCAGGTCAGTAGAACACCAGAAATAGCGGTTTTATGAATGGGAGACATCTAGTTTGGAAACTGTGACTTGCCAAAGTTGGGGTCGATGCCTTCGATATTGCTTATACCCCCACCCCCTTTGATTTTTTGAAAAAAGCTAAGACCCTCGGAATCTTTTCAAACGCATATCAATCGAAAATTCAGGCCAGTAGAACACCAGAAATAGCGGTTTTATGCCTAGGAGACGTCTGGTTTGGAAACTGTGGCTTGCCAAAGTTGGGGTCGAGGCCTCCGAAATTGCCCATACCCCCCCTTTGATTTTTTTGAAAAAATCGAAGGCCTTCGGAATCGTTTCGAACGCATATCAATCGAAAATTCAGGTCAGTAGAACACCAGAAATAGCGGTTTTATGTCTGGGAGACGTCTGGTTTATAAACTGTGACTTGCCAAAGTTGGGGTCGATGCCTTCGATACTGCTAATCCCCTTTGATTTTTTGAAAAAATCGAAGGCCCTCGGAATCTTTTCAAACGCATATCAATCGAAAATTCAGGCCAGTAGAACATACCCCACCTTTGATTTTTTGAAAAAATCGAAGGCCTTCGGAATCGTTTCGAACGCATATCAATCGAAAATTCAGGTCAGTAGAACACCAGAAATAGCGGTTTTATGAATGGGAGACATCTAGTTTGGAAACTGTGACTTGCCAAAGTTGGGGTCGAGGCCTCCGAAATTGCCCATACCCCCCCTTTGATTTTTTTGAAAAAGTCGAAGGCCCTCGGAATCGTTTCGAACGCATATCAATCGAAAAGGCAGGTCAGTAGAACACCAGAAATAGCGGTTTTATGAATGGGAGACATCTAGTTTGGAAACTGTGACTTGCCAAAGTTGGGGTCGATGCCTTCGATATTGCTTATACCCCCACCCCCTTTGATTTTTTGAAAAAAGCTAAGACCCTCGAAATCTTTTCAAACGCATATCAATCGAAAATTCAGGCCAGTAGAACACCAGAAATAGCGGTTTTATGCCTGGGAGACGTCTGGTTTGGAAACTGTGGCTTGCCAAAGTTGGGGTCGAGGCCTCCGAAATTGCCCATACCCCCCCTTTGATTTTTTGAAAAAATCTAAAGCTCTCGGAATCGTATCAATCATATCATATCAATCGAAAATTCAAGTCAGTAGAACACCAGAAATAGCGGTTTTATGAATTGGAGACATCTAGTTTGGAAACTGTGACTTGCCAAAGTTGGGGTCGCTGCCTTCGATATAGCTAAAACCCGCCCCTTTGATTTTTTGAAAAAATCGAAGACCCTCGGAATCTTTTCAAACGCATATCAATCGAAAATTCAGGTCAGTAGAACACCAGAAATAGCGGTTTTATGCCTGGGAGACGTCTGGTTTGGAAACTGTGGCTTGCCAAAGTTGAGGTCAAGGCCTCCGAAATTGCCCATACCCCCCTTTTGATTTTTTGAAAAAATCTAAGGCTCTCGGAATCGTTTCAATCATATCATACCAATCGAAAATTCAGGTCAGTAGAACACCAGAAATAGCGGTTTTATGAATGGGAGACATCTAGTTTGGAAACTGTGACTTGCCAAAGTTGGGGTCGATGCCTTCGATATTGCCCATACCCCCACCCCCTTTGATTTTTTGAAAAAAGCTAGGACCCTCGGAATCTTTTCAAACGCATATCAATCGAAAATTCAGGTCAGTAGAACACCAGAAATAGCGGTTTTATGCCTGGGAGACGTCTGGTTTGGAAACTGTGGCTTGCCAAAGTTGGGGTCAAGGCCTCCGAAATTGCCCATACCCCCCTTTTGATTTTTTGAAAAAATCTAAGGCTCTCGGAATCGTATCAATCATATCATATCAATCGAAAATTCAAGTCAGTAGAACACCAGAAATAGCGGTTTTATGAATGGGAGACATCTAGTTTGGAAACTGTGACTTGCCAAAGTTGGGGTCGATGCCTTCGATATTGCTAATACCCCCACCCCCTTTGATTTTTTGAAAAAAGCTAAGACCCTCGGAATATTTTCAAACGCATATCAATCGAAAATTCAGGTCAGTAGAACACCAGAAATAGCGGTTTTATGCCTGGGAGACGTCTGGTTTGGAAACTGTGGCTTGCCAAAGTTGGGGTCGAGGCCTCCGAAATTGCCCATACCCCCCCTTTGATTTTTTTGAAAAAATCGAAGGCCCTCGGAATCGTTTCGAACGCATATCAATCGAAAATTCAGGTCAGTAGAACACCAGAAATAGCGGTTTTATGAATGGGAGACATCTAGTTTGGAAACTGTGACTTGCCAAAGTTGGGGTCGATGCCTTCGATATTGCTAATACCCCCACCCCCTTTGATTTTTTGAAAAAAGCTAAGACCCTCGGAATCTTTTCAAACGCATATCAATCGAAAATTCAGGCCAGTAGAACACCAGAAATAGCGGTTTTATGCCTGGGAGACGTCTGGTTTGGAAACTGTGGCTTGCCAAAGTTGGGGTCGAGGCCTCCGAAATTGCCCATACCCCCCCTTTGATTTTTTTGAAAAAATCGAAGGCCCTCGGAATCGTTTCGAACGCATATCAATCGCAAATTCAGGTCAGTAGAACACCAGAAATAGCGGTTTTATGAATAGGAGACATCTAGTTTGGAAACTGTGACTTGCCAAAGTTGGGGTCAATGCCTTCGATATTGCTAATACCCCCACCCCCTTTGATTTTTTGAAAAAAGCTAAGACCCTCGGAATCTTTTCAAGCGCATATCAATCGAAAATTCAGGTCAGTAGAACACCAGAAATAGCGGTTTTATGCCTGGGAGACGTCTGGTTTGGAAACTGTGGCTAGCCAAAGTTGTGGTCGAGGCCTCCGAAATTGCCCATACCCCCCTTTGATTTTTTGAAAAAATCGAAGGCCCTCGGAATCCTTTCGAACGCATATCAATCGAAAATTCAGGTCAGTAGAACACCAGAAATAGCGGTTTTATGCCTGGGAGACGTCTGGTTCGGAAACTGTGGCTTGCCAAAGCTGGGGTCGAGGCCTCCGAAATTGCCCATACCCCCCTTTGATTTTTTGAAAAAATCTAAGGCCCTCGGAATCTTTTCAAACGCATATCAATCGAAAATTCAGGCCAGTAGAACACCAGAAATAGCGGTTTTATGTCTGGGAGACGTCTGGTTTGGAAACTGTGGCTTGCCAAAGTTGGGGTCGCTGCCTTCGACCTTCGAAATAGCGGTTTTATGCCTGGGAGACGTCTGGTTTGGAAACTGTGGCTTGCCAAAGTTGAATAGAGGCCTCCGAAATTGCCCCCCTTTGATTTTTTGAAAAAATCGAAGGCCCTCGGAATCCCTTCAAACGCGTATCAATCGAAAATTCAGGTCAGTAGAACACCAGAAATAGCGGTTTTATGTCTGGGAGACGTCTGGTTTGGAAACTGTGCCTTGCCAAAGTTGGGGTCGAGGCCTCCGAAATTGCCCCCCTTTTGATTTTTTGAAAAAATCGAAGGCCCTCGGAATCTTTTCAAACGCATATCAGTCGAAAATTCAGATCAGTAGAACACCAGAAATAGCGGTTTTATGTCTGGGAGACGTCTGGTTTGGAAACTGTGACTTGCCAAAGTTGGGGTCGAGGCCTCCGAAATTGCCCATACCCCCCCTTTGATTTTTTGAAAAAATCGAAGGCCCTCGGAATCGTTTCAAACGCATATCAATCGAAAATTCAGGTCAGTAGAACACCAGAAATAGCGGTTTTATGCCTGGGAGACGTCTGGTTTGGAAACTGTGCCTTGCCAAAGTTGGGGTCGAGGCCTCCGAAATTGCCCCCCTTTGATTTTTTGAAAAAATCGAAGGCCCTCGGAATTTTTTCAAACGCATATCAATCGAAAATTCAGGTCAGTAGAACACCAGAAATAGCGGTTTTATGTCTGGGAGACGTCTGGTTTGGAAACTGTGTCTTGCCAAATTTGGGGTCGAGGCCTCCGAAATTGCCCATACCCCCCCTTTGATTTTTTGAAAAAATCGAAGGCCCTCGGAATCTTTTCAAACGCGTATCAATCGAAAATTCAGGTCAGTAGAACACCAGAAATAGCAGTTTTATGTCTAGGAGACGTCTGGTTTGGAAACTGTGACTTGACAAAGTTGGGTCGATGCCTTCGATATTGCTAATACCCGCCCCTTTGATTTTTTGAAAAAATCGTAGGCCCTCGGAATCGTTTCAAACGTTTATCAATCGAAAATTCAGGCCAGAAGAACACCAGAAATAGCGGTTTTATGCCTGGGAGACGTCTGGTTTGGAAACTGTGACTTGATAAAGTTGGGTCGCTGCCTTCGATATTGCTAATACCCCCCCCCTTTGATTTTTTGAAAAAATCGAAGGCCCTCGGAATCTTTTCAAACGCGTATCAATCGAAAATTCAGGTCAGTAGAACACCAGAAATAGCGGTTTTATGCCTGGGAGACGTCTGGTTTGGAAACTGTGGCTTGCCAAAGTTGGGGTCGCTGCCTTCGATATAGCTAATACCCGCCCCTTTGATTTTTTGAAAAAATTGAAGGCCCTCGTAATCTTTTCAAACGCATATCAATCGGAAATTCAGGTCAGTAGAACACCAGAAATAGCGGTTTTATGTCTGGGAGACGTCTGGTTTGGAAACTGTGGCTTGCCAAATTTGGGGTCGAAGCCTCCGAAATTGCCCATGATTTTTTGAAAAAATCGAAGGCCCTCGGAATCTTTTCAAACGCATATCAATCGAAAATTCAGGTCAGTAGAACACCAGAAATAGCGGTTTTATGTCTGGGAGACGTCTGGTTTGGAAACTGTGGCTTGCCAAATTTGGGGTCGAGGCCTCCGAAATTGCCCTTTGATTTTTTGAAAAAATCGAAGGCCCTCGGAATCTTCTCAAACGCGTATCAATCGAAAATTCAGGTCAGTAGAACACCAGAAATAGCGGTTTTATGTCTGGGAGACGTCTGGTTTGGAAACTGTGGCTTGCCAAAGTTGAGGTCAAGGCCTCCGAAATTGCCCATACCCCCCCTTTGATTTTTTGAAAAAATCGAAGGCCCTCGGAATCTTTTCAAACGCGTATCAATCGAAAATTCAGGTCAGTAGAACATCAGAAATAGCGGTTTTATGCCTGGGAGACGTCTGGTTTGGAAACTGTGGCTTGCCAAAGTTGGGGTCGAGGCCTCCGAAATTGCCCCCCTTTGATTTTTTGAAAAAATCGAAGGCCCTCGGAATATTTTCAAACGCATATCAATCGAAAATTCAGGTCAGTAGAACACCAGAAATAGCGGTTTTATGTCTGGGAGACGTCTGGTTTGGAAACTGTGTCTTGCCAAATTTGGGGTCGAGGCCTCCGAAATTGCCCATACCCCCCCTTTGATTTTTTGAAAAAATCGAAGGCCCTCGGAATCTTTTCAAACGCGTATCAATCGAAAATTCAGGTCAGTAGAACACCAGAAATAGCAGTTTTATGTCTAGGAGACGTCTGGTTTGGAAACTGTGACTTTACAAAGTTGGGTCGATGCCTTTGATATTGCTAATACCCGCCCCTTTGATTTTTTGAAAAAATCGTAGGCCCTCGGAATCGTTTCAAACGTTTATCAATCGAAAATTCAGGCCAGTAGAACACCAGAAATAGCGGTTTTATGCCTGGGAGACGTCTGGTTTGGAAACTGTGACTTGATAAAGTTGGGTCGCTGCCTTCGATATTGCTAATTTGATTTTTTGAAAAAATCGAAGGCCCTCGGAATCTTTTCAAACGCGTATCAATCGAAAATTCAGGTCAGTAGAACACCAGAAATAGCGGTTTTATGCCTGGGAGACGTCTGGTTTGGAAACTGTGGCTTGCCAAAGTTGGGGTCGAGGCCTCCGAAATTGCCCCCCTTTTGATTTTTTGAAAAAATCTAAGGCCCTCGGAATCTTTTCAAACGCATATCAATCGAAAATTCAGATCAGTAGAACACCAGAAATAGCGGTTTTATGCCTGGGAGACGTCTGGTTTGGAAACTGTGTCTTGCCAAATTTGGGGTCGAGGCCTCCGAAATTGCCCATACCCCCGCTTTGATTTTTTGAAAAAAGCTAAGACCCTCGGAATCTTTTCAAACGCGTATCAATCGAAAATTCAGGTCAGTAGAACACCAGAAATAGCAGTTTTATGTCTAGGAGACGTCTGGTTTGGAAACTGTGACTTGACAAAGTTGGGTCGATGCCTTCGATATTGCTAATACCCGCCCCTTTGATTTTTTTAAAAAATCGTAGGCCCTCGGAATCGTTTCAAACGTTTATCAATCGAAAATTCAGGCCAGTAGAACACCAGAAATAGCGGTTTTATGCCTGGGAGACGTCTGGTTTGGAAACTGTGACTTGACAAAGTTGGGTCGCTGCCTTCGATATAGCTAATACCCGCCCCTTTGATTTTTTGAAAAAATCGAAGGCCCTCGGAATCGTTTCAAACGCATATCAATCGAAAATTCAGGCCAGTAGAACACCAGAAATAGCGATTTTATGTCTGGGAGACGTCTGGTTTGGAAACTGTGACTTGCCAAAGTTGGGGTCGCTGCCTTCGATATAGCTAATACCCGCCCCTTTGATTTTTTTAAAAAATTGAAGGCCCTCGTAATCTTTTCAAACGCATATCAATCGGAAATTCAGGTCAGTAGAACACCAGAAATAGCGGTTTTATGTCTGGGAGACGTCTGGTTTGGAAACTGTGGCTTGCCAAATTTGGGGTCGAAGCCTCCGAAATTGCCCATGATTTTTTGAAAAAATCGAAGGCCCTCGGAATCTTTTCAAACGCATATCAATCGAAAATTCAGGTCAGTAGAACACCAGAAATAGCGGTTTTATGTCTGGGAGACGTCTGGTTTGGAAACTGTGGCTTGCCAAATTTGGGGTCGAGGCCTCCGAAATTGCCCTTTGATTTTTTGAAAAAATCGAAGGCCCTCGGAATCTTCTCAAACGCGTATCAATCGAAAATTCAGGTCAGTAGAACACCAGAAATAGCGGTTTTATGCCTGGGAGACGTCTGGTTTGGAAACTGTGACTTGACAAAGTTGGGTCGATGCCTTCGATATTGCTAATAAACGCCCCTTTGATTTTTTGAAAAAATCGTAGGCCCTCGGAATCGTTTCAAACGTTTATCAATCGAAAATTCAAGCCAGTAGAACACCAGAAATAGCGGTTTTATGTCTGGGAGACGTCTGGTTTGGAAACTGTGACTTGCCAAAGTTGGGGTCGCTGCCTTCGATATAGCTAATACCCGCCCCTTTGATTTTTTGAAAAAATCGAACGCCCTCGAAATCTTTTCAAACGCATATCAATCGAAAATTCAGGTCAGTAGAACAACAGAAATAGCGGTTTTATGTCTGGGAGACGTCTGGTTTGGAAACTGTGACTTGCCAAATTTGGGGCCGAGGCCTCCGAAATTGCCCATAACCCCCTTTGATTTTTTGAAAAAATCGAAGGCCCCCGGAATCGTTTCAAACGCATATCAATCGAAAATTCAGGCCAGTAGAACACCAGAAATAGCGGTTTTATGTCTGGGAGACGTCTGGTTTGGAAACTGTGGCTTGCCAAATTTGGGGTCGAGGCCTCCGAAATTGCCCTTTGATTTTTTGAAAAAATCGAAGGCCCTCGGAATCTTCTCAAACGCGTATCAATCGAAAATTCAGGTCAGTAGAACAACAGAAATAGCGGTTTTATGCCTGGGAGACGTCTGGTTTGGAAACTGTGACTTGACAAAGTTGGGTCGATGCCTTCGATATTGCTAATAAACGCCCCTTTGATTTTTTGAAAAAATCGTAGGCCCTCGGAATCGTTTCAAACGTTTATCAATCGAAAATTCAAGCCAGTAGAACACCAGAAATAGCGGTTTTATGTCTGGGAGACGTCTGGTTTGGAAACTGTGACTTGCCAAAGTTGGGGTCGCTGCCTTCGATATAGCTAATACCCGCCCCTTTGATTTTTTGAAAAAATCGAACGCCCTCGAAATCTTTTCAAACGCATATCAATCGAAAATTCAGGTCAGTAGAACAACAGAAATAGCGGTTTTATGTCTGGGAGACGTCTGGTTTGGAAACTGTGACTTGCCAAATTTGGGGCCGAGGCCTCCGAAATTGCCCATAACCCCCTTTGATTTTTTGAAAAAATCGAAGGCCCCCGGAATCGTTTCAAACGCATATCAATCGAAAATTCAGGCCAGTAGAACACCAGAAATAGCGGTTTTATGTCTGGGAGACGTCTGGTTTGGAAACTGTGGCTTGCCAAATTTGGGGTCGAGGCCTCCGAAATTGCCCTTTGATTTTTTGAAAAAATCGAAGGCCCTCGGAATCTTCTCAAACGCGTATCAATCGAAAATTCAGGTCAGTAGAACACCAGAAATAGCGGTTTTATGCCTGGGAGACGTCTGGTTTGGAAACTGTGACTTGACAAAGTTGGGTCGATGCCTTCGATATTGCTAATAAACGCCCCTTTGATTTTTTGAAAAAATCGTAGGCCCTCGGAATCGTTTCAAACGTTTATCAATCGAAAATTCAAGCCAGTAGAACACCAGAAATAGCGGTTTTATGTCTGGGAGACGTCTGGTTTGGAAACTGTGACTTGCCAAAGTTGGGGTCGCTGCCTTCGATATAGCTAATACCCGCCCCTTTGATTTTTTGAAAAAATCGAACGCCCTCGGAATCTTTTCAAACGCATATCAATCGAAAATTCAGGTCAGTAGAACAACAGAAATAGCGGTTTTATGTCTGGGAGACGTCTGGTTTGGAAACTGTGGCTTGCCAAAGTTGGGGTCGAAGCCTCCGAAATTGCCCATGATTTTTTGAAAAAATCGAAGGCCCTCGGAATCTTCTCAAACGCGTATCAGTCGAAAATTCAGGTCAGTAGAACAAAAGAAATAGCGGTTTTATGTCTGCGAGACGTCTGGTTTGGAAACTGTGGCTTGCCAAATTTGGGGTCGAAGCCTCCGAAATTGCCCATGATTTTTTGAAAAAATCGAAGGCCCTCGGAATCTTTTCAAACGCATGTCAATCGAAAATTCAGGTCAGTAGAACACCAGAAATAGCGGTTCTATGTCTGGGAGACGTCTGGTTTGGAAACTGTGACTTGCCAAATTTGGGGTCGAGGCCTCCGAAATTGCCCTTTGATTGTTTGAAAAAATCGAAGGCCCTCGGAATCTTCTCAAACGCGTATCAATCGAAAATTCAGGTCAGTAGAACACCAGAAATAGCGGTTTTATGCCTGGGAGACGTCTGGTTTGGAAACTGTGACTTGACAAAGTTGGGTCGATGCCTTCGATATTGCTAATAAACGCCCCTTTGATTTTTTTGAAAAAATCGTAGGCCCTCGGAATCGTTTCAAACGTTTATCAATCGAAAATTCAAGCCAGTAGAACACCAGAAATAGCGGTTTTATGTCTGGGAGACGTCTGGTTTGGAAACTGTGACTTGCCAAAGTTGGGGTCGCTGCCTTCGATATAGCTAATACCCGCCCCTTTGATTTTTTGAAAAAATCGAAGGCCCTCGGAATCTTTTCAAACGCATGTCAATCGAAAATTCAGGTCAGTAGAACACCAGAAATAGCGGTTTTATGTCTGGGAGACGTCTGGTTTGGAAACTGTGACTTGCCAAATTTGGGGTCGAGGCCTCCGAAATTGCCCTTTGATTGTTTGAAAAAATCGAAGGCCCTCGGAATCTTCTCAAACGCGTATCAATCGAAAATTCAGGTCAGTAGAACACCAGAAATAGCGGTCTTATGCCTGGGAGACGTCTGGTTTGGAAACTGTGACTTGCCAAAGTTGGGGTCGAGGCCTCCGAAATTGCCCTTTGATTTTTTGAAAAAATCGAAGGCCCTCGGAATCTTCTCAAACGCGTATCAATCGAAAATTCAGGTCAGTAGAACACCAGAAATAGCGGTTTTATGCCTGGGAGACGTCTGGTTTGGAAACTGTGACTTGACAAAGTTGGGTCGATGCCTTCGATATTGCTAATAAACGCCCCTTTGATTTTTTGAAAAAATCGTAGGCCCTCGGAATCGTTTCAAACGTTTATCAATCGAAAATTCAAGCCAGTAGAACACCAGAAATAGCGGTTTTATGTCTGGGAGACGTCTGGTTTGGAAACTGTGACTTGCCAAAGTTGGGGTCGCTGCCTTCGATATAGCTAATACCCGCCCCTTTGATTTTTTGAAAAAATCGAACGCCCTCGGAATCTTTTCAAACGCATATCAATCGAAAATTCAGGTCAGTAGAACAACAGAAATAGCGGTTTTATGTCTGGGAGACGTCTGGTTTGGAAACTGTGGCTTGCCAAAGTTGGGGTCGAAGCCTCCGAAATTGCCCATGATTTTTTGAAAAAATCGAAGGCCCTCGGAATCTTCTCAAACGCGTATCAGTCGAAAATTCAGGTCAGTAGAACAAAAGAAATAGCGGTTTTATGTCTGCGAGACGTCTGGTTTGGAAACTGTGGCTTGCCAAATTTGGGGTCGAAGCCTCCGAAATTGCCCATGATTTTTTGAAAAAATCGAAGGCCCTCGGAATCTTTTCAAACGCATGTCAATCGAAAATTCAGGTCAGTAGAACACCAGAAATAGCGGTTTTATGTCTGGGAGACGTCTGGTTTGGAAACTGTGACTTGCCAAATTTGGGGTCGAGGCCTCCGAAATTGCCCTTTGATTGTTTGAAAAAATCGAAGGCCCTCGGAATCTTCTCAAACGCGTATCAATCGAAAATTCAGGTCAGTAGAACACCAGAAATAGCGGTTTTATGCCTGGGAGACGTCTGGTTTGGAAACTGTGACTTGACAAAGTTGGGTCGATGCCTTCGATATTGCTAATAAACGCCCCTTTGATTTTTTTGAAAAAATCGTAGGCCCTCGGAATCGTTTCAAACGTTTATCAATCGAAAATTCAAGCCAGTAGAACACCAGAAATAGCGGTTTTATGTCTGGGAGACGTCTGGTTTGGAAACTGTGACTTGCCAAAGTTGGGGTCGCTGCCTTCGATATAGCTAATACCCGCCCCTTTGATTTTTTGAAAAAATCGAACGCCCTCGGAATCTTTTCAAACGCATATCAATCGAAAATTCAGGTCAGTAGAACAACAGAAATAGCGGTTTTATGTCTGGGAGACGTCTGGTTTGGAAACTGTGACTTGCCAAAGTTGGGTCGATGCCATCGATATTGCTAATACCCCCCCCTTTGATTTTTTGAAAAAATCGAAGGCACTCGGAATCTTTTCAAACGCGTATCAATCGAAAATTCAGGTCAGTAGAACACCAGAAATAGCGGTCTTATGCCTGGGAGACGTCTGGTTTGGAAACTGTGACTTGCCAAAGTTGGGGTCGAGGCCTCCGAAATTGCCCCCCTTTTGATTTTTTGAAAAAATCGAAGGCCCTCGGAATCTTTTCAAACGCATATCAATCGAAAATTCAGATCAGTAGAACACCAGAAATAGCGGTTTTATGTCTGGGAGACGTCTGGTTTGGAAACTGTGTCTTGCCAAATTTGGGGTCGAGGCCTCCGAAATTGCCCATACCCCCCCTTTGATTTTTTGAAAAAATCGAAGGCCCTCGGAATCTCCTCAAACGCGTATCAATCGAAAATTCAGGTCAGTAGAACACCAGAAATAGCGGTTTTATGCCTGGGAGACGTCTGGTTTGGAAACTGTGACTTGACAAAGTTGGGTCGATGCCTTCGATATTGCTAATACCCGCCCCTTTGATTTTTTGAAAAAATTGAAGGCAAACGTAATCTTTTCAAACGCGTATCAGTCGAAAATTCAGGCTAGTAGAACACCAGAAATAGCGGTTTTATGCCTGGGAGACGTCTGGTTTGGAAACTGTGACTTGACAAAGTTGGGTCGCTGCCTTCGATATAGCTAATACCCGCCCCTTTGATTTTTTGAAAAAATCGAAAGCCACCGGAATCGTTTCAAACGCATATCAATCGAAAATTCAGGCCAGTAGAACACCAGAAATAGCGATTTTATGTCTGGGAGACGTCTGGTTTGGAAACTGTGACTTGCCAAAGTGGGGGTCGCTGCCTTCGATATAGCTAATACCCGCCCCTTTGATTTTTTGAAAAAATTGAAGGCCCTCGTAATCTCTTCAAACGCGTATCAGTCGAAAATTCAGGTCAGTAGAACACCAGAAATAGCGGTTTTATGTCTGGGAGACGTCTGGTTTGGAAACTGTGGCTTGCCAAAGTTGGGGTCGAGGCCTCCGAAATTGCCCTTCGATTTTTTGAAAAAATCGAAGGCCCTCGGAATCTTCTCAAACGCGTATCAATCGAAAATTCAGGTCAGTAGAACACCAGAAATAGCGGTTTTATGTCTGGGAGACGTCTGGTTTGGAAACTGTGACTTGCCAAAGTTGGGGTCGCTGCCTTCGATATAGCTAATACCCGCCCCTTTGATTTTTTGAAAAAAATGAAGGCCCTCGTAATCTCTTCAAACGCGTATCAGTCGAAAATTCAGGTCAGTAGAACACCAGAAATAGCGGTTTTATGTCTGGGAGACGTCTGGTTTGGAAACTGTGGCTTGCCAAATTTGGGCTCGAGGCCTCCGAAATTGCCCTTTGATTTTTTGAAAAAATCGAAGGCCCTCGGAATCTTCTCAAACGCGTATCAATCGAAAATTCAGGTCAGTAGAACACCAGAAATAGCGGTTTTATGCCTGGGAGACGTCTGGTTTGGAAACTGTGACTTGCCAAAGTTGGGGTCGAGGCCTCCGAAATTGACCATAACCCCCTTTGATTTTTTGAAAAAATCGAAGGCCCCCGGAATCGTTTCAAACGCATATCAATCGAAAATTCAGGTCAGTAGAACACCAGAAATAGCGGTTTTATGCCTGGGAGACGTCTGGTTTGGAAACTGTGACTTGCCAAAGTTGGGGTCGAGGCCTCCGATATTGCTAATACCCCCCCTTTGATTTTTTGAAAAAATCGAAGGCCCTCGGAATCTTTTCAAACGCGTATCAGTCGAAAATTCAGGTCAGTAGAACACCAGAAATAGCGGTTTTATGTCTGGGAGACGTCTGGTTTGGAAACTGTGACTTGCCAAAGTTGGGGTCGCTGCCTTCGATACAGCTAATACCCCCCCTTTGATTTTTTTAAAAAAATCGAAGGCCATAGGAATCTTTTCAAACGTACGTCAATCGAAAATTCAGGTCAGTAGAACACCAGAAATAGCGGTTTTATGTCTGGGAGACGTCTGGTTTGGAAACTGTGACTTGCCAAAGTTGGGGTCGCTGCCTTCGATATAGCTAATACCCGCCCCTTTGATTTTTTGAAAAAATCGAAGGCCCTCGGAATCTTTTCAAACGCTTATCAATCGAAAATTCAGGTCAGTAGAACACCAGAAATAGCGGTTTTATGCCAGGGAGACGTCTGGTTTGGAAACTGTGGCTTGCCAAAATTGAGGTCGAGGCCTCCGAAATTGCCCCCCTTTGATTTTTTGAAAAAATCGAAGGCTCTCGGAATCCTTTCAAACGCGTATCAGTCGAAAATTCAGGTCAGTAGAACACCAGAAATAGCGGTTTTATGTCTGGGAGACGTCTGGTTTGGAAACTGTGACTTGCCAAAGTTGGGGTCGCTGCCTTCGATATAGCTAATACCCGCCCCTTTGATTTTTTGAAAAAATCGAATTCCCTCGGAATCTTTTCAAACGCGTATCAATCGAAAATTCACGTCAGTAGAACACCAGAAATAGCGGTTTTATGTCTTTGAGACGTCTGGTTTGGAAACTGTGGCTTGCCAAAGTTGGGGTCGATGCCTTCGATATTGCTAATACTTTAATTTTTTGAAAAAATCGAAGGCCCTCGGAATCTTTTCAAACGCACATCAATCGAAAATTCAGGCCAGTAGAACACCAGAAATAGCGGTTTTATGCCTGGGAGACGTCTGGTTTGGAAACTGTGACTTGACAAAGTTGGGTCGATGCCTTCGATATTGCTAATACCCGCCCCTTTGATTTTTTGAAAAAATTGAAGGCAAACGTAATCTTTTCAAACGCGTATCAGTCGAAAATTCAGGCCAGTAGAACACCAGAAATAGCGGTTTTATGCCTGGGAGACGTCTGGTTTGGAAACTGTGACTTGACAAAGTTGGGTCGCTGCCTTCGATATAGCTAATACCCGCCCCTTTGATTTTTTGAAAAAATCGAAAGCCACCGGAATCGTTTCAAACGCATATCAATCGAAAATTCAGGCCAGTAGAACACCAGAAATAGCGATTTTATGTCTGGGAGACGTCTGGTTTGGAAACTGTGACTTGCCAAAGTGGGGGTCGCTGCCTTCGATATAGCTAATACCCGCCCCTTTGATTTTTTGAAAAAATTGAAGGCCCTCGTAATCTTTTCAAACGCGTATCAGTCGAAAATTCAGGTCAGTAGAACACCAGAAATAGCGGTTTTATGTCTGGGAGACGTCTGGTTTGGAAACTGTGACTTGCCAAAGTTGGGGTCGCTGCCTTCGATACAGCTAATACCCCCCCTTTGATTTTTTTAAAAAAATCGAAGGCCATATTTATCTTTTCAAACGTACGTCAATCGAAAATTCAGGTCAGTAGAACACCAGAAATAGCGGTTTTATGTCTGGGAGACGTCTGGTTTGGAAACTGTGGCTTGCCAAAGTTGGGGTCGAGGCCTCCGAAATTGCCCTTCGATTTTTTGAAAAAATCGAAGGCCCTCGGAATCTTCTCAAACGCGTATCAATCGAAAATTCAGGTCAGTAGAACACCAGAAATAGCGGTTTTATGCCTGGGAGACGTCTGGTTTGGAAACTGTGACTTGCCAAAGTTGGGGTCGAGGCCTCCGAAATTGACCATAACCCCCTTTGATTTTTTGAAAAAATCGAAGGCCCCCGGAATCGTTTCAAACGCATATCAATCGAAAATTCAGGTCAGTAGAACACCAGAAATAGCGGTTTTACGCCTGGGAGACGTCTGGTTTGGAAACTGTGACTTGCCAAAGTTGGGGTCGAGGCCTCCGATATTGCTAATACCCCCCCTTTGATTTTTTGAAAAAATCGAAGGCCCTCGGAATCTTTTTAAACGCGTATCAGTCGAAAATTCAGGTCAGTAGAACACCAGAAATAGCGGTTTTATGTCTGGGAGACGTCTGGTTTGGAAACTGTGACTTGCCAAAGTTGGGGTCGCTGCCTTCGATACAGCTAATACCCCCCCTTTGATTTTTTTAAAAAAATCGAAGGCCATAGGAATCTTTTCAAACGTACGTCAATCGAAAATTCAGGTCAGTAGAACACCAGAAATAGCGGTTTTATGTCTGGGAGACGTCTGGTTTGGAAACTGTGACTTGCCAAAGTTGGGGTCGCTGCCTTCGATATAGCTAATACCCGCCCCTTTGATTTTTTGAAAAAATCGAAGGCCCTCGGAATCTTTTCAAACGCTTATCAATCGAAAATTCAGGTCACTAGAACACCAGAAATAGCGGTTTTATGCCTGGGAGACGTCTGGTTTGGGAACTGTGGCTTGCCAAAGTTGGGGTCGAGGCCTCCGAAATTGCCCCCCTTTGATTTTTTGAAAAAATCGAAGGCCCTCGGAATCTCCTCAAACGCGTATCAATCGAAAATTCAGGTCAGTAGAACACCAGAAATAGCGGTTTTATGCCTGGGAGACGTCTGGTTTGGAAACTGTGACTTGACAAAGTTGGGTCGATGCCTTCGATATTGCTAATACCCGCCCCTTTGATTTTTTGAAAAAATTGAAGGCAAACGTAATCTTTTCAAACGCGTATCAGTCGAAAATTCAGGCCAGTAGAACACCAGAAATAGCGGTTTTATGCCTGGGAGACGTCTGGTTTGGAAACTGTGACTTGACAAAGTTGGGTCGCTGCCTTCGATATAGCTAATACCCGCCCCTTTGATTTTTTGAAAAAATCGAAAGCCACCGGAATCGTTTCAAACGCATATCAATCGAAAATTCAGGCCAGTAGAACACCAGAAATAGCGATTTTATGTCTGGGAGACGTCTGGTTTGGAAACTGTGACTTGCCAAAGTGGGGGTCGCTGCCTTCGATATAGCTAATACCCGCCCCTTTGATTTTTTGAAAAAATTGAAGGCCCTCGTAATCTTTTCAAACGCGTATCAGTCGAAAATTCAGGCCAGTAGAACACCAGAAATAGCGGTTTTATGTCTGGGAGACGTCTGGTTTGGAAACTGTGGCTTGCCAAAGTTGGGGTCGAGGCCTCCGAAATTGCCCTTCGATTTTTTGAAAAAATCGAAGGCCCTCGGAATCTTCTCAAACGCGTATCAATCGAAAATTCAGGTCAGTAGAACACCAGAAATAGCGGTTTTATGTCTGGGAGACGTCTGGTTTGGAAACTGTGGCTTGCCAAAGTTGGGGTCGAGGCCTCCGAAATTGCCCTTCGATTTTTTGAAAAAATCGAAGGCCCTCGGAATCTTCTCAAACGCGTATCAATCGAAAATTCAGGTCAGTAGAACACCAGAAATAGCGGTTTTATGTCTGGGAGACGTCTGGTTTGGAAACTGTGACTTGCCAAAGTTGGGGTCGCTGCCTTCGATATAGCTAATACCCGCCCCTTTGATTTTTTGAAAAAATTGAAGGCCCTCGTAATCTCTTCAAACGCGTATCAGTCGAAAATTCAGGTCAGTAGAACACCAGAAATAGCGGTTTTATGTCTGGGAGACGTCTGGTTTGGAAACTGTGGCTTGCCAAATTTGGGCTCGAGGCCTCCGAAATTGCCCTTTGATTTTTTGAAAAAATCGAAGGCCCTCGGAATCTTCTCAAACGCGTATCAATCGAAAATTCAGGTCAGTAGAACACCAGAAATAGCGGTTTTATGCCTGGGAGACGTCTGGTTTGGAAACTGTGACTTGCCAAAGTTGGGGTCGAGGCCTCCGAAATTGACCATAACCCCCTTTGATTTTTTGAAAAAATCGAAGGCCCCCGGAATCGTTTCAAACGCATATCAATCGAAAATTCAGGTCAGTAGAACACCAGAAATAGCGGTTTTATGCCTGGGAGACGTCTGGTTTGGAAACTGTGACTTGCCAAAGTTGGGGTCGAGGCCTCCGATATTGCTAATACCCCCCCTTTGATTTTTTGAAAAAATCGAAGGCCCTCGGAATCTTTTCAAACGCGTATCAGTCGAAAATTCAGGTCAGTAGAACACCAGAAATAGCGGTTTTATGTCTGGGAGACGTCTGGTTTGGAAACTGTGACTTGCCAAAGTTGGGGTCGCTGCCTTCGATACAGCCAATACCCCCCCTTTGATTTTTTTAAAAAAATCGAAGGCCATAGGAATCTTTTCAAACGTACGTCAATCGAAAATTCAGGTCAGTAGAACACCAGAAATAGCGGTTTTATGTCTGGGAGACGTCTGGTTTGGAAACTGTGACTTGCCAAAGTTGGGGTCGCTGCCTTCGATATAGCTAATACCCGCCCCTTTGATTTTTTGAAAAAATCGAAGGCCCTCGGAATCTTTTCAAACGCTTATCAATCGAAAATTCAGGTCAGTAGAACACCAGAAATAGCGGTTTTATGCCAGGGAGACGTCTGGTTTGGAAACTGTGGCTTGCCAAAATTGAGGTCGAGGCCTCCGAAATTGCCCCCCTTTGATTTTTTGAAAAAATCGAAGGCTCTCGGAATCCTTTCAAACGCGTATCAGTCGAAAATTCAGGTCAGTAGAACACCAGAAATAGCGGTTTTATGTCTGGGAGACGTCTGGTTTGGAAACTGTGACTTGCCAAAGTTGGGGTCGCTGCCTTCGATATAGCTAATACCCGCCCCTTTGATTTTTTGAAAAAATCGAATTCCCTCGGAATCTTTTCAAACGCGTATCAATCGAAAATTCACGTCAGTAGAACACCAGAAATAGCGGTTTTATGTCTTTGAGACGTCTGGTTTGGAAACTGTGGCTTGCCAAAGTTGGGGTCGATGCCTTCGATATTGCTAATACTTTAATTTTTTGAAAAAATCGAAGGCCCTCGGAATCTTTTCAAATGCACATCAATCGAAAATTCAGGCCAGTAGAACACCAGAAATAGCGGTTTTATGCCTGGGAGACGTCTGGTTTGGAAACTGTGACTTGCCAAAGTTGGGTCGATGCCTTCGATATTGCTAATACCCCCCCTTTGATTTTTTGAAAAAATCGAAGGCCCTCGGAATCGTTTCAAACGCATATCAATCGAAAATTCAGGTCAGTAGAACACCAGAAATAGCGATTTTATGTCTGGGAGACGTCTGGTTTGGAAACTGTGCCTTGCCATAGTTGGGGTCGCTGCCTTCGATATAGCTAATACCCGCCCCTTTGATTTTTTGAAAAAATCGAAGGCCCTCGGAATCTTTTCAAACGCATATCAGTCGAAAATTCAGGTCAGTAGAACACCAGAAATAGCGGTTTTATGTCTGGGAGACGTCTGGTTTGGAAACTGTGACTTGCCAAAGTTGGGGTCGAGGCCTCCGAAATTGACCATAACCCCCTTTGATTTTTTGAAAAAATCGAAGGCCCCCGGAATCGTTTCAAACGCATATCAATCGAAAATTCAGGTCAGTAGAACACCAGAAATAGCGGTTTTATGCCTGGGAGACGTCTGGTTTGGAAACTGTGACTTGCCAAAGTTGGGGTCGAGGCCTCCGATATTGCTAATACCCCCCCTTTGATTTTTTGAAAAAATCGAAGGCCCTCGGAATCTTTTCAAACGCGTATCAGTCGAAAATTCAGGTCAGTAGAACACCAGAAATAGCGGTTTTATGTCTGGGAGACGTCTGGTTTGGAAACTGTGACTTGCCAAAGTTGGGGTCGCTGCCTTCGATACAGCTAATACCCCCCCTTTGATTTTTTTAAAAAAATCGAAGGCCATAGGAATCTTTTCAAACGTACGTCAATCGAAAATTCAGGTCAGTAGAACACCAGAAATAGCGGTTTTATGTCTGGGAGACGTCTGGTTTGGAAACTGTGACTTGCCAAAGTTGGGGTCGCTGCCTTCGATATAGCTAATACCCGCCCCTTTGATTTTTTGAAAAAATCGAAGGCCCTCGGAATCTTTTCAAACGCTTATCAATCGAAAATTCAGGTCAGTAGAACACCAGAAATAGCGGTTTTATGCCAGGGAGACGTCTGGTTTGGAAACTGTGGCTTGCCAAAATTGAGGTCGAGGCCTCCGAAATTGCCCCCCTTTGATTTTTTGAAAAAATCGAAGGCCCTCGGAATCTCCTCAAACGCGTATCAATCGAAAATTCAGGTCAGTAGAACACCAGAAATAGCGGTTTTATGCCTGGGGGACGTCTGGTTTGGAAACTGTGACTTGACAAAGTTGGGTCGATGCCTTCGATATTGCTAATACCCGCCCCTTTGATTTTTTGAAAAAATTGAAGGCAAACGTAATCTTTTCAAACGCGTATCAGTCGAAAATTCAGGCCAGTAGAACACCAGAAATAGCGGTTTTATGCCAGGGAGACGTCTGGTTTGGAAACTGTGACTTGACAAAGTTGGGTCGCTGCCTTCGATATAGCTAATACCCGCCCCTTTGATTTTTTGAAAAAATCGAAAGCCACCGGAATCGTTTCAAACGCATATCAATCGAAAATTCAGGCCAGTAGAACACCAGAAATAGCGATTTTATGTCTGGGAGACGTCTGGTTTGGAAACTGTGACTTGCCAAAGTGGGGGTCGCTGCCTTCGATATAGCTAATACCCGCCCCTTTGATTTTTTGAAAAAATTGAAGGCCCTCGTAATCTTTTCAAACGCGTATCAGTCGAAAATTCAGGCCAGTAGAACACCAGAAATAGCGGTTTTATGTCTGGGAGACGTCTGGTTTGGAAACTGTGACTTGCCAAAGTTGGGGTCGCTGCCTTCGATACAGCTAATACCCCCCCTTTGATTTTTTTAAAAAAATCGAAGGCCATATTTATCTTTTCAAACGTACGTCAATCGAAAACTCAGGTCAGTAGAACACCAGAAATAGCGGTTTTATGTCTGGGAGACGTCTGGTTTGGAAACTGTGGCTTGCCAAAGTTGGGGTCGAGGCCTCCGAAATTGCCCTTCGATTTTTTGAAAAAATCGAAGGCCCTCGGAATCTTCTCAAACGCGTATCAATCGAAAATTCAGGTCAGTAGAACACCAGAAATAGCGGTTTTATGTCTGGGAGACGTCTGGTTTGGAAACTGTGACTTGCCAAAGTTGGGGTCGCTGCCTTCGATATAGCTAATACCCGCCCCTTTGATTTTTTGAAAAAATTGAAGGCCCTCGTAATCTCTTCAAACGCGTATCAGTCGAAAATTCAGGTCAGTAGAACACCAGAAATAGCGGTTTTATGTCTGGGAGACGTCTGGTTTGGAAACTGTGGCTTGCCAAATTTGGGCTCGAGGCCTCCGAAATTGCCTTTTGATTTTTTGAAAAAATCGAAGGCCCTCGGAATCTTCTCAAACGCGTATCAATCGAAAATTCAGGTCAGTAGAACACCAGAAATAGCGGTTTTATGCCTGGGAGACGTCTGGTTTGGAAACTGTGACTTGCCAAAGTTGGGGTCGAGGCCTCCGAAATTGACCATAACCCCATTTGATTTTTTGAAAAAATCGAAGGCCCCCGGAATCGTTTCAAACGCATATCAATCGAAAATTCAGGTCAGTAGAACACCAGAAATAGCGGTTTTATGCCTGGGAGACGTCTGGTTTGGAAACTGTGACTTGCCAAAGTTGGGGTCGAGGCCTCCGATATTGCTAATACCCCCCCTTTGATTTTTTGAAAAAATCGAAGGCCCTCGGAATCTTTTCAAACGCGTATCAGTCGAAAATTCAGGTCAGTAGAACACCAGAAATAGCGGTTTTATGTCTGGGAGACGTCTGGTTTGGAAACTGTGACTTGCCAAAGTTGGGGTCGCTGCCTTCGATACAGCTAATACCCCCCCTTTGATTTTTTTAAAAAAATCGAAGGCCATAGGAATCTTTTCAAACGTACGTCAATCGAAAATTCAGGTCAGTAGAACACCAGAAATAGCGGTTTTATGTCTGGGAGACGTCTGGTTTGGAAACTGTGACTTGCCAAAGTTGGGGTCGCTGCCTTCGATATAGCTAATACCCGCCCCTTTGATTTTTTGAAAAAATCGAAGGCCCTCGGAATCTTTTCAAACGCATATCAATCGAAAATTCAGGTCAGTAGAACACCAGAAATAGCGGTTTTATGCCAGGGAGACGTCTGGTTTGGAAACTGTGGCTTGCCAAAATTGAGGTCGAGGCCTCCGAAATTGCCCCCCTTTGATTTTTTGAAAAAATCGAAGGCTCTCGGAATCCTTTCAAACGCGTATCAGTCGAAAATTCAGGTCAGTAGAACACCAGAAATAGCGGTTTTATGTCTGGGAGACGTCTGGTTTGGAAACTGTGACTTGCCAAAGTTGGGGTCGCTGCCTTCGATATAGCTAATACCCGCCCCTTTGATTTTTTGAAAAAATCGAATTCCCTCGGAATCTTTTCAAACGCGTATCAATCGAAAATTCACGTCAGTAGAACACCAGAAATAGCGGTTTTATGTCTTTGAGACGTCTGGTTTGGAAACTGTGGCTTGCCAAAGTTGGGGTCGATGCCTTCGATATTGCTAATACTTTAATTTTTTGAAAAAATCGAAGGCCCTCGGAATCTTTTCAAACGCACATCAATCGAAAATTCAGGCCAGTAGAACACCAGAAATAGCGGTTTTATGCCTGGGAGACGTCTGGTTTGGAAACTGTGACTTGCCAAATTTGGGTCGATGCCTTCGATATTGCTAATACCCCCCCTTTGATTTTTTGAAAAAATCGAAGGCCCTCGGAATCGTTTCAAACGCATATCAATCGAAAATTCAGGTCAGTAGAACACCAGAAATAGCGATTTTATGTCTGGGAGACGTCTGGTTTGGAAACTGTGCCTTGCCATAGTTGGGGTCGCTGCCTTCGATATAGCTAATACCCGCCCCTTTGATTTTTTGAAAAAATCGAAGGCCCTCGGAATCTTTTCAAACGCATATCAGTCGAAAATTCAGGTCAGTAGAACACCAGAAATAGCGGTTTTATGTCTGGGAGACGTCTGGTTTGGAAACTGTGACTTGCCAAAGTTGGGGTCGAGGCCTCCGAAATTGACCATAACCCCCTTTGATTTTTTGAAAAAATCGAAGGCCCCCGGAATCGTTTCAAACGCATATCAATCGAAAATTCAGGTCAGTAGAACACCAGAAATAGCGGTTTTATGCCTGGGAGACGTCTGGTTTGGAAACTGTGACTTGCCAAAGTTGGGGTCGAGGCCTCCGATATTGCTAATACCCCCCCTTTGATTTTTTGAAAAAATCGAAGGCCCTCGGAATCTTTTCAAACGCATATCAATCGAAAATTCAGGTCAGTAGAACACCAGAAATAGCGGTTTTATGTCTGGGAGACGTCTGGTTTGGAAACTGTGACTTGCCAAAGTTGGGGTCGCTGCCTTCGATACAGCTAATACCCCCCCTTTGATTTTTTTAAAAAAATCGAAGGCCATAGGAATCTTTTCAAACGTACGTCAATCGAAAATTCAGGTCAGTAGAACACCAGAAATAGCGGTTTTATGTCTGGGAGACGTCTGGTTTGGAAACTGTGACTTGCCAAAGTTGGGGTCGCTGCCTTCGATATAGCTAATACCCGCCCCTTTGATTTTTTGAAAAAATCGAAGGCCCTCGGAATCTTTTCAAACGCTTATCAATCGAAAATTCAGGTCAGTAGAACACCAGAAATAGCGGTTTTATGCCAGGGAGACGTCTGGTTTGGAAACTGTGGCTTGCCAAAATTGAGGTCGAGGCCTCCGAAATTGCCCCCCTTTGATTTTTTGAAAAAATCGAAGGCCCTCGGAATCTCCTCAAACGCGTATCAATCGAAAATTCAGGTCAGTAGAACACCAGAAATAGCGGTTTTATGCCTGGGGGACGTCTGGTTTGGAAACTGTGACTTGACAAAGTTGGGTCGATGCCTTCGATATTGCTAATACCCGCCCCTTTGATTTTTTGAAAAAATTGAAGGCAAACGTAATCTTTTCAAACGCGTATCAGTCGAAAATTCAGGCCAGTAGAACACCAGAAATAGCGGTTTTATGCCAGGGAGACGTCTGGTTTGGAAACTGTGACTTGACAAAGTTGGGTCGCTGCCTTCGATATAGCTAATACCCGCCCCTTTGATTTTTTGAAAAAATCGAAAGCCACCGGAATCGTTTCAAACGCATATCAATCGAAAATTCAGGCCAGTAGAACACCAGAAATAGCGATTTTATGTCTGGGAGACGTCTGGTTTGGAAACTGTGACTTGCCAAAGTGGGGGTCGCTGCCTTCGATATAGCTAATACCCGCCCCTTTGATTTTTTGAAAAAATTGAAGGCCCTCGTAATCTTTTCAAACGCGTATCAGTCGAAAATTCAGGCCAGTAGAACACCAGAAATAGCGGTTTTATGTCTGGGAGACGTCTGGTTTGGAAACTGTGACTTGCCAAAGTTGGGGTCGCTGCCTTCGATACAGCTAATACCCCCCCTTTGATTTTTTTAAAAAAATCGAAGGCCATATTTATCTTTTCAAACGTACGTCAATCGAAAACTCAGGTCAGTAGAACACCAGAAATAGCGGTTTTATGTCTGGGAGACGTCTGGTTTGGAAACTGTGGCTTGCCAAAGTTGGGGTCGAGGCCTCCGAAATTGCCCTTCGATTTTTTGAAAAAATCGAAGGCCCTCGGAATCTTCTCAAACGCGTATCAATCGAAAATTCAGGTCAGTAGAACACCAGAAATAGCGGTTTTATGTCTGGGAGACGTCTGGTTTGGAAACTGTGACTTGCCAAAGTTGGGGTCGCTGCCTTCGATATAGCTAATACCCGCCCCTTTGATTTTTTGAAAAAATTGAAGGCCCTCGTAATCTCTTCAAACGCGTATCAGTCGAAAATTCAGGTCAGTAGAACACCAGAAATAGCGGTTTTATGTCTGGGAGACGTCTGGTTTGGAAACTGTGGCTTGCCAAATTTGGGCTCGATTCCTCCGAAATTGCCCTTTGATTTTTTGAAAAAATCGAAGGCCCTCGGAATCTTCTCAAACGCGTATCAATCGAAAATTCAGGTCAGTAGAACACCAGAAATAGCGGTTTTATGCCTGGGAGACGTCTGGTTTGGAAACTGTGACTTGCCAAAGTTGGGGTCGAGGCCTCCGAAATTGACCATAACCCCCTTTGATTTTTTGAAAAAATCGAAGGCCCCCGGAATCGTTTCAAACGCATATCAATCGAAAATTCAGGTCAGTAGAACACCAGAAATAGCGGTTTTATGCCTGGGAGACGTCTGGTTTGGAAACTGTGACTTGCCAAAGTTGGGGTCGAGGCCTCCGATATTGCTAATACCCCCCCTTTGATTTTTTGAAAAAATCGAAGGCCCTCGGAATCTTTTCAAACGCGTATCAGTCGCAAATTCAGGTCAGTAGAACACCAGAAATAGCGGTTTTATGTCTGGGAGACGTCTGGTTTGGAAACTGTGACTTGCCAAAGTTGGGGTCGCTGCCTTCGATACAGCTAATACCCCCCCTTTGATTTTTTTAAAAAAATCGAAGGCCATAGGAATCTTTTCAAACGTACGTCAATCGAAAATTCAGGTCAGTAGAACACCAGAAATAGCGGTTTTATGTCTGGGAGACGTCTGGTTTGGAAACTGTGACTTGCCAAAGTTGGGGTCGCTGCCTTCGATATAGCTAATACCCGCCCCTTTGATTTTTTGAAAAAATCGAAGGCCCTCGGAATCTTTTCAAACGCTTATCAATCGAAAATTCAGGTCAGTAGAACACCAGAAATAGCGGTTTTATGCCAGGGAGACGTCTGGTTTGGAAACTGTGGCTTGCCAAAATTGAGGTCGAGGCCTCCGAAATTGCCCATACCCCTTTGATTTTTTGAAAAAATCGAAGGCTCTCGGAATCCTTTCAAACGCGTATCAGTCGAAAATTCAGGTCAGTAGAACACCAGAAATAGCGGTTTTATGTCTGGGAGACGTCTGGTTTGGAAACTGTGACTTGCCAAAGTTGGGGTCGCTGCCTTCGATATAGCTAATACCCGCCCCTTTGATTTTTTGAAAAAATCGAATTCCCTCGGAATCTTTTCAAACGCGTATCAATCGAAAATTCACGTCAGTAGAACACCAGAAATAGCGGTTTTATGTCTTTGAGACGTCTGGTTTGGAAACTGTGGCTTGCCAAAGTTGGGGTCGATGCCTTCGATATTGCTAATACTATAATTTTTTGAAAAAATCGAAGGCCCTCGGAATCTTTTCAAACGCACATCAATCGAAAATTCAGGCCAGTAGAACACCAGAAATAGCGGTTTTATGCCTGGGAGACGTCTGGTTTGGAAACTGTGACTTGCCAAAGTTGGGTCGATGCCTTCGATATTGCTAATACCCCCCCTTTGATTTTTTGAAAAAATCGAAGGCCCTCGGAATCGTTTCAAACGCATATCAATCGAAAATTCAGGTCAGTAGAACACCAGAAATAGCGATTTTATGTCTGGGAGACGTCTGGTTTGGAAACTGTGCCTTGCCATAGTTGGGGTCGCTGCCTTCGATATAGCTAATACCCGCCCCTTTGATTTTTTGAAAAAATCGAAGGCCCTCGGAATCTTTTCAAACGCATATCAGTCGAAAATTCAGGTCAGTAGAACACCAGAAATAGCGGTTTTATGTCTGGGAGACGTCTGGTTTGGAAACTGTGACTTGCCAAAGTTGGGGTCGAGGCCTCCAAAATTGCCCATACCCCTTTGATTTTTTGAAAAAATCGAAGGCCCTCGGAATCGTTTCAAACGCATATCAATCGAAAATTCACGTCAGTAGAACACCATAAATAGCGGTTTAATGTCTGGGAGACGTCTGGTTTGGAAACTGTGGCTTGCCAAAGTTGGGGTCGATGCCTCCGATATTGCTAATACCCCCCCTTTGATTTTTTGAAAAAATCTAAGGCCCTCGGAATCGTTTCAAACGCATATCAATCGAAAATTCAGGCCAGTAGAACACCAGAAATAGCGGTTTTATGTCTGGGAGACGTCTGGTTTGGAAACTGTGACTTGCCAAAGTTGGGGTCGCGGCCTCCGAAATTGCCCATACTCCTTTGATTTTTTGAAAAAATCGAAGGCCCTCGGAATCTTTTCAAACGCATATCAATCGAAAATTCACGTCAGTAGAACACCATAAATAGCGGTTTTATGTCTGGGAGACGTCTGGTTTGGAAACTGTGGCTTGCCAAAGTTGGGGTCGAGGCCTCCGAAATTGAACATACCCCCCCTTTGATTTTTTGAAAAAATCTAAGGCCCTCGGATTCTTTTCAAACGCATATCAATCGAAAATTCAGGTCAGTAGAATACCAGAAATAGCGGTTTTATGTCTGGGAGACGTCTGGTTTGGAAACTGTGACTTGCCAAAGTTGGGGTCGAGGCCTCCAAAATTGCCCATACCCCTTTGATTTTTTGAAAAAATCGAAGGCCCTCGGAATCTTTTCAAACGCATATCAATCGAAAATTCACGTCAGTAGAACACCATAAATAGCGGTTTAATGTCTGGGAGACGTCTGGTTTGGAAACTGTGGCTTGCCAAAGTTGGGGTCGATGCCTTCGATATTGCTAATACCCCCCCTTTGATTTTTTGAAAAAATCTAAGGCCCTCGGAATCTTTTCAAACGCATATCAATCGAAAATTCAGGCCAGTAGAACACCAGAAATAGCGGTTTTATGTCTGGGAGACGTCTGGTTTGGAAACTGTGACTTGCCAAAGTTGGGGTCGAGGCCTCCGAAATTGCCCCCCTTTGATTTTTTGAAAAAATCGAAGGCCCTCGGAATCTTTTCAAACGCATATCAATCGAAAATTCACGTCAGTAGAACACCATAAATAGCGGTTTTATGTCTGGGAGACGTCTGGTTTGGAAACTGTGGCTTGCCAAAGTTGGGGTCGAGGCCTCCGAAATTGAACATACCCCCCCTTTGATTTTTTGAAAAAATCTAAGGCCCTCGGATTCTTTTCAAACGCATATCAATCGAAAATTCAGGTCAGTAGAATACCAGAAATAGCGGTTTTATGTCTGGGAGACGTCTGGTTTGGAAACTGTGGCTTGCCAAAGTTGGGGTCGCGGCCTCCGAAATTGCCCATACCCCTTTGATTTTTTGAAAAAAACGCATATCAATCGAAAATTCACGTCAGTAGAACACCATAAATAGCGGTTTTATGTCTGGGAGACGTCTGGTTTGGAAACTGTGGCTTGCCAAAGTTGGGGTCGAGGCCTCCGAAATTGAACATACCCCCCCTTTGATTTTTTGAAAAAATCTGAGGCCCTCGGATTCTTTTCAAACGCATATCAATCGAAAATTCAGGTCAGTAGAATACCAGAAATAGCGGTTTTATGTCTGGGAGACGTCTGGTTTGGAAACTGTGGCTTGCCAAAGTTGGGGTCGCGGCCTCCGAAATTGCCCATACCCCTTTGATTTTTTGAAAAAATCGAAGGCCCTCGGAATCGTTTCAAACGCATATCAATCGAAAATTCAGGTCAGTAGAACACCAGAAATAGCGGTTTTATGTCTGGGAGACGTCTGGTTTGGAAACTGTGACTTGCCAAAGTTGGGGTCGCTGTCTTCGATATAGCTAATACCCGCCCCTTTGATTTTTTGAAAAAATCGAAGGCCCTCGGAATCTTTTCAAACGCATATCAATCGAAAATGCAGGTCAGTAGAACACCAGAAATAGCGGTTTTATGCCTGGGAGACGTCTGGTTTGGAAACTGTGACTTGCTAAAGTTGGGTCGATGCCTCCGAAATTGCCCATAAGCCCCTTTGATTTTTTGAAAAAATCGAAGGCCCTCGGAATCTTTTCAAACGCATATCAATCGAAAATTCAGGTCAGTAGAAAACCAGAAATAGCGTTTTTATGTCTGGGAGACGTCTGGTTTGGAAACTGTGCCTTGCCAAAGTTGGGGTCGATTCCTTCGATATTGCTAATACCCGCCCCTTTGATTTTTTGAAAAAATCCAAGGCCCTCGGAATCTTTTCAAACGCATATCAGTCGAAAATTCATGTCAGTAGAACACCAGAAATAGCGGTTTTATGTCTGGAAGACGTCTGGTTTGGAAACTGTGACTTGCCAAAGTTGGGGTCGCTGTCTTCGATATAGCTAATACCCGCCCCTTTGATTTTTTGAAAAAATCGAAGGCCCTCGGAATCTTTTCAAACGCATATCAATCGAAAATGCAGGTCAGTAGAACACCAGAAATAGCGGTTTTATGCCTGGGAGACGTCTGGTTTGGAAACTGTGACTTGCTAAAGTTGGGTCGATGCCTTCGAAATTGCCTATACCCCCCCTTTGATTTTTTGAAAAAATCGTATGAGCTCGGAATCTTTTCAAACGCGTATCAATCGAAAATTCAGGTCAGTAGAGCACCAGAAATAGCGGTTTTATGTCTGGGAGACGTCTGGTTTGGAAACTGTGACTTGCCAAAGTTGGGGTCGAGGCCTCCGAAATTGTCCATACCCCCCCTTTGATTTTTTGAAAAAATCGAAGGCCCTCGGATTCTTTTCAAACGCATATCAATCGAAAATTCAGGTCAGTAGAACACCAGAAATAGCGGTTTTATGTCTGGGAGACGTCTGGTTTGGAAACTGTGACTTGCCAAAGTTGGGGTCGATGCCTTCGATATTGCTAATACCCGCCCCTTTGATTTTTTGAAAAAATCCAAGGCCCTCGGATTCTTTTCAAACGCATATCAATCGAAAATTCAGGTCAGTAGAACACCAGAAATAGCGGTTTTATGTCTGGGAGACGTCTGGTTTGGAAACTGTGGCTTGCCAAAGTTGGGTCGCTGCCTTCGATATAGCCAATACCCGCCCCTTTGATTTTTTGAAAAAATCTAAGGCCCTCGGAATCTTTTCAAACGCGTATCAATCGAAAATTCACGTCAGTAGAACACCAGAAATAGCGGTTTTATGTCTGGGAGACGTCTGGTTTGGAAACTGTGGCTTGCCAAAGTTGGGGTCGATGCCTTCGATATTGCTAATACTTTAATTTTTTGAAAAAATCGAAGGCCCTCGGAATCTTTTCAAACGCACATCAATCGAAAATTCAGGCCAGTAGAACACCAGAAATAGCGTTTTTATGCCTGGGAGACGTCTGGTTTGGAAACTGTGACTTGCCAAAGTTGGGTCGATGCCTTCGATATTGCTAATACCCCCGCCCCTTTGATTTTTTGAAAAAATCGAAGGCCCTCGGAATCGTTTCAAACGCATATCAATCGAAAATTCAGGCCAGTAGAACACCAGAAATAGCGGTTTTATGTCTGGGAGACGTCTGGTTTGGAAACTGTGGCTTAGTTGGGTCGATGCCTTCGATATTGCTAATACCCCCCCTTTGATTTTATGAAAAAATCGAAGGCCCTCGGAATCTTTTCAAACGCATATCAATCGAAAATTCAGGTCAGTAGAACACCAGAAATAGCGGTTTTATGTCTGGGAGACGTCTGGTTTGGAAACTGTGACTTGCCAAAGTTGGGGTCGAGGCCTCCGAAATTGCCCATACCCCTTTGATTTTTTGAAAAAATCGAAGGCCCTCGGAATCTTTTCAAACGCATATCAATCGAAAATTCAGGTCAGTAGAACACCAGAAATAGCGGTTTTATGTCTGGGAGACGTCTGGTTTGGAAACTGTGGCTTGCCAAAGTTGGGGTCGATGCCTTCGATATTGCTAATACCCCCCCTTTGATTTTTTGAAAAAATCGAAGGCCCTCGGAATCGTTTCAAACGCATATCAATCGAAAATTCAGGCCATTAGAACACCAGAAATAGCGGTTTTATGTCTGGGAGACGTCTGGTTTGGAAACTGTGGCTTGCCAAAGTTGGGTCGATGCCTTCGATATTGCCCTTACCCCCCCTTTGATTTTTTGAAAAAATCGTATGAGCTCGGAATCTTTTCAAAGGCCTATCAATCGAAAATTCAGGTCAGTAGAACACCAGAAATAGCGGTGTTATGTCTGGGAGACGTCTGGTTTGGAAACTGTGGCTTGCCAAAGTTGGGGTCGAGGCCTCCGAAATTGCCCCCCTTTGATTTTTTGAAAATATCGAAGGTCCTCGAAATCGTTTCAAACGCACATCAATCGAAAATTCAGGTCAGTAGAACACCAGAAATAGCGGTTTTATGTCTGGGAGACGTCTGGTTTGGAAACTGTGGCTTGCCAAAGTTGGGGTCGAGGCCTCCGAAATTGAACATACCCCCCCTTTGATTTTTTGAAAAAATCGATGGCCCTCGGAATCGTTTCAAACGCAAATCAATCGAAAATTCAGGCCAGTAGAACACCAGAAATAGCGGTTTTATGTCTGGGAGACGTCTGGTTTGGAAACTGTGGCTTGCCAAAGTTGGGGTCGCGGCCTCCGAAATTGCCCATACCCGTTTGATTTTTTGAAAAAATCGAAGGCTCTCGGAATCTTTTCAAACGCATATCAATCGAAAATTCACGTCAGTAGAACACCATAAATAGCGGTTTTATGTCTGGGAGACGTCTGGTTTGGAAACTGTGGCTTGCCAAAGTTGGGGTCGATGCCTTCGATATTGCTAATACCCCCCCTTTGATTTTTTGAAAAAATCGAAGGCCCTCGGAATCGTTTCAAACGCAAATCAATCGAAAATTCAGGCCAGTAGAACACCAGAAATAGCGGTTTTATGTCTGGGAGACGTCTGGTTTGGAAACTGTGACTTGCCAAAGTTGGGGTCGAGGCCTCCGAAATTGCCCATACCCCTTTGATTTTTTGAAAATATCGAAAGCCCTCGGAATCTTTTCAAACGCATATCAATCGAAAATTCACGTCAGTAGAACACCAGAAATAGCGGTTTTATGTCTGGGAGACGTCTGGTTTGGAAACTGTGGCTTGCCAAAGTTGGGGTCGATGCCTTCGAGATTGCTAATACCCCCCCTTTGATTTTTTGAAAAAATCGAATGCACTCGGAATCGTTTCAAACGCATGTCAATCGAAAATTCAGGCCAGTAGAACACCAGAAATAGCGGTTTTATGTCTGGGAGACGTCTGGTTTGGAAACTGTGGCTTGCCAAAGTTGGGGTCGATGCCTTCGAGATTGCTAATACCCGCCCCTTTGATTTTTTGAAAAAATCGAAGGCCCTCGGAATCTTTTCAAACGCATATCAGTCGAAAATTCATGTCAGTAGAACACCAGAAATAGCGGTTTTATGTCTGGAAGACGTCTGGTTTGGAAACTGTGACTTGCCAAAGTTGGGGTCGCTGTCTTCGATATAGCTGAATGAATGAATGAATGCCCTCGGAATCGTTTCAAACGCATATCAATCGAAAATTCAGGCCAGTAGAACACCAGAAATAGCGGTTTTATGTCTGGGAGACGTCTGGTTTGGAAACTGTGGCTTGTCAAAGTTGGGGTCGAGGCCTCCGAAATTGCCCATAAGCCCCTTTGATTTTTTTAAAAAATCGAAGGCCCTCGGAAACTTTTCAAACGCATATCAATCGAAAATTCAGGTCAGTAGAAAACCAGAAATAGCGTTTTTATGTCTGGGAGACGTCTGGTTTGGAAACTGTGACTTGCCAAAGTTGGGTCGATGCCTTCGATATTGCTAATACCCCCCCCTTTGATTTTTTGAAAAAATCGAAGGCCCTCGGAATCTTTTCAAACGCATATCAGTCGAAAATTCATGTCAGTAGAACACCAGAAATAGCGGTTTTATGTCTGGAAGACGTCTGGTTTGGAAACTGTGACTTGCCAAAGTTGGGGTCGCTGTCTTCGATATAGCTAATACCCGCCCCTTTGATTTTTTGAAAAAATCGAAGGCCCTCGGAATCTTTTCAAACGCATATCAATCGAAAATGCAGGTCAGTAGAACACCAGAAATAGCGGTTTTATGTCTGGAAGACGTCTGGTTTGGAAACTGTGACTTGCCAAAGTTGGGTCGATGCCTTCGAAATTGCCTATACCCCCCCTTTGATTTTTTGAAAAAATCGAAAGCCCTCGGATTCTTTTCAAACACATATCAATCGAAAATTCAGGTCAGTAGAACACCAGAAATAGCGGTTTTATGTCTGGGAGACGTCTGGTTTGGAAACTGTGACTTGCCAAAGTTGGGGTCGATGCCTTCGATATTGCTAATACCCGCCCCTTTGATTTTTTGAAAAAATCCAAGGCCCTCGGAGTCTTTTCAAACGCGTATCAATCGAAAATTCACGTCAGTAGAACACCAGAAATAGCGGTTTTATGTCTGGGAGACGTCTGGTTTGGAAACTGTGGCTTGCCAAAGTTGGGGTCGATGCCTTCGATATTGCTAATACTTTAATTTTTTGAAAAAATCGAAGGCCCTCGGAATCTTTTCAAACGCACATCAATCGAAAATTCAGGCCAGTAGAACACCAGAAATAGCGTTTTTATGCCTGGGAGACGTCTGGTTTGGAAACTGTGACTTGCCAAAGTTGGGTCGATGCCTTCGATATTGCTAATACCCCCCCCTTTGATTTTTTGAAAAAATCGAAGGCCCTCGGAATCGTTTCAAACGCATATCAATCGAAAATTCAGGTCAGTAGAACACCAGAAATAGCGGTTTTATGTCTGGAAGACGTCTGGTTTGGAAACTGTGACTTGCCAAAGTTGGGTCGATGCCTTCGATATTGCTAATACCCCCCCCTTTGATTTTTTGAAAAAATCGAAGGCCCTCGGAATCGTTTCAAACGCATATCAATCGAAAATTCAGGTCAGTAGAACACCAGAAATAGCGATTTTATGTCTGGGAGACGTCTGGTTTGGAAACTGTGCCTTGCCATAGTTGGGGTCGCTGCCTTCGATATAGCTAATACCCGCCCCTTTGATTTTTTGAAAAAATCTAAGGCCCTCGGAATCGTTTCAAACGCATATCAATCGAAAATTCAGGCCAGTAGAACACCAGAAATAGCGGTTTTATGTCTGGGAGACGTCTGGTTTGGAATCTGTGGCTTGCCAAAGTTGGGGTCGCTGCCTTCGATATTGCTAAAACCCCCCCCCCCCCTTTGATTTTTTGAAAAAATCGAAGGCCCTCGGAATCTTTTCAAACGCATATCAATCGAAAATTCAGGCCAGTAGAACACCAGAAATAGCGGTGTTATGTTTGGGAGACGTCTGGTTTGGAATCTGTGGCTTGCCAAAGTTGGGGTCGCTGCCTTCGATATTGCTAAAACCCCCCCCCCCCCCCCCCTTTGATTTTTTGAAAAAGTCGACGGCTCTCGGAATCTTTTCAAACGCATATCAATCGAAAATTCAGGCCAGTAGAACACCAGAAATAGCGGTTTTATGTCTGGGAGACGTCTGGTTTGGAAACTGTGGCTTGCCAAAGTTGGGGTCGAGGCCTCCAAAATTGCCCATACCCCTTTGATTTTTTGAAAAAATCGAAGGCCCTCGGAATCGTTTCAAACGCATATCAATCGAAAATTCAGGCCAGTAGAACACCAGAAATAGCGATTTTATGTCTGGGAGACGTCTGGTTTGGAAACTGTGCCTTGCCATAGTTGGGGTCGCTGCCTTCGATATAGCTAATACCCGCCCCTTTGATTTTTTGAAAAAATCGAAGGCCCTCGGAATCTTTTCAAACGCATATCAGTCGAAAATTCAGGTCAGTAGAACACCAGAAATAGCGGTTGGCTTGCCAAAGTTGGGTCGATGCCTTCGAAATTGCCCATACCCCCCCTTTGATTTTTTGAAAAAATCGTATGAGCTCGGAATCTTTTCAAAGGCCTATCAATCGAAAATTCAGGTCAGTAGAACACCAGAAATAGCGGTTTTATGTCTGGAAGACGTCTGGTTTGGAAACTGTGACTTGCCAAAGTTGGGGTCGCTGTCTTCGATATAGCTAATACCCGCCCCTTTGATTTTTTGAAAAAATCGAAGGCCCTCGGAATCTTTTCAAACGCATATCAATCGAAAATGCAGGTCAGTAGAACACCAGAAATAGCGGTTTTATGTCTGGAAGACGTCTGGTTTGGAAACTGTGACTTGCCAAAGTTGGGTCGATGCCTTCGAAATTGCCTATACCCCCCCTTTGATTTTTTGAAAAAATCGAAAGCCCTCGGATTCTTTTCAAACACATATCAATCGAAAATTCAGGTCAGTAGAACACCAGAAATAGCGGTTTTATGTCTGGGAGACGTCTGGTTTGGAAACTGTGACTTGCCAAAGTTGGGGTCGATGCCTTCGATATTGCTAATACCCGCCCCTTTGATTTTTTGAAAAAATCCAAGGCCCTCGGAGTCTTTTCAAACGCGTATCAATCGAAAATTCACGTCAGTAGAACACCAGAAATAGCGGTTTTATGTCTGGGAGACGTCTGGTTTGGAAACTGTGGCTTGCCAAAGTTGGGGTCGATGCCTTCGATATTGCTAATACTTTAATTTTTTGAAAAAATCGAAGGCCCTCGGAATCTTTTCAAACGCACATCAATCGAAAATTCAGGCCAGTAGAACACCAGAAATAGCGTTTTTATGCCTGGGAGACGTCTGGTTTGGAAACTGTGACTTGCCAAAGTTGGGTCGATGCCTTCGATATTGCTAATACCCCCCCCTTTGATTTTTTGAAAAAATCGAAGGCCCTCGGAATCGTTTCAAACGCATATCAATCGAAAATTCAGGTCAGTAGAACACCAGAAATAGCGGTTTTATGTCTGGAAGACGTCTGGTTTGGAAACTGTGACTTGCCAAAGTTGGGTCGATGCCTTCGATATTGCTAATACCCCCCCCTTTGATTTTTTGAAAAAATCGAAGGCCCTCGGAATCGTTTCAAACGCATATCAATCGAAAATTCAGGTCAGTAGAACACCAGAAATAGCGATTTTATGTCTGGGAGACGTCTGGTTTGGAAACTGTGCCTTGCCATAGTTGGGGTCGCTGCCTTCGATATAGCTAATACCCGCCCCTTTGATTTTTTGAAAAAATCTAAGGCCCTCGGAATCGTTTCAAACGCATATCAATCGAAAATTCAGGCCAGTAGAACACCAGAAATAGCGGTTTTATGTCTGGGAGACGTCTGGTTTGGAATCTGTGGCTTGCCAAAGTTGGGGTCGCTGCCTTCGATATTGCTAAAACCCCCCCCCCCCCCCCCCTTTGATTTTTTGAAAAAGTCGACGGCTCTCGGAATCTTTTCAAACGCATATCAATCGAAAATTCAGGCCAGTAGAACACCAGAAATAGCGGTTTTATGTCTGGGAGACGTCTGGTTTGGAAACTGTGGCTTGCCAAAGTTGGGGTCGAGGCCTCCAAAATTGCCCATACCCCTTTGATTTTTTGAAAAAATCGAAGGCCCTCGGAATCGTTTCAAACGCATATCAATCGAAAATTCAGGCCAGTAGAACACCAGAAATAGCGATTTTATGTCTGGGAGACGTCTGGTTTGGAAACTGTGCCTTGCCATAGTTGGGGTCGCTGCCTTCGATATAGCTAATACCCGCCCCTTTGATTTTTTGAAAAAATCGAAGGCCCTCGGAATCTTTTCAAACGCATATCAGTCGAAAATTCAGGTCAGTAGAACACCAGAAATAGCGGTTGGCTTGCCAAAGTTGGGTCGATGCCTTCGAAATTGCCCATACCCCCCCTTTGATTTTTTGAAAAAATCGTATGAGCTCGGAATCTTTTCAAAGGCCTATCAATCGAAAATTCAGGTCAGTAGAACACCAGAAATAGCGGTTTTATGTCTGGGAGACGTCTGGTTAGGAAACTGTGACTTGCCAAAGTTGGGGTCGAGGCCTCCGAAATTGCCCATACCCCTTTGATTTTTTGAAAAAATCGAAGGCCCTCGGAATCTTTTCAAACGCATATCAATCGAAAATTCAGGTCAGTAGAACACCATAAATAGCGGTTTTATGTCTGGGAGACGTCTGGTTTGGAAACTGTGGCTTGCCAAAGTTGGGGTCGATGCCTTCGATATTGCTAATACAAACCCTTTGATTTTTTTAAAAAATCGAATGCCCTCGGAATCGTTTCAAACGCATATCAATCGAAAATGCAGGTCAGTAGAACACCAGAAATAGCGGTTTTATGTCTGGGAGACGTCTGGTTTGGAAACTGTGGCTTGTCAAAGTTGGGGTCGAGGCCTCCGAAATTGCCCATAAGCCCCTTTGATTTTTTGAAAAAATCGAAGGCCCTCGGAATCGTTTCAAACGCATATCAATCGAAAATTCAGGTCAGTAGAAAACCAGAAATAGCGTTTTTATGTCTGGGAGACGTCTGGTTTGGAAACTGTGCCTTGCCAAAGTTGGGGTCGATTCCTTCGATATTGCTAATACCCGCCCCTTTGATTTTTTGAAAAAATCCAAGGCCCTCGGAATCTTTCCAAACGCATATCAGTCGAAAATTCATGTCAGTAGAACACCAGAAATAGCGGTTTTATGTCTGGAAGACGTCTGGTTTGGAAACTGTGACTTGCCAAAGTTGGGGTCGCTGTCTTCGATATAGCTAATACCCGCCCCTTTGATTTTTTGAAAAAATCGAAGGCCCTCGGAATCTTTTCAAACGCATATCAATCGAAAATGCAGGTCAGTAGAACACCAGAAATAGCGGTTTTATGTCTGGAAGACGTCTGGTTTGGAAACTGTGACTTGCCAAAGTTGGGTCGATGCCTTCGAAATTGCCCATACCCCCCCTTTGATTTTTTGAAAAAATCGTATGAGCTCGGAATCTTTTCAAACGCGTATCAATCGAAAATTCAGGTCAGTAGAGCACCAGAAATAGCGGTTTTATGTCTGGGAGACGTCTGGTTTGGAAACTGTGACTTGCCAAAGTTGGGGTCGAGGCCTCCGAAATTGTCCATACCCCCCCTTTGATTTTTTGAAAAAATCGAAGGCCCTCGGATTCTTTTCAAACGCATATCAATCGAAAATTCAGGTCAGTAGAACACCAGAAATAGCGGTTTTATGTCTGGGAGACGTCTGGTTTGGAAACTGTGACTTGCCAAAGTTGGGGTCGATGCCTTCGATATTGCTAATACCCGCCCCTTTGATTTTTTGAAAAAATCCAAGGCCCTCGGAATCGTTTCAAACGCATATCAATCGAAAATTCAGGCCAGTAGAACACCAGAAATAGCGGTTTTATGTCTGGGAGACGTCTGGTTTGGAAACTGTGGCTTGTCAAAGTTGGGGTCGAGGCCTCCGAAATTGCCCATAAGCCCCTTTGATTTTTTGAAAAAATCGAAGGCCCTCGGAATCGTTTCAAACGCATATCAATCGAAAATTCAGGTCAGTAGAAAACCAGAAATAGCGTTTTTATGTCTGGGAGACGTCTGGTTTGGAAACTGTGCCTTGCCAAAGTTGGGGTCGATTCCTTCGATATTGCTAATACCCGCCCCTTTGATTTTTTGAAAAAATCCAAGGCCCTCGGAATCTTTCCAAACGCATATCAGTCGAAAATTCATGTCAGTAGAACACCAGAAATAGCGGTTTTATGTCTGGAAGACGTCTGGTTTGGAAACTGTGACTTGCCAAAGTTGGGGTCGCTGTCTTCGATATAGCTAATACCCGCCCCTTTGATTTTTTGAAAAAATCGAAGGCCCTCGGAATCTTTTCAAACGCATATCAATCGAAAATGCAGGTCAGTAGAACACCAGAAATAGCGGTTTTATGTCTGGAAGACGTCTGGTTTGGAAACTGTGACTTGCCAAAGTTGGGTCGATGCCTTCGAAATTGCCCATACCCCCCCTTTGATTTTTTGAAAAAATCGTATGAGCTCGGAATCTTTTCAAACGCGTATCAATCGAAAATTCAGGTCAGTAGAGCACCAGAAATAGCGGTTTTATGTCTGGGAGACGTCTGGTTTGGAAACTGTGACTTGCCAAAGTTGGGGTCGAGGCCTCCGAAATTGTCCATACCCCCCCTTTGATTTTTTGAAAAAATCGAAGGCCCTCGGATTCTTTTCAAACGCATATCAATCGAAAATTCAGGTCAGTAGAACACCAGAAATAGCGGTTTTATGTCTGGGAGACGTCTGGTTTGGAAACTGTGACTTGCCAAAGTTGGGGTCGATGCCTTCGATATTGCTAATACCCGCCCCTATGATTTTTTGAAAAAATCCAAGGCCCTCGGAATCTTTTCAAACGCATATCAATCGAAAATTCAGGCCAGTAGAACACCAGAAATAGCGGTGTTATGTCTGGGAGACGTCTGGTTTGGAAACTGTGATTTGCCAAAGTTGGGGTCGATGCCTTCGATATTGCTAATACCCCCCCTTTGATTTTTTGAAAAAATCGAAGGCCCTCGGAATCGTTTCAAACGAATATCAATCGAAAATTCAGGCCAGTAGAACACCAGAAATAGCGGTTTTATGTCTGGGAGACGTCTGGTTTGGAAACTGTGACTTGCCAAAGTTGGGGTCGATGCCTTCGATATTGCTAATACCCGCCCCTTTGATTTTTTGAAAAAATCCAAGGCCCTCGGAATCTTTTCAAACGCATATCAATCGAAAATTCAGGCCAGTAGAACACCAGAAATAGCGGTGTTATGTCTGGGAGACGTCTGGTTTGGAAACTGTGATTTGCCAAAGTTGGGGTCGATGCCTTCGATATTGCTAATACCCCCCCTTTGATTTTTTGAAAAAATCGAATGCCCTCGGAATCGTTTCAAACGAATATCAATCGAAAATTCAGGCCAGTAGAACACCAGAAATAGCGGTTTTATGTCTGGGAGACGTCTGGTTTGGAAACTGTGACTTGCCAAAGTTGGGGTCGATGCCTTCGATATTGCTAATACCCCCCCTTTGATTTTTTGAAAAAATCGAAGGCCCTCGGAATCGTTTCAAACGCATATCAATCGAAAATTCATTCCAGTAGAACACCAGAAATAGCGGTTTTATGTCTGGGAGACGTCTGGTTTGGAAACTGTGGCTTGTCAAAGTTGGGGTCGAGGCCTCCGAAATTGCCCATAAGCCCCTTTGATTTTTTGAAAAAATCGAAGGTCCTCGGAATCTTTTCAAACGCATATCAATCGAAAATTCAGGTCAGTAGAACACCAGAAATAGCGGTTTTATGTCTGGGAGACGTCTGGTTTGGAAACTGTACCTTGCCAAAGTTGGGGTCGATGCCTTCGATATTGCTAATACCCGCCCCTTTGATTTTTTGAAAAAATCCAAGGCCCTCGGAATCTTTTCAAACGCATATCAATCGAAAATTCAGGTCAGTAGAACACCAGAAATAGCGGTTTTATGTCTGGGAGACGTCTGGTTTGGAAACTGTGACTTGCCAAAGTTGGGTCGATGCCTTCGATATTGCTAATACCCCCCCTTTGATTTTTTGAAAAAATCGAAGGCCCTCGGAATCTTTTCAAACGCATATCAATCGAAAATTCAGGCCAGTAGAACACCAGAAATAGCGGTTTTATGCCTGGGAGACGTCTGGTTTGGAAACTGTGACTTGCCAAATTTGGGTCGATGCCTTCGATATTGCTAATACCCCCCTTTGATTTTTTGAAAAAATCGAAGGCCCTCGGAATCTTTTCATACGCATATCAATCGAAAATCCAGGTCAGTAGAACACCAGAAATAGCGGTTTTATGCCTGGGAGACGTCTGGTTTGGAAACTGTGACTTGCCAAATTTGGGTCGATGCCTTCGATATTGCTAATACCCGCTCCTTTGATTTTTTGAAAAAATCCAAGGCCCTCGGAGTCTTTTCAAACGCATATCAATCGAAAATTCAGGCCAGTAGAACACCAGAAATAGCGGTTTTATGTCTGGGAGACGTCTGGTTTGGAAACTGTGACTTGCCAAAGTTGGGTCGACGCCTTCGAAATTGCCAATACCCCCCCTTTGACTTTTTGAAAAAATCGAAGGCCCTCGGAATCTTTTCAAACGCGTATCAATCGAAAATTCAGGTCAGTAGAACACCAGAAATAGCGGTTTTATGTCTGGGAGACGGCTGGTTTGGAAACTGTGGCTTGCCAAAGTTGGGGTCGAGGCCTCCGAAATTGCCCATACCCCCCCTTTGATTTTTTGAAAAAATCGAAGGCCCTCGGATTCTTTTCAAACGCATATCAATCGAAAATTCAGGTCAGTAGAACACCAGAAATAGCGGTTTTATGTCTGGGAGACGTCTGGTTTGGAAACTGTGACTTGCCAAAGTTGGGGTCGAGGCCTCCGAATTTGCCCATACCCCCCCTTTGATTTTTTGAAAAAATCGAAGGCCCTCGGAATCTTTTCAAACGCATATCAATCGAAAATTCAGGCCAGTAGAACACCAGAAATAGCGGTGTTATGTCTGGGAGACGTCTGGTTTGGAAACTGTGATTTGCCAAAGTTGGGGTCGATGCCTTCGATATTGCTAATACCCCCCCTTTGATTTTTTGAAAAAATCGAAGGCCCTCGGAATCGTTTCAAACGAATATCAATCGAAAATTCAGGCCAGTAGAACACCAGAAATAGCGGTTTTATGTCTGGGAGACGTCTGGTTTGGAAACTGTGACTTGCCAAAGTTGGGGTCGATGCCTTCGATATTGCTAATACCCCCCCTTTGATTTTTTGAAAAAATCGAAGGCCCTCGGAATCGTTTCAAACGCATATCAATCGAAAATTCATTCCAGTAGAACACCAGAAATAGCGGTTTTATGTCTGGGAGACGTCTGGTTTGGAAACTGTGGCTTGTCAAAGTTGGGGTCGAGGCCTCCGAAATTGCCCATAAGCCCCTTTGATTTTTTGAAAAAATCGAAGGCCCTCGGAAACTTTTCAAACGCATATCAATCGAAAATTCAGGTCAGTAGAACACCAGAAATAGCGGTTTTATGTCTGGGAGACGTCTGGTTTGGAAACTGTACCTTGCCAAAGTTGGGGTCGATGCCTTCGATATTGCTAATACCCGCCCCTTTGATTTTTTGAAAAAATCCAAGGCCCTCGGAATCTTTTCAAACGCATATCAATCGAAAATTCAGGTCAGTAGAACACCAGAAATAGCGGTTTTATGCCTGGGAGACGTCTGGTTTGGAAACTGTGACTTGCCAAAGTTGGGTCGATGCCTTCGATATTGCTAATACCCCCCTTTGATTTTTTGAAAAAATCGAAGGCCCTCGGAATCTTTTCATACGCATATCAATCGAAAATCCAGGTCAGTAGAACACCAGAAATAGCGGTTTTATGCCTGGGAGACGTCTGGTTTGGAAACTGTGACTTGCCAAATTTGGGTCGATGCCTTCGATATTGCTAATACCCGCTCCTTTGATTTTTTGAAAAAATCCAAGGCCCTCGGAGTCTTTTCAAACGCATATCAATCGAAAATTCAGGCCAGTAGAACACCAGAAATAGCGGTTTTATGTCTGGGAGACGTCTGGTTTGGAAACTGTGACTTGCCAAAGTTGGGTCGACGCCTTCGAAATTGCCAATACCCCCCCTTTGATTTTTTGAAAAAATCGAAGGCCCTCGGAATCTTTTCAAACGCGTATCAATCGAAAATTCAGGTCAGTAGAACACCAGAAATAGCGGTTTTATGTCTGGGAGACGGCTGGTTTGGAAACTGTGGCTTGCCAAAGTTGGGGTCGAGGCCTCCGAAATTGCCCATACCCCCCCTTTGATTTTTTGAAAAAATCGAAGGCCCTCGGAATCTTTTCAAACGCATATCAATCGAAAATTCAGGTCAGTAGAACACCAGAAATAGAGGTTTTATGTCTGGGAGACGGCTGGTTTGGAAACTGTGACTTGCCAAAGTTGGGGTCGAGGCCTCCGAAATTGCCCATACCCCCCCTTTGATTTTTTGAAAAAATCGAATGCCCTCGGATTCTTTTCAAACGCATATCAATCGAAAATTCAGGTCAGTAGAACACCAGAAATAGCGGTTTTATGTCTGGGAGACGTCTGGTTTGGAAACTGTGACTTGCCAAAGTTGGGGTCGAGGCCTCCGAATTTGCCCATACCCCCCCTTTGATTTTTTGAAAAAATCGAAGGCCCTCGGAATCTTTTCAAACGCATATCAATCGAAAATTCAGGTCAGTATAACACCAGAAATAGCGGTTTTATGCCTGGGAGACGTCTGGTTTGGAAACTGTGACTTGCCAAATTTGGGTCGATGCCTTCGATACTGCTAATACCCCCTTTGATTTTTTGAAAAAATCGAACTCTCTCTGAATCTTTTCAAACGCGTATCAATCGAAAATCCAGGTCAGTAGAACACCAGAAATAGCGGTTTTATGCCTGGGAGACGTCTGGTTTGGAAACTGTGACTTGCCAAATTTAGGTCGATGCCTTCGAAATTGCTAATACCACCCCCCTTTGATTTTTTGAAAAAATCGAAGGCCCTCGGAATCTTTTCAAACGCATATCAATCGAAAATTCAGGTCAGTAGAACACCAGAAATAGCGGTTTTATGTCTGGGAAACGTCTGGTTTGGAAACTGTGACTTGCCAAAGTTGGGGTCGATGCCTTCGATATTGCTAATACCCGCCCCTTTGATTTTTTGAAAAAATCCAAGGCCCTCGGAATCTTTTCAAACGCATATCAATCGAAAATTCAGGTCAGTAGAACACCAGAAATAGCGGTTTTATGTCTGGGAGACGTCTGGTTTGGAAACTGTGACTTGCCAAAGTTGGGGTCGATGCCTTCGATATTGCTAATACCCGCCCCTTTGATTTTTTGAAAAAATCGAAGGCCCTCGGAATCTTTTCAAACGCATATCAATCGAAAATTCAGGCCAGTAGAACACCAGAAATAGCGATGTTATGTCTGGGAGACGTCTGGTTTGGAAACTGTGGCTTGCCAAAGTTGGGTCGATGCCTTCGATATTGCTAATACCCCCCCCTTTGATTTTTTTTAAAAATCGAAGGCCGCGGAATCTTTTCATACACATATCAATCGAAAATTCAGGTCAGTAGAACACCAGAAATAGCGGTTTTATGTCTGGGAGACGTCTGGTTTGGAAACTGTGGCTTGTCAAAGTTGGGGTCGAGGCCTCCGAAATTGCCCATAAGCCCCTTTGATTTTTTGAAAAAATCGAAGGCCCTCGGAATCTTTTCAAACGCATATCAATCGAAAATTCAGGTCAGTAGAACACCAGAAATAGCGGTTTTATGTCTGGAAGACGTCTGGTTTGGAAACTGTGACTTGCCAAAGTTGGGTCGATGCCTTCGAAATTGCCCATACCCCCCCTTTGATTTTTTGAAAAAATCGTATGAGCTCGGAATCTTTTCAAACGCGTATCAATCGAAAATTCAGGTCAGTAGAACACCAGAAATAGCGGTTTTATGTCTGGGAGACGTCTGGTTTGGAAACTGTGACTTGCCAAAGTTGGGGTCGAGGCCTCCGAATTTGCCCATACCCCCCCTTTGATTTTTTGAAAAAATCGAAGGCCCTCGGAATCTTTTCAAACGCATATCAATCGAAAATTCAGGTCAGTATAACACCAGAAATAGCGGTTTTATGCCTGGGAGACGTCTGGTTTGGAAACTGTGACTTGCCAAATTTGGGTCGATGCCTTCGATACTGCTAATACCCCCTTTGATTTTTTGAAAAAATCCAAGGCCCTCGGAATCTTTTCAAACGCATATCAATCGAAAATTCAGGTCAGTAGAACACCAGAAATAGCGGTTTTATGCCTGGGAGACGTCTGGTTTGGAAACTGTGACTTGCCAAAGTTGGGTCGATGCCTTCGATATTGCTAATACCCCCCTTTGATTTTTTGAAAAAATCTAAGGCCCTCGGAATCTTTTCATACGCATATCAATCGAAAATCCAGGTCAGTAGAACACCAGAAATAGCGGTTTTATGCCTGGGAGACGTCTGGTTTGGAAACTGTGACTTGCCAAATTTGGGTCGATGCCTTCGATATTGCTAATACCCGCTCCTTTGATTTTTTGAAAAAATCCAAGGCCCTCGGAGTCTTTTCAAACGCATATCAATCGAAAATTCAGGCCAGTAGAACACCAGAAATAGCGGTTTTATGTCTGGGAGACGTCTGGTTTGGAAACTGTGACTTGCCAAAGTTGGGTCGACGCCTTCGAAATTGCCAATACCCCCCCTTTGATTTTTTGAAAAAATCGAAGGCCCTCGGAATCTTTTCAAACGCGTATCAATCGAAAATTCAGGTCAGTAGAACACCAGAAATAGCGGTTTTATGTCTGGGAGACGGCTGGTTTGGAAACTGTGGCTTGCCAAAGTTGGGGTCGAGGCCTCCGAAATTGCCCATACCCCCCCTTTGATTTTTTGAAAAAATCGAAGGCCCTCGGAATCTTTTCAAACGCATATCAATCGAAAATTCAGGTCAGTAGAACACCAGAAATAGAGGTTTTATGTCTGGGAGACGGCTGGTTTGGAAACTGTGACTTGCCAAAGTTGGGGTCGAGGCCTCCGAAATTGCCCATACCCCCCCTTTGATTTTTTGAAAAAATCGAATGCCCTCGGATTCTTTTCAAACGCATATCAATCGAAAATTCAGGTCAGTAGAACACCAGAAATAGCGGTTTTATGTCTGGGAGACGTCTGGTTTGGAAACTGTGACTTGCCAAAGTTGGGGTCGAGGCCTCCGAATTTGCCCATACCCCCCCTTTGATTTTTTGAAAAAATCGAAGGCCCTCGGAATCTTTTCAAACGCATATCAATCGAAAATTCAGGTCAGTATAACACCAGAAATAGCGGTTTTATGCCTGGGAGACGTCTGGTTTGGAAACTGTGACTTGCCAAATTTGGGTCGATGCCTTCGATACTGCTAATACCCCCTTTGATTTTTTGAAAAAATCGAACTCTCTCTGAATCTTTTCAAACGCGTATCAATCGAAAATCCAGGTCAGTAGAACACCAGAAATAGCGGTTTTATGCCTGGGAGACGTCTGGTTTGGAAACTGTGACTTGCCAAATTTAGGTCGATGCCTTCGAAATTGCTAATACCACCCCCCTTTGATTTTTTGAAAAAATCGAAGGCCCTCGGAATCTTTTCAAACGCATATCAATCGAAAATTCAGGTCAGTAGAACACCAGAAATAGCGGTTTTATGTCTGGGAAACGTCTGGTTTGGAAACTGTGACTTGCCAAAGTTGGGGTCGATGCCTTCGATATTGCTAATACCCGCCCCTTTGATTTTTTGAAAAAATCCAAGGCCCTCGGAATCTTTTCAAACGCATATCAATCGAAAATTCAGGTCAGTAGAACACCAGAAATAGCGGTTTTATGTCTGGGAGACGTCTGGTTTGGAAACTGTGACTTGCCAAAGTTGGGGTCGATGCCTTCGATATTGCTAATACCCGCCCCTTTGATTTTTTGAAAAAATCGAAGGCCCTCGGAATCTTTTCAAACGCATATCAATCGAAAATTCAGGCCAGTAGAACACCAGAAATAGCGATGTTATGTCTGGGAGACGTCTGGTTTGGAAACTGTGGCTTGCCAAAGTTGGGTCGATGCCTTCGATATTGCTAATACCCCCCCCTTTGATTTTTTTTAAAAATCGAAGGCCGCGGAATCTTTTCATACACATATCAATCGAAAATTCAGGTCAGTAGAACACCAGAAATAGCGGTTTTATGTCTGGGAGACGTCTGGTTTGGAAACTGTGGCTTGTCAAAGTTGGGGTCGAGGCCTCCGAAATTGCCCATAAGCCCCTTTGATTTTTTGAAAAAATCGAAGGCCCTCGGAATCTTTTCAAACGCATATCAATCGAAAATTCAGGTCAGTAGAACACCAGAAATAGCGGTTTTATGTCTGGAAGACGTCTGGTTTGGAAACTGTGACTTGCCAAAGTTGGGTCGATGCCTTCGAAATTGCCCATACCCCCCCTTTGATTTTTTGAAAAAATCGTATGAGCTCGGAATCTTTTCAAACGCGTATCAATCGAAAATTCAGGTCAGTAGAACACCAGAAATAGCGGTTTTATGTCTGGGAGACGTCTGGTTTGGAAACTGTGACTTGCCAAAGTTGGGGTCGATGCCTTCGATATTGCTAATACCCGCCCCTTTGATTTTTTGAAAAAATCGAAGGCCCTCGGAATCTTTTCAAACGCATATCAATCGAAAATTCAGGCCAGTAGAACACCAGAAATAGCGGTGTTATGTCTGGGAGACGTCTGGTTTGGAAACTGTGGCTTGCCAAAGTTGGGTCGATGCCTTCGATATTGCTAATACCCCCCCCCCTTTGATTTTTTTTAAAAATCGAAGGCCGCGGAATCTTTTCATACACATATCAATCGAAAATTCAGGTCAGTAGAACACCAGAAATAGCGGTTTTATGTCTGGGAGACGTCTGGTTTGGAAACTGTGGCTTGTCAAAGTTGGGGTCGAGGCCTCCGAAATTGCCCATAAGCCCCTTTGATTTTTTGAAAAAATCGAAGGCCCTCGGAATCTTTTCAAACGCATATCAATGGAAAATTCAGGTCAGTAGAACACCAGAAATAGCGGTTTTATGTCTGGGAGACGTCTGGTTTGGAAACTGTGGCTTGCCAAAGTTGGGGTCGATGCCTTCGATATTGCTAATACCCGCCCCTTTGATTTTTTGAAAAAATCCAAGGCCCTCGGAATCTTTTCAAACGCATATCAATCGAAAATTCAGGTCAGTAGAACACCAGAAATAGCGGTTTTATGTCTGGGAGACGTCTGGTTTGGAAACTGTGGCTTGCCAAAGTTGGGGTCGATGCCTTCGATATTGCTAATACCCGCCCCTTTGATTTTTTGAAAAAATCCAAGGCCCTCGGAATCTTTTCAAACGCATATCAATCGAAAATTCAGGCCAGTAGAACACCAGAAATAGCGGTTTTATGTCTGGAAGACGTCTGGTTTGGAAACTGTGGCTTGCCAAAGTTGGGGTCGAGGCCTCCGAAATTGAACATATCCCCCCTTTGATTTTTTGAAAAAATCGAAGGCCCTCGGATTATTTTCAAACGCATATCAATCGAAAATTCAGGTCAGTAGAACACCAGAAATAGCGGTTTTATGTCTGGGAGACGTCTAATTTGGAAACTGTGGCTTGCCAAAGTTGGGGTCGATGCCTTCGATATTGCTAATACTTTGATTTTCTGAAAAAATCGAAGCCCCTCGGTATCGTTTCAAACGCATATCAATCGAAAATTCAGGTCAGTAGAACACCAGAAATAGCGGTTTTATGTCTGGGAGACGTCTGGTTTGGAAACTGTGACTTGCCAAAGTTGGGGTAGATGCCTTCGATATTGCTAATACTTTAATTTTTTGAAAAAATCGAAGGCCCTCGGATTCTTTTCAAACGCATATCAATCGAAAATTCAGGTCAGTAGAACACCAGAAATAGCGGTTTTATGTCTGGGAGACGTCTGGTTTGGAAACTGTGACTTGCCAAAGTTGGGGTCGATGCCTTCGATATTGCTAATACTTTGATTTTTTGAAAAATTCGAAGGCTCTCGGAATCTTTTCAAACGCATATCAATCGAAAATGCAGGTCAGTAGAACGCCAGAAATAGCGGTTTTATGTCTGGGAGACGTCTGGTTTGGAAACTGTGGCTTGCCAAAGTTGGGGTCGAGGCCTCCGAAATTGCCCATACCCCTTTGATTTTTTGAAAAAATGGAAGGCCCTCGGAATCTTTTCAAACGCGTATCAATCGAAAATTCACGTCAGTAGAACACCAGAAATAGCGGTTTTATGTCTGGGAGACGTCTGGTTTGGAAACTGTGGCTTGCCAAAGTTGGGGTCGATGCCGTCGATATTGCTAATACTTTAATTTTTTGAAAAAATCGAAGGCCCTCGGATTCTTTTCAAACGCATATCAATCGAAAATTCAGGTCAGTAGAACACCAGAAATAGCGGTTTTATGCCTGGGAGACGTCTGGTTTGGAAACTGTGACTTGCCAAAGTTGGGGTCGATGCCTTCGATATTGCTAATACTTTGATTTTTTGAAAAAATCGAAGGCCCTCGGAATCTTTTCAAACGCATATCAATCGAAAATTCAGGCCAGTAGAACACCAGAAATAGCGGTTTTATGTCTGGGAGACGTCTGGTTTGGAAACTGTGACTTGCCAAAGTTGGGGTCGATGCCTTCGATATTGCTAATACTTTGATTTTTTGAAAAAATCGAAGGCCCTCGGAATCTTTTCAAACGCATATCAATCGAAAATTCAGGCCAGTAGAACACCAGAAATAGCGGTGTTATGTCTGGGAGACGTCTGGTTTGGAAACTGTGGCTTGCCAAAGTTGGGGTCGATGCCTTCGATATTGCTAATACCCCCCCTTTGATTTTTTGAAAAAGTCGAAGGCTCTCGGAATCTTTTCAAACGCATATCAATCGAAAATTCAGGCCAGTAGAACGCCAGAAATAGCGTTTTTATGTCTGGGAGACGTCTGGTTTGGAAACTGTGGCTTGCCAAAGTTGGGGTCGAGGCCTCCGAAATTGCCCTTTGATTTTTTGAAAAAATCGAAGGCCCTCGGAATCTTTTCAAACGCGTATCAATCGAAAATTCTCGTCAGTAGAACACCAGAAATAGCGGTTTTATGTCTGGGAGACGTCTGGTTTGGAAACTGTGACTTGCCAAAGTTGGGGTCGATGCCTTCGATATTGCTAATACTTTGATTTTTTGAAAAAATCTAAGCCCCTCGGAATCGTTTCAAACGCATATCAATCGAAAATTCAGGCCAGTAGAACACCAGAAATAGCGGTTTTATGTCTGGGAGACGTCTGGTTTGGAAACTGTGACTTGCCAAAGTTGGGGTCGATGCCTTCGATATTGCTAATACTTTAATTTTTTGAAAAAATCGAAGGCCCTCGGATTCTTTTCAAACGCATATCAATCGAAAATTCAGGTCAGTAGAACACCAGAAATAGCGGTTTTATGTCTGGGAGACGTCTGGTTTGGAAACTGTGACTTGCCAAAGTTGGGGTCGATGCCTTCGATATTGCTAATACTTTGATTTTTTGAAAAAGTCGAAGGCTCTCGGAATCTTTTCAAACGCATATCAATCGAAAATTCAGGCCAGTAGAACGCCAGAAATAGCGGTTTTATGCCTGGGAGACGTCTGGTTTGGAAACTGTGGCTTGCCAAAGTTGGGGTCGAGGCCTCCGAAATTGCCCATACCCCTTTGATTTTTTGAAAAAATCGAAGGCCCTCGGAATCTTTTCAAACGCGTATCAATCGAAAATTCACGTCAGTAGAACACCAGAAATAGCGGTTTTATGTCTGGGAGACGTCTGGTTTGGAAACTGTGACTTGCCAAATTTGGGGTCGATGCCGTCGATATTGCTAATACTTTAATTTTTTGAAAAAATCGAAGGCTCTCGGATTCTTTTCAAACGCATATCAATCGAAAATTCAGGTCAGTAGAACACCAGAAATAGCGGTTTTATGTCTGGGAGACGTCTGGTTTGGAAACTGTGACTTGCCAAAGTTGGGGTCGATGCCTTCGATATTGCTAATACTTTGATTTTTTGAAAAAATCGAAGGCCCTCGGAATCTTTTCAAACGCATATCAATCGAAAATTCAGGCCAGTAGAACACCAGAAATAGCGGTTTTATGTCTGGGAGACGTCTGGTTTGGAAACTGTGACTTGCCAAAGTTGGGGTCGATGCCTTCGATATTGCTAATACTTTGATTTTTTGAAAAAATCGAAGGCCCTCGGAATCTTTTCAAACGCATATCAATCGAAAATTCAGGCCAGTAGAACACCAGAAATAGCGGTGTTATGTCTGGGAGACGTCTGGTTTGGAAACTGTGGCTTGCCAAAGTTGGGGTCGATGCCTTCGATATTGCTAATACCCCCCCTTTGATTTTTTGAAAAAGTCGAAGGCTCTCGGAATCTTTTCAAACGCATATCAATCGAAAATTCAGGCCAGTAGAACGCCAGAAATAGCGGTTTTATGTCTGGGAGACGTCTGGTTTGGAAACTGTGACTTGCCAAAGTTGGGGTCGAGGCCTCCGAAATTGCCCTTTGATTTTTTGAAAAAATCGAAGGCCCTCGGAATCTTTTCAAACGCATATCAATCGAAAATTCAGGTCAGTAGAACACCAGAAATAGCGGTTTTATGTCTGGGAGACGTCTGGTTTGGAAACTGTGGCTTGCCAAAGTTGGGGTCGATGCCTTCGATATTGCTAATACCCCCCCTTTGATTTTTTGAAAAAATCGAAGGCCCTCGGATTCTTTTCAGACGCATATCAATCGAAAATGCAGGTCAGTAGAACACCAGAAATAGCGGTTTTATGTCTGGGAGACGTCTGGTTTGGAAACTGTGGCTTGCCAAAGTTGGGGTCGATGCCTTCGATATTGCTAATACTTTGATTTTTTGAAAAAGTCGAAGGCTCTCGGAATCTTTTCAAACGCATATCAATCGAAAATTCAGGCCAGTAGAACGCCAGAAATAGCGGTTTTATGTCTGGGAGACGTCTGGTTTGGAAACTGTGGCTTGCCAAAGTTGGGGTCGAGGCCTCCGAAATTGCCCATACCCCCCTTTGATTTTTTGAAAAAATCGAAGGTCCTCGGAATCGTTTCAAACGCATATCAATCGAAAATTCAGGCCAGTAGAACACCAGAAATAGCGGTTTTATGTCTGGGAGACGTCTGGTTTGGAAACTGTGACTTGCCAAAGTTGGGGTCGATGCCTTCGATATTGCTAATACTTTAATTTTTTGGAAAAATCGAAGGCCCTCGGATTCTTTTCAAACGCATATCAGTCGAAAATTCAGGTCAGTAGAACACCAGAAATAGCGGTTTTATGTCTGGGAGACGTCTGGTTTGGAAACTGTGGCTTGCCAAAGTTGGGGTCGATGCCTTCGATATTGCTAATACCCCCCCTTTGATTTTTTGAAAAAATCGAAGCCCCCGGAATCGTTTCAAACGCATATCAATCGAAAATTCAGGCCAGTAGAACACCAGAAATAGCGGTTTTATGTCTGGGAGACGTCTGGTTTGGAAACTGTGACTTGCCAAAGTTGGGGTCGATGCCTTCGATATTGCTAATACTTTAATTTTTTGAAAAAATCGAAGGCCCTCGGATTCTTTTCAAACGCATATCAGTCGAAAATTCAGGTCAGTAGAACACCAGAAATAGCGGTTTTATGTCTGGGAGACGTCTGGTTTGGAAACTGTGACTTGCCAAAGTTGGGGTCGATGCCTTCGATATTGCTAATACTTTGATTTTTTGAAAAAGTCGAAGGCTCTCGGAATCTTTTCAAACGCATATCAATCGAAAATTCAGGCCAGTAGAACGCCAGAAATAGCGGTTTTATGTCTGGGAGACGTCTGGTTTGGAAACTGTGGCTTGCCAAAGTTGGGGTCGAGGCCTCCGAAATTGCCCATACCCCCCCTTTGATTTTTTGAAAAAATCGAAGGCCCTCGGAATCTTTTCAAACGCGTATCAATCGAAAATTCACGTCAGTAGAACACCAGAAATAGCGGTTTTATGTCTGGGAGACGTCTGGTTTGGAAACTGTGGCTTGCCAAATTTGGGGTCGATGCCGTCGATATTGCTAATACTTTAATTTTTTGAAAAAATCGAAGGCCCTCGGATTCTTTTCAAACGCATATCAATCGAAAATTCAGGTCAGTAGAACACCAGAAATAGCGGTTTTATGTCTGGGAGACGTCTGGTTTGGAAACTGTGACTTGCCAAAGTTGGGGTCGATGCCTTCGATATTGCTAATACTTTGATTTTTTGAAAAAATCGAAGGCCCTCGGAATCTTTTCAAACGCATATCAATCGAAAATTCAGGCCAGTAGAACACCAGAAATAGCGGTTTTATGTCTGGGAGACGTCTGGTTTGGAAACTGTGACTTGCCAAAGTTGGGGTCGATGCCTTCGATATTGCTAATACTTTGATTTTTTGAAAAAATCGAAGGCCCTCGGAATCTTTTCAAACGCATATCAATCGAAAATTCAGGCCAGTAGAACACCAGAAATAGCGGTGTTATGTCTGGGAGACGTCTGGTTTGGAAACTGTGGCTTGCCAAAGTTGGGGTCGATGCCTTCGATATTGCTAATACCCCCCCTTTGATTTTTTGAAAAAGTCGAAGGCTCTCGGAATCTTTTCAAACGCATATCAATCGAAAATTCAGGCCAGTAGAACGCCAGAAATAGCGTTTTTATGTCTGGGAGACGTCTGGTTTGGAAACTGTGGCTTGCCAAAGTTGGGGTCGAGGCCTCCGAAATTGCCCTTTGATTTTTTGAAAAAATCGAAGGCCCTCGGAATCTTTTCAAACGCGTATCAATCGAAAATTCTCGTCAGTAGAACACCAGAAATAGCGGTTTTATGTCTGGGAGACGTCTGGTTTGGAAACTGTGACTTGCCAAAGTTGGGGTCGATGCCTTCGATATTGCTAATACTTTGATTTTTTGAAAAAATCGAAGCCCCTCGGAATCGTTTCAAACGCATATCAATCGAAAATTCAGGTCAGTAGAACACCAGAAATAGCGGTTTTATGTCTGGGAGACGTCTGGTTTGGAAACTGTGACTTGCCAAAGTTGGGGTCGATGCCTTCGATATTGCTAATACTTTGATTTTTTGAAAAAATCGAAGCCCCTCGGAATCGTTTCAAACGCATATCAATCGAAAATTCAGGCCAGTAGAACGCCAGAAATAGCGGTTTTATGTCTGGGAGACGTCTGGTTTGGAAACTGTGGCTTGCCAAAATTGGGGTCGAGGCCTCCGAAATTGCCCATACCCCTTTGATTTTTTGAAAAAATCGAAGGCCCTCGGAATCTTTTCAAACGCGTATCAATCGAAAATTCACGTCAGTAGAACACCAGAAATAGCGGTTTTATGTCTGGGAGACGTCTGGTTTGGAAACTGTGGCTTGCCAAAGTTGGGGTCGATGCCGTCGATATTGCTAATACTTTAATTTTTTGAAAAAATCGAAGGCCCTCGGAATCTTTTCAAACGCATATCAATCGAAAATTCAGGTCAGTAGAACACCAGAAATAGCGGTTTTATGTCTGGGAGACGTCTGGTTTGGAAACTGTGGCTTGCCAAAGTTGGGGTCGATGCCTTCGATATTGCTAATACCCCCCCTTTGATTTTTTGAAAAAATCGAAGGCCCTCGGATTCTTTTCAGACGCATATCAATCGAAAATGCAGGTCAGTAGAACACCAGAAATAGCGGTTTTATGTCTGGGAGACGTCTGGTTTGGAAACTGTGACTTGCCAAAGTTGGGGTCGATGCCTTCGATATTGCTAATACTTTGATTTTTTGAAAAAGTCGAAGGCTCTCGGAATCTTTTCAAACGCATATCAATCGAAAATTCAGGCCAGTAGAACGCCAGAAATAGCGGTTTTATGTCTGGGAGACGTCTGGTTTGGAAACTGTGGCTTGCCAAAGTTGGGGTCGAGGCCTCCGAAATTGCCCATACCCCCCCTTTGATTTTTTGAAAAAATCGAAGGCCCTCGGAATCTTTTCAAACGCGTATCAATCGAAAATTCACGTCAGTAGAACACCAGAAATAGCGGTTTTATGTCTGGGAGACGTCTGGTTTGGAAACTGTGACTTGCCAAAGTTGGGGTCGATGCCTTCGATATTGCTAATACTTTGATTTTTTGAAAAAATCGAAGGCCCTCGGAATCTTTTCAAACGCATATCAATCGAAAATTCAGGCCAGTAGAACACCAGAAATAGCGGTTTTATGTCTGGGAGACGTCTGGTTTGGAAACTGTGACTTGCCAAAGTTGGGGTCGATGCCTTCGATATTGCTAATACTTTGATTTTTTGAAAAAATCGAAGGCCCTCGGAATCTTTTCAAACGCATATCAATCGAAAATTCAGGCCAGTAGAACACCAGAAATAGCGGTGTTATGTCTGGGAGACGTCTGGTTTGGAAACTGTGGCTTGCCAAAGTTGAGGTCGATGCCTTCGATATTGCTAATACCCCCCCTTTGATTTTTTGAAAAAGTCGAAGGCCCTCGGAATCTTTTCAAACGCATATCAATCGAAAATTCAGGCCAGTAGAACGCCAGAAATAGCGGTTTTATGTCTGGGAGACGTCTGGTTTGGAAACTGTGGCTTGCCAAAGTTGGGGTCGAGGCCTCCGAAATTGCCCTTTGATTTTTTGAAAAAATCGAAGGCCCTCGGAATCTTTTCAAACGCGTATCAATCGAAAATTCTCGTCAGTAGAACACCAGAAATAGCGGTTTTATGTCTGGGAGACGTCTGGTTTGGAAACTGTGCCTTGCCAAAGTTGGGTCGATGCCTTCGATATTGCTAATACCCCCCCCTTTGATTTTTTGAAAAAATCGAAGGCCCTCGGAATCATTTCAAACGCATATCAATCGAAAATTCAGGCCAGTAGAACACCAGAAATAGCGGTTTTATGTCTTGGAGACGTCTGGTTTGGAAACTGTGACTTGCCAAAGTTGGGTCGATGCCTTCGATATTGCTAATACCCCCCCCCTTTGATTTTTTGAAAAAATCGAAGGCCCTCGGAATCGTTTCAAACGCATATCAATCGAAAATTCAGGCCAGTAGAACGCCAGAAATAGCGGTTTTATGTCTGGGAGACGTCTGGTTTGGAAACTGTGACTTGCCAAAGTTGGGGTCGATGCCTTCGATATTGCTAATACTTTGATTTTTTGAAAAAATCGAAGGCCCTCGGAATCTTTTCAAACGCATATCAATCGAAAATTCAGGCCAGTAGAACACCAGAAATAGCGGTGTTATGTCTGGGAGACGTCTGGTTTGGAAACTGTGGCTTGCCAAAGTTGAGGTCGATGCCTTCGATATTGCTAATACTTTAATTTTTTGAAAAAATCGAAGGCCCTCGGAATCTTTTCAAACGCATATCAATCGAAAATTCAGGCCAGTAGAACGCCAGAAATAGCGGTTTTATGTCTGGGAGACGTCTGGTTTGGAAACTGTGACTTGCCAAAGTTTTGGTCGAGGCCTCCGAAATTGCCCATACCCCCCCTTTGATTTTTTGAAAAAATCGAAGGCCCTCGGAATCTTTTCAAACGCGTATCAATCGAAAATTCACGTCAGTAGAACACCAGAAATAGCTGTTTTATGTCTGGGGGACGTCTGGTTTGGAAACTGTGGCTTGCCAAAGTTGGGGTCGATGCCGTCGATATTGCTAATACTTTAATTTTTTGAAAAAATCGAAGGCCCTCGGATTCTTTTCAAACGCATATCAATCGAAAATTCAGGTCAGTAGAACACCAGAAATAGCGGTTTTATGTCTGGGAGACGTCTGGTTTGGAAACTGTGACTTGCCAAAGTTGGGGTCGATGCCTTCGATATTGCTAATACTTTGATTTTTTGAAAAAATCGAAGGCCCTCGGAATCTTTTCAAACGCATATCAATCGAAAATTCAGGCCAGTAGAACACCAGAAATAGCGGTGCCATGTCTTGGAGACGTCTGGTTTGGAAACTGTGACTTGCCAAAGTTTTGTCGATGCCTTCGATATTGCTAATACCCCTCCCTTTGATTTTTTGAAAAAATCGAAGGCCCTCGGAATCGTTTCAAACGCATATCAATCGAAAATTCAGGTCAGTAGAACACCAGAAATAGCGGTTTTATGTCTGGGAGACGTCTGGTTTGGAAACCTTGGCTTGCCAAAGTTGGGGTCGAGGCCTCCGAAATTGCCCATACCCCTTTGATTTTTTGAAAAAATCGAAGGCCCTCGGAATCTTTTCAAACGCGTATCAATCGAAAATTCTCGTCAGTAGAACACCAGAAATAGCGGTTTTATGTCTGGGAGACGTCTGGTTTGGAAACTGTGCCTTGCCAAAGTTGGGGTCGATGCCGTCGATATTGCTAATACTTTAATTTTTTGAAAAAATCGAAGGCCCTCGGATTCTTTTCAAACGCATATCAATCGAAAATTCAGGTCAGTAGAACACCAGAAATAGCGGTTTTATGTCTGGGAGACGTCTGGTTTGGAAACTGTGACTTGCCAAAGTTGGGGTCGATGCCTTCGATATTGCTAATACTTTGATTTTTTGAAAAAATCGAAGGCCCTCGGAATCTTTTCAAACGCGTATCAATCGAAAATTCACGTCAGTAGAACACCAGAAATAGCGGTTTTATGTCTGGGAGACGTCTGGTTTGGAAACTGTGGCTTGCCAAAGTTGGGGTCGATGCCGTCGATATTGCTAATACTTTAATTTTTTGAAAAAATCGAAGGCCCTCGGATTCTTTTCAAACGCATATCAATCGAAAATTCAGGTCAGTAGAACACCAGAAATAGCGGTTTTATGTCTGGGAGACGTCTGGTTTGGAAACTGTGACTTGCCAAAGTTGGGGTCGATGCCTTCGATATTGCTAATACTTTGATTTTTTGAAAAAATCGAAGGCCCTCGGAATCTTTTCAAACGCATATCAATCGAAAATTCAGGCCAGTAGAACACCAGAAATAGCGGTGCCATGTCTTGGAGACGTCTGGTTTGGAAACTGTGACTTGCCAAAGTTTTGTCGATGCCTTCGATATTGCTAATACCCCTCCCTTTGATTTTTTGAAAAAATCGAAGCCCCTCGGTATCGTTTCAAACGCATATCAATCGAAAATTCAGGTCAGTAGAACACCAGAAATAGCGGTTTTATGTCTGGGAGACGTCTGGTTTGGAAACTGTGCCTTGCCAAAGTTGGGGTCGATGCCTTCGATATTGCTAATACTTTAATTTTTTGAAAAAATCGAAGGCCCTCGGATTCTTTTCAAACGCATATCAATCGAAAATTCAGGTCAGTAGAACACCAGAAATAGCGGTTTTATGTCTGGGAGACGTCTGGTTTGGAAACTGTGACTTGCCAAAGTTGGGGTCGATGCCTTCGATATTGCTAATACTTTGATTTTTTGAAAAAGTCGAAGGCTCTCGGAATCTTTTCGAACGCATATCAATCGAAAATTCAGGCCAGTAGAACGCCAGAAATAGCGGTTTTATGTCTGGGAGACGTCTGGTTTGGAAACTGTGGCTTGCCAAAGTTGGGGTCGAGGCCTCCGAAATTGCCCATACCCATTTGATTTTTTGAAAAAATCGAAGGCCCTCGGAATCTTTTCAAACGCGTATCAATCGAAAATTCACGTCAGTAGAACACCAGAAATAGCGGTTTTATGTCTGGGAGACGTCTGGTTTGGAAACTGTGGCTTGCCAAAGTTGGGGTCGATGCCGTCGATATTACTAATACTTTAATTTTTTGAAAAAATCGAAGGCCCTCGGATTCTTTTCAAACGCATATCAATCGAAAATTCACGTCAGTAGAACACCAGAAATAGCGGTTTTATGTCTGGGAGACGTCTGGTTTGGAAACTGTGGCTTGCCAAAGTTGGGGTCGATGCCGTCGATATTGCTAATACTTTAATTTTTTGAAAAAATCGAAGGCCCTCGGATTCTTTTCAAACGCATATCAATCGAAAATTCAGGTCAGTAGAACACCAGAAATAGCGGTTTTATGTCTGGGAGACGTCTGGTTTGGAAACTGTGACTTGCCAAAGTTGGGGTCGATGCCTTCGATATTGCTAATACTTTGATTTTTTGAAAAAATCGAAGGCCCTCGGAATCTTTTCAAACGCATATCAATCGAAAATTCAGGCCAGTAGAACGCCAGAAATAGCGGTTTTATGTCTGGGAGACGTCTGGTTTGGAAACTGTGACTTGCCAAAGTTGGGGTCGAGGCCTCCGAAATTGCCCATACCCCTTTGATTTTTTGAAAAAATCGAAGGCCCTCGGAATCTTTTCAAACGCGTATCAATCGAAAATTCACGTCAGTAGAACACCAGAAATAGCGGTTTTATGTCTGGGAGACGTCTGGTTTGGAAACTGTGGCTTGCCAAAGTTGGGGTCGATGCCGTCGATATTGCTAATACTTTAATTTTTTGAAAAAATCGAAGGCCCTCGGATTCCTTTCAAACGCATATCAATCGAAAATTCACGTCAGTAGAACACCAGAAATAGCGGTTTTATGTCTGGGAGACGTCTGGTTTGGAAACTGTGGCTTGCCAAAGTTGGGGTCGATGCCGTCGATATTGCTAATACTTTAATTTTTTGAAAAAATCGAAGGCCCTCGGATTCTTTTCAAACGCATATCAATCGAAAATTCAGGTCAGTAGAACACCAGAAATAGCGGTTTTATGTCTGGGAGACGTCTGGTTTGGAAACTGTGACTTGCCAAAGTTGGGGTCGATGCCTTCGATATTGCTAATACTTTGATTTTTTGAAAAAATCGAAGGCCCTCGGAATCTTTTCAAACGCATATCAATCGAAAATTCAGGCCAGTAGAACAACAGAAATAGCGGTGCCATGTCTTGGAGACGTCTGGTTTGGAAACTGTGACTTGCCAAAGTTTTGTCGATGCCTTCGATATTGCTAATACCCCTCCCTTTGATTTTTTGAAAAAATCGAAGGCCCTCGGAATCGTTTCAAACGCATATCAATCGAAAATTCAGGTCAGTAGAACACCAGAAATAGCGGTTTTATGTCTGGGAGACGTCTGGTTTGGAAACTGTGGCTTGCCAAAGTTGGGGTCGAGGCCTCCGAAATTGCCCATACCCCTTTGATTTTTTGAAAAAATCGAAGCCCCTCGGAATCGTTTCAAACGCATATCAATCGAAAATTCAGGTCAGTAGAACACCAGAAATAGCGGTTTTATGTCTGGGAGACGTCTGGTTTGGAAACTGTGCCTTGCCAAAGTTGGGGTCGATGCCTTCGATATTGCTAATACTTTAATTTTTTGAAAAAATCGAAGGCCCTCGGAATCTTTTCAATCGCATATCAATCGAAAATTCAGGTCAGTAGAACACCAGAAATAGCGGTTTTATGTCTGGGAGACGTCTGGTTTGGAAACTGTGACTTGCCAAAGTTGGGGTCGATGCCTTCGATATTGCTAATACTTTGATTTTTTGAAAAAGTCGAAGGCTCTCGGAATCTTTTCAAACGCATATCAATCGAAAATTCAGGCCAGTAGAACGCCAGAAATAGCGGTTTTATGTCTGGGAGACGTCTGGTTTGGAAACTGTGGCTTGCCAAAGTTGGGGTCGAGGCCTCCGAAATTGCCCATACCCCTTTGATTTTTTGAAAAAATCGAAGGCCCTCGGAATCTTTTCAAACGCGTATCAATCGAAAATTCACGTCAGTAGAACACCAGAAATAGCGGTTTTATGTCTGGGAGACGTCTGGTTTGGAAACTGTGGCTTGCCAAAGTTGGGGTCGATGCCGTCGATATTGCTAATACTTTAATTTTTTGAAAAAATCGAAGGCCCTCGGATTCTTTTCAAACGCATATCAATCGAAAATTCAGGCCAGTAGAACACCAGAAATAGCGGTTTTATGTCTGGGAGACGTCTGGTTTGGAAACTGTGACTTGCCAAAGTTGGGGTCGATGCCTTCGATATTGCTAATACCCCCCCTTTGATTTTTTGAAAAAGTCGAAGGCTCTCGGAATCTTTTCAAACGCATATCAATCGAAAATTCAGGCCAGTAGAACGCCAGAAATAGCGGTTTTATGTCTGGGAGACGTCTGGTTTGGAAACTGTGGCTTGCCAAAGTTGGGGTCGATGCCGTCGATATTGCTAATACTTTAATTTTTTGAAAAAATCGAAGGCCCTCGGATTCTTTTCAAACGCATATCAATCGAAAATTCAGGCCAGTAGAACACCAGAAATAGCGGTGTTATGTCTGGGAGACGTCTGGTTTGGAAACTGTGACTTGCCAAAGTTGGGGTCGATGCCTTCGATATTGCTAATACCCCCCCTTTGATTTTTTGAAAAAGTCGAAGGCTCTCGGAATCTTTTCAAACGCATATCAATCGAAAATTCAGGCCAGTAGAACGCCAGAAATAGCGGTTTTATGTCTGGGAGACGTCTGGTTTGGAAACTGTGGCTTGCCAAAGTTGGGGTCGATGCCTTCGATATTGCTAATACCCCCCCTTTGATTTTTTGAAAAAATCGAAGGCCCTCGGAATCGTTTCAAACGCATATCAATCGAAAATTCAGGTCAGTAGAACACCAGAAATAGCGGTTTTATGTCTGGGAGACGTCTGGTTTGGAAACTGTGGCTTGTCAAAGTTGGGGTCGATCCCTCCGAAATTGCCCATAAGCCCCTTTGATTTTTTGAAAAAATCGAAGGCCCTCGGAATCTTTTCAAACGCATATCAATCGAAAATTCACGTCAGTAGAACACCAGAAATAGCGGTTTTATGTCTGGGAGACGTCTGGTTTGGAAACTGTGACTTGCCAAAGTTGGGTCGATGCCTTCGATATTGCTAATACCACCCCTTTGATTTTTTGAAAAAATCGAAGGCCCTCGGATTCTTTTCAAACGCATATCAATCGAAAATTCAGGTCAGTAGAACACCAGAAATAGCGGTTTTATGTCTGGGAGACGTCTGGTTTGGAAACTGTGACTTGCCAAAGTTGGGGTCGATGCCTTCGATATTGCTAATACCACCCCCCTTTGATTTTTTGAAAAAATCGAAGGCCCTCGGAATCTTTTCAAACGCATATCAATCGAAAATTCAGGTCAGTAGAACACCAGAAATAGCGGTTTTATGCCTGGGAGACGTCTGGTTTGGAAACTGTGACTTGCCAAAGTTGGGTCGATGCCTTCGATATTGCTAATACCCCCCCTTTGATTTTTTGAAATAATCGAAGGCCCTCGGAATCTTTTCAAACGCATATCAATCGAAAATTCAGGCCAGTAGAACACCAGAAATAGCGGTTTTACGTCTGGGAGACGTCTGGTTTGGAAACTGTGACTTGCCAAATTTGGGTCGATGCCTCCGATATTGCTAATACCCCCCCTTTGATTTTTTGAAAAAATCGAAGGCCCTCGGAATCTTTTCAAACGCATATCAATCGAAAATTCAGGTCAGTAGAACACCAGAAATAGCGGTTTTATGTCTGGGACCGTCTGGTTTGGAAACTGTGGCTTGCCAAAGTTGGGTCGATGCCTTCGATATTGCTAATACCACCCCTTTGATTTTTTGAAAAAATCGAAGGCCCTCGGAATCTTTTCAAACGCATATCAATCGAAAATTCAGGCCAGTAGAACACCAGAAATAGCGGTTTTATGTCTGGGAGACGTCTGGTTTGGAAACTGTGACTTGCCAAAGTTGGGGTCGAGGCCTCCGAAATTGCCCCCCTTTGATTTTTTGAAAAAATCGAAGGCCATCGGAATCTTTTCAAACGCATATCAATCGAAAATTCAGGCCAGTAGAACACCAGAAATAGCGGTTTTATGTCTGGGAGACGTCTGGTTTGGAAACTGTGACTTGTCAAAGTTGGGTCGATGCCTTCGATATTGCTAATACTTTGATTTTTTGAAAAAATCGAAGGCCCTCGGAATCTTTTCAAACGCGCATCAATCGAAAATTCAGGTCAGTAGAACACCAGAAATAGCGGTTTTATGTCTGGGAGACGTCTGATTTGAAAACTGTGTCTTGCCAAAGTTGGGTCATTGCCTTCGATATTGCTAATACCCGCCCCTTTGATTTTTTGAAAAAATCGAAGGCCCTCGGAATCTTTTCAAACGCATATCAATCGAAAATTCAGGTCAGTAGAACACCAGAAATAGCGGTTTTATGTCTGGGAGACGTCTGGTTTGGAAACTGTGACTTGCCAAAGTTGGGGTCGAGGCCTCCGAAATTGCCCATACCCCTTTGATTTTTTGAAAAAATCGAAGGCCCTCGGAATCTTTTCAAACGCATATCAATCGAAAATTCACGTCAGTAGAACACCAGAAATAGCGGTTTTATGTCTGGGAGACGTCTGGTTTGGAAACTGTGGCTTGCCAAAGTTGGGGTGGATGCCTTCGAAATTGCGCATACCCCCCCTTTGATTTTTTGAATAAAACGTATGGGCTCGGAATCGTTTCAAACGCATATCAGTCGAAAATTCAGGCCAGTAGAACACCAGAAATAGCGGTTTTATGTCTGGGAGACGTCTGGTTTGGAAAATGTGACTTGCCAAAGTTGGGTCGATGCCTTCGATATTGCTAATACCCCCCCTTTGATTTTTTTGAAAAAATCGAAGGTCCTCGGATTCTTTTCAAACGCATATCAATCGAAAATTCAGGTCAGTAGAACACCAGAAATAGCGGTTTTATGTCTGGGAGACGTGATTTTTTGAAAAAATCGAAGGCCCTCGGAATCGTTTCAAACGCATATCAATCGAAAATGCAGGCCAGTAGAACACCAGAAATAGCGGTTTTGTGTCTGGGAGACGTCTGGTTTGAAAACTGGGACTTGCCAAAGTTGGGTCGATGCCTTCGATATTGCTAATACCCGCCCCTTTGATTTTTTGAAAAAATCGAAGGCCCTCGGAATCTTTTCAAACGCATATCAATCGAAAATTCAGGTCAGTAGAACACCAGAAATATCGGTTTTATGCCCGGGAGACGTCTGGTTTGGAAACTGTGATTTGCCAAAGTTGGGTCGATGCCTTCGATATTGCTAATACCCGCCCCTTTGATTTTTTGAAAAAATCGAAGGCCCTCGGAATCTTTTCAAACGCATATCAATCGAAAATTCAGGTCAGTAGAACACCAGAAATAGCGGTTTTATGCCCGGGAGACGTCTGGTTTGGAAACTGTGATTTGCCAAATTTGGGTCGATGCCTTCGATATTGCTAATACCACCCCCCTTTGATTTTTTGAAAAAATCGAAGGCCCTCGGAATCTTTTCAAACGCATATCAATCGAAAATTCAGGTCAGTAGAACACCAGAAATAGCGGTTTTATGTCTGGGAGACGTCCGGTTTGGAAACTGTGACTTGCCAAAGTTGGGTCGATGCCTTCGATATTGCTAATACCCGCCCCTTTGATTTTTTGAAAAAATCGAAGGCCCTCGGAATATTTTCAAACGCGTATCAGTCGAAAATTCAGGTCAGTAGAAAACCAGAAATAGCGGTTTTATGACTGGGAGACGTCTGGTTTGGAAACTGTGGCTTGCCAAAGTTGGGGTCGAGGCCTCCGAAATTGCCCATTTTTTTTTTTTTTTTTTTTTGTCGTATGTTTTTGTCACACTACACTGGAGCACTCAGACTCAAAACTGGTCCATTGGAAAACTGGACCAGCAGGCGCTTCTGTGATGAGGAGCCTACATCATCAGCTCTCACCTCATCAGCGCCGAATAACTGCCACCTGATCCGAGCAAAGGCGGGACAATGGCAGAGGAAGTGCTCTGCAGTGTCATCGTCTTCTGTGATGAGGAGCCTACATCATCAGCTCTCACCTCATCAGCGCCGAATAACTGCCACCTGATCCGAGCAAAGGCGGGACAATGGCAGAGGAAGTGCTCTGCAGTGTCATCGTCTTCTCCACAGGCGTCACAGAGGGTTTCGTCACTTAGGCGAAGCACACTTAGGTGTTTGGCGAAAGTGTAGTGCCCCGTTAGTACGCCAATAAGTTGTCTGCAGTCTTTTCTGTTAAGAGATAACAAGAAAGCCGCGGATTTCTTACAGACGTTGGGGAGCATGTGCTTGGTCTGTCTACATCCTGGAGAGTCATGCCACCTGCGGTTGTGCTCTCGAAAAGTCCAACCATCGATGGAAGCCCTAACCGTGGACGCGGGCAGTCCCAGCGTAGGTTCAGGTCCTGAGAAAGCCTCATCTGATCCTCGCCTAGCAAGTTCATCAGCGATCTCATTTCCCGTGATCCCGTGGTGCCCGGGAACCCAGACAAGTCTTACCGAATTCAATCTACTGATCAAATTCAGAGAAGACTTGCATTCCTGAACTATTCTGGAAGTGGTTAAAGGGTTGAGCAAGGCCTTAAGCACAGCTTGGCTGTCGCTACAGACACAGATACTTCGCCCCTTCCACCTATTCTTCACAATATAGCTCGTAGCCATTAGGATCGCATAGGTTTCCGCTTGGAAAACCGACGCAAATTTGCCTAACGAGGTGTGCAGTCTAAAGTTGTCGCTCTCCACGAAGGCACCAGCACCAGATCCTTCACTGGTCTTGGAGCCGTCCGTGAAAATTCGACTACATTCCTTTAATGGCTCTGATTCTGGCCAGAGCCAGTCCTGAGTACAGGGAAAGTCGACTTTGTATGTTCGTCGCAGCTGGAGTACTGGTGTCCGTGCGTCAGACGGCATATCCATAAGACTGGGGTCAAAGGAGATGCGGTGCGCAAGGTCATCGAAACTCCAGTGCGAGTTGTACCAATAACCACTTCTTTTTAAACGGAAGATGGCCTTGAGAGTGCACCCCATGATATGGATATCTAGGGGGGGGAGATTCAGCAGGGCATCAAGAGCAGAGCCAGGCGTGCTAGGGAAGGCCCCCATGCAGCCGAGACAGACCGTTCTTTGAAGCTTGGTGAGAGCAGCAGTTACGTATTTACGCGAAAGCTTATTCCACCAAACGACCGATGCATAGGAGAGAAGGGGTCTAATCATAGCCGTGTAGATCCAAACGGATCTTTTTGGTGATAGACCCCAGGTTTTGCCGAAAATTCCTTTACACTGCCAGAAAACTGACAGTGCCTTCGCAATTTTCGTTTCAATGTGTTTTTTCCACAGAAGCTTCCTATCTAGAATGACACCCAGATACTTAGCCTCATCGGAAAAGCGGATAGTGACACCTTTTAGTACCAGTTGAGTCGAACCAGTCAATTTCCTCCTCCTCGTAAAGAGAACAACCTCGGTTTTAAGAGGGTTGACTGAAAGCCCATTTCTGGTACACCAATTGTCGATCACGTCTAGAGCTGCCTGCGCTTTTGAACACACATCCGCTAGGCATGATCCGACAGACAGAACGGCTACATCATCCGCATAGGCCTGGGCGTAGATGTTGGAACTATTAAGAGCATCGAGCAGAGAGTCAACCAGCATACACCATAGCAGAGGAGACAAGACACCACCCTGCGGGCAGCCCCTATTTACCCCCGCCATAACATACTGGCCACAGTCCGCGTCCGCAATAATAGTTCTGTTCATCAGCATTGCTTTCATCCAAAGCACTAATGATTCATCTACACCGTGTTCTCTGGCCGAGTTGCACATGCCATCAAAAGTCGCATTGTCAAAGGCACCCTCTATATCAATGAAAATGCCCAGCGCGTACTCTTTCCTGTCGAGTGCACATTCAATTCTGCCAACGAGATTTTGAAGCGCAGTCTCGCAAGATTTTCCGCGCTGATAGGCATGTTGCATCTGAGACAGAGGATGAAATCGCAACGCGGTTTTGCGCACGTGAAGCTCAACCAGCCTTTCCATGCTTTTCAGCAGGAAGGAGGTTAGACTGATAGGTCTAAAGTTCTTGGCGAGTGAGTAGTCCCCCTTACCGATCTTTGGTATGAAGGCTACCCTAACTGTACGCCAAGGGGTCGGGATATAGGCGAGTGCCAGGCTGGCTGTGAAGATTCTTTTCAGAACCGGCAGCAACTTGTCTATACCCTTTTGCAACAAGGCTGGATATATGCCATCGGTACCAGGTGACTTGAAACCATCGAAGGACGCGACTGCGTATTTGATAGCTTCATCTGTCACCACGAGCGATGAAATAAACCAGCATCGTCGTGTTACATTTATCAGCTCATCCTCAGTTCCAGGGTTAGGAACTGGTTTTGAGCTGGTTGTAATCCGGTTACCTGGAAAATGAGTCTCTAGCATGAGACTAAGCGTTTCAGCTTTTGACTCAGTGTAGGTACCGTCTGGTCTACTGAGTGTTTCCAGCTCGGTTGGTTTGTCCCTTTTAAGAACTTTAACCAGTCTGCTGGTTTCACCGAGTGTTTCGATCTTTCCACAAAAATCCCTATAGGAGGCACTTTTCGATATCCGAATTAACCTCTTATATTCTTTTTGTTTTGATCGATACAGGTTCCAGTCCTCTTCCAAGTCGGTCTTGAGAGATCTGTTTAGAAGTTTCCTGGTTTCCTTGCGAATTGTCTGCAGTTCTGCGTTCCACCATGGAACAGGTGATCTGCAGGGGGTATTTCTAGCTGGACACGTCAGTTCAAAACATTGGGTTAGAGTGTTTTTCAAGTCTAGAACGGCTTTCTATACCTTCTGAGCTTAGGGAGAGGTTCAATACGATTATCTAGCTCATCCCTAAACTGTATCCAGTTGGTTTTTCTTGGATTCCTCCTCTTTAGCAAAGTTGTGGTTTCGCATTCGATTCGGAATTCAATGTACCTATGGTCTGACAGGGACACTTCCGACTGAACCCTCCAGTCTGTAATCTCCTTAATGTATCTGTTGGATAACGTTAAGTCGATTACTTCCTGTCTCCTTGTCGTAACAAAAGTTGGTTGGGAGCCAACATTGTTGATGTCCAAATCAGACGATAGTAAGAAATTCAGAAGATTATTCCCTCTCTTGTTGCATTTGCTGCTGCCCCAGAAGGTATTCTGAGCATTAGCATCACAGCAGATGATTAGGCCTAATTTTCTGATTTCACTGTACTCTACGAGTTCCAATACCGCTCTTGGTGGTGGCGGCAGAACAGAATCGTAGGGGAAGTAAGCTGACACTACGACGAAATTACGCCACATTCCATCCGCTTCGTAGCTTACAACTGCAGCAACCAAGTCTTGTCCACAGAACTGTACAAGCTTGGTTGCTGAGAGAAATTTCGGCACAATAAGACAAGTTCTCGGTCTTTCAGACCGCTCGTCATAAAGTGGTGAGAAACCTCGCAGGCCACCAAGACCACAGATGCGATTTTTCCACACCCATGGTTCTTGAATGGATGCTATATGTAATTTTGTCTTCACCATGGAAAGTCTGCTACATAGGAGGGCAGTAGCATCCTTGGAATGTTGAAGGTTTATCTGGGTAAAAATTATTTTGATGTTTACCGTGGTTTTCGTCCATTATCCGCACTACTTGGAAATGAAGTGGAAATTAATCCTTCCAAGATGCAGATAGGGACGGGAGTCATACCTAGAACGGATGGTCTCAACCGAAGTTTCGTCTAGACCCACAACGAGAGAAGAACCGTCCTTATTTTCCCGGTTCTTACTCTCCTTATGAGAGTAGATTTTCCACTTCTTGGTTTCGAGGCCAGGGTTCTGGATATGTAGTCGCGCCAGCACATCTGCCGTTTTCCTGAGTTGCCCCGGAATCCAGCAGACAGCGTGCGTCAGTTTTAGCGGCCTGAAAACCTCAAAAGTTGTGGTTCCCAGGGGGGGGGGGATTTTCGGCACAGATTTGCTCAGCCATTCAAGGGTTTGCTGGGTGGAGCACTTCAACACAAAGGTTCCGTTTTCCAAACCACAGCCCTCCACTTGAAAGCAAGCATTCTCTGCCGTTGCTAGCTCCCACAGTTGATCTTCGCAGTGTTTGCACTCAGCGTCGGTCATACTGTCATCATTGCCAGCTTTTCCACTTCGGAGCGCCAAAGAGGAGATAGCAGCTCTTTTGTAGGGCCGCAATTCTCGCTCCTTGCGCTCGGTTTTTTTCTTCTTCCTCTTCGCAGTTTCGCCTGCATCGGCCAATTTCCATCCGCTGGAGCTACAGCCTTTGCTGGTTGTAGCACCTGTTTCATTTGGATCTTGCGCGCAGGAGGAGTCGCCAACATTCAATCTCATTCATCAATCTCCGTCCGCCAGAACTGCGTCCTTTGAGGGTTGCAGCACTAGTTTCATCCGGACGTTGTGCGCGGGGAGAAGCATCAGCAGAGGGATCAGGAACGCTTGAGACCTTCTTCCTCTTGATGCTGTTCGAGTCAGCAGAAGGGGAGGTAGCGTTGGCTCCAATAGACTGATCGGTTTCGGTTGGAGTTACCTCTGCCGAACTATTTCTCTTTGCCGTCGCCACCAAGGGGGTGCGACTCTCAGCACTTGCGCCTTCAACCTCCTCCGGAGTTTCTTTGCGCCGTGCGATTATCGCTAGCCTTTTGCTCCTCTTCTTTTGACTCTTAGTCAGGGGCCCTTCAGAGGCTGCCTCGTTTGGAGCCCGTTCAACCTGCTCCGGGTCGTACCATCGGAAGCAACACTCTGATCAGCCACTTGACTATGTGGTTGGAGATTAATCTTATCAGGCAAAGCCTCTCCGCTACATTCTCCAACTTTCCAACTCAGTCTATCGAACTTGTCGTAGAGTGAGTGGCAGGAATCTTCGGATTGGGTACCAGCGATTCCATCGTCAGCGCCCCGGGGGCGGAGTGGGGGGGGGGGGGTAGTACGATGGTTGGGGCCTCCAGAATCCTTGCCCCAGCCGTAGTCGAGAAGACTACGGGTGGATTTTCGCTGTCGCGAGTACCACCTGGAGTAGTTTCCAATCTTTGTTTGTCCGTCATACTTTGTTTTTAACTTGTTTATCGTCAAAGTCAAGACGTTTCTGGCTTTTGGTTCGATGTCTCACCTGGGATCTTTGGAACCAAGGTTCTTTGACTCTTAAGCCCTCCCGCCACGACAAGGCAACCAGAAAGGGAGAGTAGTGACAGGGTTACTTAGCCAGTATGCACGAATTGGAGCACAAGAAGAAAAGCTTACAAGAAAAGAAGCTTACAATTACAATTACAATTAGTCTTTTGGAATCAACCACCGGGTCTTTGTAAGCATGCACAAATTGCAAAGCAAAGCAAAATAATCAACAACCATACACCGAAATGTGTTACCTGAATAGACTTGGTTTTCCACGGACATAAACAGGGGCGTCCATGGTTTTTCCAAGCTCGTTGAGCGAATGCTGTTCAGAGAAAGCCCCAATTTATGAATAATTATAGAAAAACAATTCATGAAACTGTTATTTCAATAAATAAAAACGAACGTGCTAGATACGAATAAAATTAATTAAACCTGTAGGTTTAAAGTGGACAGTGTGTTCAATATTCTTAATATAGAACGAGAGCCTGTGCGAGAATAAGCGCACAAAGGAATAATATCGACACAATATCATCCGATCCTGTGTGTGTACATGCAGGATCACCCCGGCAGTTCGCTATCAGCACTCAGGCGACGAACGCCAAGGAAAGCGGTCGGGATAAAATTGTATTTCTAAAATGTGTTACAGACCACTAGTTATATCAAATAAAAACATTATAATTCTGAACCTAAACGGTAGTGAGTTTATTTTACACACACCTTTCAGAGAGAATTGTAAGCAGATCAAGACAAATAGTCGGCACTACTACCGCGTTCAGTTTTAAACGAACTATATATATTTATTGAACGACTGCCTTTCGTCACTACCGAAAGGGATAACAGAAATATTTCGGGAGCCCACAAACTGTAATTTCAGTTTTTCCACAAGCGATTCCTTGAGTAATGTTAATTGGCTTCCACCGTCTAATATTACCCGCACGTACGCACTGAGATTTTCGTCAAGCTTTCGCAGTTTAACACCGTTTGTATTATCACGCTAGGAAGATGCTGTAGTGGCTCGAACTAACGGAGAGTTGACGTTCCGCAAACGCTACAATCGTTCGAGGCGTTGCGTTAAACGCGCGATAACGGAATTTGCTTTATCTTTGTACTCAATAGCAATTTCGCGATCCTTAATTTGTTCATCAGACCTTTAAGGGATATTTTTAAACGATGAAGGAAAACGTTAAGTTCTTTCTCGATATTGTCCCAATTTTGTTCGTTCGCGGTAGTAGGTATTGATTCCGGCGAATCCAAATAATCGTTTGCACTTTCCACAACACGTGTAACCTGTCCTCGATATGCAGATCTACTCGCGTTCTCCATTTCGATATAATTTTTGACTTAGAGGTTCAGTAAATTTATTGCCATTACCGGGTTTCGGCATCATGAAGAATTTCACTTTATTCCAAAAGTACTTCAAAATGGTTAAAACAGGAATGAACCAAATTTAATATGTTTCTGTAAAAGAAAATATGACAGTTTGCAAAATATGACAGTTCGCGAAATAGTACAGTTTACAGTATGATAATACAAATATGGCAATTAAGGATTACAGGGTGTAAAATTTTCTAAACTGCCAAAGTGTAAGCAAAATTGTTGATCTCCTAATAAAAGATAAAAAGATTAGTATAAAAAGTGCATGTTAGAACCAAAAATATTTTTAAATTACAATACATATAAATACATTTGGTTCTAGGTAAATTACTTACTGAGTAATTTTTGACTTGTAAAAAGCTTTAAACAAAAGAAAAAATATTCCCTTTAAAAGGATAACCTCTAAATGGTTAAAAGAGGCATTTTTCAAACCTCTCCACTATATGCTATACATTGAAACAGGAACAACGCCCATGCTGTTGCATACATTACAAATACCCAACCTCTCCAGAACACACAGGAAACGACAAACGCCACCATAAATTGCTGTGGTATCTGCTTCCGGAATAAGTGTCCAGAGGATGTAGGAAATTTAGCTTGAAAATTGTTGAGATATATGTATTAACAATTTTGCTCACTGTATATCTCACTGTCACAAAGACACCCCGTTTTTTTTTTTTACAAGCTGTATATAATATTTTGAACTACATCAGATAAACGTTCTCTTTCATTCGTTAACCTTCAAATGGTAAGCACGTTTTTTGATTTGGTTCCACAGGTTATGGGTCCAGAACTTCCAAACTACGAGTAAAAGATCTATAATCGTATTAGATTTCTGGAATCACAACGTTTTTTTTGCAAGGAAATATTTAATTTCGGTACTGCATTGGTATTACTTTGCTGAGAATTTAGTCGAATCGCGTTTTTTGTTTGTAGAAGTTCACTTTTTTGTTTGAAATAAAATGGATTGTGATTTTTTTTAAAACAACAAATTAATTTCTGGAGGTCTATGGAGCACTTGGAAGTTCCAAGTGAAGATTTTGCTCAATGCTTCAAATAAACTATTTGAAGTTGTAAACGGGGAGGAGCCCAAGCCAGTTCTTACTGCTGCAGGCAAAATTGAAGATTTTAATGCCTGCCTGCCGTCCTGGTTGCAAAAGGCCAGGAAGGCACAAAAAATAATAGCTACAACTATCGGTCAGCAACCACTAATAGATATTTCAAATTTCACGACTTCAGGTGAGATGTGGACGAAGTTAATTGCTGTGTATGAGATGAAATCACAGACTAATGTTCACATTGTTGTACACCTTTAAGAAAGGTGCAAACGACAATATCGCCACTCATATATCAAGGTTAGAGAACATAGTACAGCAGCTGAAGGAAGCAGGCGAATAAGTTTCACAGACCATGATGATCACAAAAATCTTGATGACTTTACCACCACAATTCAATAATTTTTTTAGTGCGTGAGAGTCCACCGCTTCTGCAGATAAAAATCTTCAAAATTTAACATCAAGACTCGTAATGGAAGAAACCCGCATGGAAATGTATCAAACGCAATCATCGGCGTCTACTTAGTCACAGTATACCTGAAGAACAAAATGCACTAATCACACAAACTTATCAGAAAAGTTGTGAAAAGAAAAGAAATATGCAGCAAGTCAAAAAAATGGGAAAGTGTTTTCTGTTCAAAAAGAGTGGACATTGGAAAAGGGATCCTCAAAAGACAAAATCAATGGTAAACATTTCACAGAAGAATTTTAATGCATTAGTGTGTGATGCTTTTACAAGTAGCATTGGTGAAACTCATTCTTTTGCAGCAGATGATTGGATATTAGACTCAGGTGCGAGTCATCACATGAGTTTCCGACGCGAGTGGTTTCAAAATTTTGTTGAACTCGCAGAACCCATGACTGTTGTCATTGGCAACGGAGAACAAATTTTTGCAGCATTTGGCAGCGTGGACATTTATGCCTTTGATAATCAGAAATGGTAAAGAAAAGTATTATTAAATCTATATTACTTGCTAAAGATTAAGTTAAATGTTTTCTCTTCGGGAGCAGCGCCGGATAATCAATATAAGATGATAACTGTGCAACAAAAAGAAAAAGTTGAATCAATTGCAGTAAGTAAAATAGCACATTTGTTCAATAGAAAATGACAATGCGAAAAGGACACCTTTCAAATTCCGCACAGCCTAAGTCAACGTATAACGCCATCTATCGGGTTGGGGCATTGATCGCAGCACAGCGGCATCTATTATTTATCTCGTTAACTTCTCTCACAACGAATTTCACAATTATCCGAAATTTTCCAAGCTTCACAATAAATTTTCCACCTTTACATCGTCCAATATTACCAAACCACGCAACAAAATGCAAAATTTTGTCGAAAAAAATGTTTCGTGCTTTTCCGTAATTTTTCGAGTTTGGTGCGTAATTGTAATTGGGTGCGACTCTCAGCACTTGCGCCTTCAACCTCCTCCGGAGTTTCTTTGCGCCGTGCGATTATCGCTAGCCTTTTGCTCCTCTTCTTTTGACTCTTAGTCAGGGGCCCTTCAGAGGCTGCCTCGTTTGGAGCCCGTTCAACCTGCTCGGCATTCCGGGTCGTACCATCGGAAGCAACACTCTGATCAGCCACTTGACTATGTGGTTGGAGATTAATCTTATCAGGCAAAGCCTCTCCGCTACATTCTCCAACTTTCCAACTCAGTCTATCGAACTTGTCGTAGAGTGAGTGGCAGGAATCTTCGGATTGGGTACCAGCGATTCCATCGTCAGCGCCCCGGGGGGCGGAGTGGGGGGGGGGGGGGTAGTACGATGGTTGGGGCCTCCAGAATCCTTGCCCCAGCCGTAGTCGAGAAGACTACGGGTGGATTTTCGCTGTCGCGAGTACCACCTGGAGTAGTTTCCAATCTTTGTTTGTCCGTCATACTTTGTTTTTAACTTGTTTATCGTCAAAGTCAAGACGTTTCTGGCTTTTATTTCGATGTCTCACCTGGGATCTTTGGAACCAAGGTTCTTTGACTCTTAAGCCCTCCCGCCACGACAAGGCAACCAGAAAGGGAGAGTAGTGACAGGGTTACTTAGCCAGTATGCACGAATTGGAGCACAAGAAGAGAAGCTTACAAGAAGAGAAGCTTACAATTACAATTACAATTAGCCTTTTGGAATCAACCACTGGGTCTTTGTAAGCATGCACAAATTGCAAAGCAAAGCAAAATAATCAACAACCATACACCGAAATGTGTTACCTGAATAGACTTGGTTTTCCACGGACATAAACAGGGGCGTCCGTGGTTTTTCCAAGCTCGTTGAGCGAATGCTGTTCAGAGAAAGCCCCAATTTATGAATAATTATAGAAAAACAATTCATGAAACTGTTATTTCAATAAATAAAAACGAACGTACTAGATACGAATAAAATTAATTAAACCTGTAGGTTTAAAGTGGACAGTGTGTTCAATATTCTTAATATAGAACGAGAGCCTGTGCGAGAATAAGCGCACAAAGGAATAATATCGACACAATATCATCCGATCCTGTGTGTGTACATGCAGGATCACCCCGGCAGTTCGCTATCAGCACTCAGGCGACGAACGCCAAGGAAAGCGGTCGGGATAAAATTGTATTTCTAAAATGTGTTACAGACCACTAGTTATATCAAATAAAAACATTATAATTCTGAACCTAAACGGTAGCGAGTTTATTTTACACACACCTTTCAGAGAGAATTGTAAGCAGATCAAGACAAATATTCGGCACTACTACCGCGTTCAGTTTTAAACGAACTATATATATTTATTGAACGACTGCCTTTCGCCACTACCGAAAGGGATAACAGAAATATTTCGGGAGCCCACAAACTGTAATTTCAGTTTTTCCACAAGCGATTCCTTGAGTAATGTTAATTGGCTTCCACCGTCTAATATTACCCGCACGTACGCACTGAGATTTTCGTCAAGCTTTCGCAGTTTAACACCGTTTGTATTATCACGCTAGGAAGATGCTGTAGTGGCTCGAACTAACGGAGAGTTGACGTTCCGCAAACGCTACAATCGTTCGAGGCGTTGCGTTAAACGCGCGATAACGGAATTTGCTTTATCTTTGTACTCAATAGCAATTTCGCGATCCTTAATTTGTTCATCAGACTTTTAAGGGATATTTTTAAACGATGAAGGAAAACGTTAAGTTCTTTCTCGATATTGTCCCAATTTTCTTCGTTCGCGGTAGTAGGTATTGATTCCGGCGAATCCAAATAATCGTTTGCACTTTCCACAACACGTGTAACCTGTCCTCGATATGCAGATCTACTCGCGTTCTCCATTTCGATATAATTTTTGACTTAGAGGTTCAGTAAATTTATTGCCATTACCGGGTTTCGGCATCATGAAGAATTTCACTTTATTCCAAAAGTACTTCAAAATGGTTAAAACAGGAATGAACCAAATTTAATATGTTTCTGTAAAAGAAAATATGACAGTTTGCAAAATATGACAGTTCGCGAAATAGTACAGTTTACAGTATGATAATACAAATATGGCAATTAAGGATTACAGGGTGTACAATTTTCTAAACTGCCAAAGTGTAAGAAAAATTGTCGATCTCCTAATAAAAGATAAAAAGATTAGTATAAAAAGTGCAAGTTAGAACCAAAAATATTTTTAAATTACAATACATATAAATACATTTGGTTCTAGGTAAATTACTTACTGAGTAAGTTTTGACTTGTAAAAAGCTTTAAACAAAAGAAAAAATATTCCCTTTAAAAGGATAACCTCTAAATGGTTAAAAGAGGCATTTTTCAAACCTCTCCACTATATGCTATACATTGAAACAGGAACAACGCCCATGCTGTTGCATACATTACAAATACCCAACCTCTCCAGAACACACAGGAAACGACAAACGCCACCATAAATTGCTGTGGTATCTGCTTCCGGAATAAGTGTCCAGAGGATGTAGGAAATTTAGCTTGAAAATTGTTGAGATATATGTATTAACAATTTTGCTCACTGTATATCTCACTGTCACAAAGACACCCCGTTTTTTTTTTTACAAGCTGTATATAATATTTTGAACTACATCAGATAAACGTTCTCTTTCATTCGTTAACCTTCAAATGGTAAGCACGTTTTTTGATTTGGTTCCACAGGTTATGGGTCCAGAACTTCCAAACTACGAGTAAAAGATCTATAATCGTATTAGATTTCTGGAATCACAACGTTTTTTTTGCAAGGAAATATTTAATTTCGGTACTGCATTGGTATTACTTTGCTGAGAATTTAGTCGAATCGCGTTTTTTGTTTGTAGAAGTTCACTTTTTTGTTTGAAATAAAATGGATTGTGATTTTTTTTAAATCAACAAATTAATTTCTGGAGGTCTATGGAGCACTTGGAAGTTCCAAGTGAAGATTTTGCTCAATGCTTCAAATAAACTATTTGAAGTTGTAAACGGGGAGGAGCCCAAGCCAGTTCTTACTGCTGCAGGCAAAATTGAAGATTTTAATGCCTGCCTGCCGTCCTGGTTGCAAAAGGCCAGGAAGGCACAAAAAATAATAGCTACAACTATCGGTCAGCAACCACTAATAGATATTTCAAATTTCACGACTTCAGGTGAGATGTGGACGAAGTTAATTGCTGTGTATGAGATGAAATCACAGACTAATGTTCACATTGTTGTACACCTTTAAGAAAGGTGCAAACGACAATATCGCCACTCATATATCAAGGTTAGAGAACATAGTACAGCAGCTGAAGGAAGCAGGCGAATAAGTTTCACAGACCATGATGATCACAAAAATCTTGATGACTTTACCACCACAATTCAATAATTTTTTTAGTGCGTGAGAGTCCACCGCTTCTGCAGATAAAAATCTTCAAAATTTAACATCAAGACTCGTAATGGAAGAAACCCGCATGGAAATGTATCAAACGCAATCATCGGCGTCTACTTAGTCACAGTATACCTGAAGAACAAAATGCACTAATCACACAAACTTATCAGAAAAGTTGTGAAAAGAAAAGAAATATGCAGCAAGTCAAAAAAATGGGAAAGTGTTTTCTGTTCAAAAAGAGTGGACATTGGAAAAGGGATCCTCAAAAGACAAAATCAATGGTAAACATTTCACAGAAGAATTTTAATGCATTAGTGTGTGATGCTTTTACAAGTAGCATTGGTGAAACTCATTCTTTTGCAGCAGATGATTGGATATTAGACTCAGGTGCGAGTCATCACATGAGTTTCCGACGCGAGTGGTTTCAAAATTTTGTTGAACTCGCAGAACCCATGACTGTTGTCATTGGCAACGGAGAACAAATTTTTGCAGCATTTGGCAGCGTGGACATTTATGCCTTTGATAATCAGAAATGGTAAAGAAAAGTATTATTAAATCTATATTACTTGCTAAAGATTAAGTTAAATGTTTTCTCTTCGGGAGCAGCGCCGGATAATCAATATAAGATGATAACTGTGCAACAAAAAGAAAAAGTTGAATCAATTGCAGTAAGTAAAATAGCACATTTGTTCAATAGAAAATGACAATGCGAAAAGGACACCTTTCAAATTCCGCACAGCCTAAGTCAACGTATAACGCCATCTATCGGGTTGGGGCATTGATCGCAGCACAGCGGCATCTATTATTTATCTCGTTAACTTCTCTCACAACGAATTTCACAATTACTCGAAATTTTCCAAGCTTCACAATAAATTTTCCACCTTTACATCGTCCAATATTACCAAACCACGCAACAAAATGCAAAATTTTGTCGAAAAAAATGTTTTGTGCTTTTCCGTAATTTTTCGAGTTTGGTGCGTAATTGTAATTGGGTGCGACTCTCAGCACTTGCGCCTTCAACCTCCTCCGGAGTTTCTTTGCGCCGTGCGATTATCGCTAGCCTTTTGCTCCTCTTCTTTTGACTCTTAGTCAGGGGCCCTTCAGAGGCTGCCTCGTTTGGAGCCCGTTCAACCTGCTCGGCATTCCGGGTCGTACCATCGGAAGCAACACTCTGATCAGCCACTTGACTATGTGGTTGGAGATTAATCTTATCAGGCAAAGCCTCTCCGCTACATTCTCCAACTTTCCAACTCAGTCTATCGAACTTGTCGTAGAGTGAGTGGCAGGAATCTTCGGATTGGGTACCAGCGATTCCATCGTCAGCGCCCCGGGGGGCGGAGTGGGGGGGGGGGGGGGGTTGGGGCCTCCAGAATCCTTGCCCCAGCCGTAGTCGAGAAGACTACGGGTGGATTTTCGCTGTCGCGAGTACCACCTGGAGTAGTTTCCAATCTTTGTTTGTCCGTCATACTTTGTTTTTAACTTGTTTATCGTCAAAGTCAAGACGTTTCTGGCTTTTATTTCGATGTCTCACCTGGGATCTTTGGAACCAAGGTTCTTTGACTCTTAAGCCCTCCCGCCACGACAAGGCAACCAGAAAGGGAGAGTAGTGACAGGGTTACTTAGCCAGTATGCACGAATTGGAGCACAAGAAGAGAAGCTTACAAGAAGAGAAGCTTACAATTACAATTACAAGTAGCCTTTTGGAATCAACCACTGGGTCTTTGTAAGCATGCACAAATTGCAAAGCAAAGCAAAATAATCAACAACCATACACCGAAATGTGTTACCTGAATAGACTTGGTTTTCCACGGACATAAACAGGGGCGTCCGTGGTTTTTCCAAGCTCGTTGAGCGAATGCTGTTCAGAGAAAGCCCCAATTTATGAATAATTATAGAAAAACAATTCATGAAACTGTTATTTCAATAAATAAAAACGAACGTACTAGATACGAATAAAATTAATTAAACCTGTAGGTTTAAAGTGGACAGTGTGTTCAATATTCTTAATATAGAACGAGAGCCTGTGCGAGAATAAGCGCACAAAGGAATAATATCGACACAATATCATCCGATCCTGTGTGTGTACATGCAGGATCACCCCGGCAGTTCGCTATCAGCACTCAGGCGACGAACGCCAAGGAAAGCGGTCGGGATAAAATTGTATTTCTAAAATGTGTTACAGACCACTAGTTATATCAAATAAAAACATTATAATTCTGAACCTAAACGGTAGCGAGTTTATTTTACACACACCTTTCAGAGAGAATTGTAAGCAGATCAAGACAAATATTCGGCACTACTACCGCGTTCAGTTTTAAACGAACTATATATATTTATTGAACGACTGCCTTTCGCCACTACCGAAAGGGATAACAGAAATATTTCGGGAGCCCACAAACTGTAATTTCAGTTTTTCCACAAGCGATTCCTTGAGTAATGTTAATTGGCTTCCACCGTCTAATATTACCCGCACGTACGCACTGAGATTTTCGTCAAGCTTTCGCAGTTTAACACCGTTTGTATTATCACGCTAGGAAGATGCTGTAGTGGCTCGAACTAACGGAGAGTTGACGTTCCGCAAACGCTACAATCCTTCGAGGCGTTGCGTTAAACGCGCGATAACGGAATTTGCTTTATCTTTGTACTCAATAGCAATTTCGCGATCCTTAATTTGTTCATCAGACCTTTAAGGGATATTTTTAAACGATGAAGGAAAACGTTAAGTTCTTTCTCGATATTGTCCCAATTTTCTTCGTTCGCGGTAGTAGGTATTGATTCCGGCGAATCCAAATAATCGTTTGCACTTTCCACAACACGTGTAACCTGTCCTCGATATGCAGATCTACTCGCGTTCTCCATTTCGATATAATTTTTGACTTAGAGGTTCAGTAAATTTATTGCCATTACCGGGTTTCGGCATCATGAAGAATTTCACTTTATTCCAAAAGTACTTCAAAATGGTTAAAACAGGAATGAACCAAATTTAATATGTTTCTGTAAAAGAAAATATGACAGTTTGCAAAATATGACAGTTCGCGAAATAGTACAGTTTACAGTATGATAATACAAATATGGCAATTAAGGATTACAGGGTGTACAATTTTCTAAACTGCCAAAGTGTAAGCAAAATTGTCGATCTCCTAATAAAAGATAAAAAGATTAGTATAAAAAGTGCAAGTTAGAACCAAAAATATTTTTAAATTACAATACATATAAATACATTTGGTTCTAGGTAAATTACTTACTGAGTAAGTTTTGACTTGTAAAAAGCTTTAAACAAAAGAAAAAATATTCCCTTTAAAAGGATAACCTCTAAATGGTTAAAAGAGGCATTTTTCAAACCTCTCCACTATATGCTATACATTGAAACAGGAACAACGCCCATGCTGTTGCATACATTACAAATACCCAACCTCTCCAGAACACACAGGAAACGACAAACGCCACCATAAATTGCTGTGGTATCTGCTTCCGGAATAAGTGTCCAGAGGATGTAGGAAATTTAGCTTGAAAATTGTTGAGATATATGTATTAACAATTTTGCTCACTGTATATCTCACTGTCACAAAGACACCCCGTTTTTTTTTTTACAAGCTGTATATAATATTTTGAACTACATCAGATAAACGTTCTCTTTCATTCGTTAACCTTCAAATGGTAAGCACGTTTTCTGATTTGGTTCCACAGGTTATGGGTCCAGAACTTCCAAACTACGAGTAAAAGATCTATAATCGTATTAGATTTCTGGAATCACAACGTTTTTTTTGCAAGGAAATATTTAATTTCGGTACTGCATTGGTATTACTTTGCTGAGAATTTAGTCGAATCGCGTTTTTTGTTTGTAGAAGTTCACTTTTTTGTTTGAAATAAAATGGATTGTGATTTTTTTTAAATCAACAAATTAATTTCTGGAGGTCTATGGAGCACTTGGAAGTTCCAAGTGAAGATTTTGCTCAATGCTTCAAATAAACTATTTGAAGTTGTAAACGGGGAGGAGCCCAAGCCAGTTCTTACTGCTGCAGGCAAAATTGAAGATTTTAATGCCTGCCTGCCGTCCTGGTTGCAAAAGGCCAGGAAGGCACAAAAAATAATAGCTACAACTATCGGTCAGCAACCACTAATAGATATTTCAAATTTCACGACTTCAGGTGAGATGTGGACGAAGTTAATTGCTGTGTATGAGATGAAATCACAGACTAATGTTGACATTGTTGTACACCTTTAAGAAAGGTGCAAACGACAATATCGCCACTCATATATCAAGGTTAGAGAACATAGTACAGCAGCTGAAGGAAGCAGGCGAATAAGTTTCACAGACCATGATGATCACAAAAATCTTGATGACTTTACCACCACAATTCAATAATTTTTTTAGTGCGTGAGAGTCCACCGCTTCTGCAGATAAAAATCTTCAAAATTTAACATCAAGACTCGTAATGGAAGAAACTCGCATGGAAATGTATCAAACGCAATCATCGGCGTCTACTTAGTCACAGTATACCTGAAGAACAAAATGCACTAATCACACAAACTTATCAGAAAAGTTGTGAAAAGAAAAGAAATATGCAGCAAGTCAAAAAAAATGGGAAAGTGTTTTCTGTTCAAAAAGAGTGGACATTGGAAAAGGGATCCTCAAAAGACAAAATCAATGGTAAACATTTCACAGAAGAATTTTAATGCATTAGTGTGTGATGCTTTTACAAGTAGCATTGGTGAAACTCATTCTTTTGCAGCAGATGATTGGATATTAGACTCAGGTGCGAGTCATCACATGAGTTTCCGACGCGAGTGGTTTCAAAATTTTGTTGAACTCGCAGAACCCATGACTGTTGTCATTGGCAACGGAGAACAAATTTTTGCAGCATTTGGCAGCGTGGACATTTATGCCTTTGATAATCAGAAATGGTAAAGAAAAGTATTATTAAATCTATATTACTTGCCAAAGATTAAGTTAAATGTTTTCTCTTCGGGAGCAGCGCCGGATAATCAATATAAGATGATAACTGTGCAACAAAAAGAAAAAGTTGAATCAATTGCAGTAAGTAAAATAGCACATTTGTTCAATAGAAAATGACAATGCGAAAAGGACACCTTTCAAATTCCGCACAGCCTAAGTCAACGTATAACGCCATCTATCGGGTTGGGGCATTGATCGCAGCACAGCGGCATCTATTATTTATCTCGTTAACTTCTCTCACAACGAATTTCACAATTACTCGAAATTTTCCAAGCTTCACAATAAATTTTCCACCTTTACATCGTCCAATATTACCAAACCACGCAACAAAATGCAAAATTTTGTCGAAAAAAATGTTTCGTGCTTTTCCGTAATTTTTCGAGTTTGGTGCGTAATTGTAATTGGGTGCGACTCTCAGCACTTGCGCCTTCAACCTCCTCCGGAGTTTCTTTGCGCCGTGCGATTATCGCTAGCCTTTTGCTCCTCTTCTTTTGACTCTTAGTCAGGGGCCCTTCAGAGGCTGCCTCGTTTGGAGCCCGTTCAACCTGCTCGGCATTCCGGGTCGTACCATCGGAAGCAACACTCTGATCAGCCACTTGACTATGTGGTTGGAGATTAATCTTATCAGGCAAAGCCTCTCCGCTACATTCTCCAACTTTCCAACTCAGTCTATCGAACTTGTCGTAGAGTGAGTGGCAGGAATCTTCGGATTGGGTACCAGCGATTCCATCGTCAGCGCCCCGGGGGGCGGAGTGGGGGGGGGGGGGTAGTACGATGGTTGGGGCCTCCAGAATCCTTGCCCCAGCCGTAGTCGAGAAGACTACGGGTGGATTTTCGCTGTCGCGAGTACCACCTGGAGTAGTTTCCAATCTTTGTTTGTCCGTCATACTTTGTTTTTAACTTGTTTATCGTCAAAGTCAAGACGTTTCTGGCTTTTATTTCGATGTCTCACCTGGGATCTTTGGAACCAAGGTTCTTTGACTCTTAAGCCCTCCCGCCACGACAAGGCAACCAGAAAGGGAGAGTAGTGACAGGGTTACTTAGCCAGTATGCACGAATTGGAGCACAAGAAGAGAAGCTTACAAGAAGAGAAGCTTACAATTACAATTACAATTACAATTAGCCTTTTGGAATCAACCACTGGGTCTTTGTAAGCATGCACAAATTGCAAAGCAAAGCAAAATAATCAACAACCATACACCGAAATGTGTTACCTGAATAGACTTGGTTTTCCACGGACATAAACAGGGGCGTCCATGGTTTTTCCAAGCTCGTTGAGCGAATGCTGTTCAGAGAAAGCCCCAATTTATGAATAATTATAGAAAAACAATTCATGAAACTGTTATTTCAATAAATAAAAACGAACGTACTAGATACGAATAAAATTAATTAAACCTGTAGGTTTAAAGTGGACAGTGTGTTCAATATTCTTAATATAGAACGAGAGCCTGTGCGAGAATAAGCGCACAAAGGAATAATATCGACACAATATCATCCGATCCTGTGTGTGTACATGCAGGATCACCCCGGCAGTTCGCTATCAGCACTCAGGCGACGAACGCCAAGGAAAGCGGTCGGGATAAAATTGTATTTCTAAAATGTGTTACAGACCACTAGTTATATCAAATAAAAACATTATAATTCTGAACCTAAACGGTAGCGAGTTTATTTTACACACACCTTTCAGAGAGAATTGTAAGCAGATCAAGACAAATATTCGGCACTACTACCGCGTTCAGTTTTAAACGAACTATATATATTTATTGAACGACTGCCTTTCGTCACTACCGAAAGGGATAACAGAAATATTTCGGGAGCCCACAAACTGTAATTTCAGTTTTTCCACAAGCGATTCCTTGAGTAATGTTAATTGGCTTCCACCGTCTAATATTACCCGCACGTACGCACTGAGATTTTCGTCAAGCTTTCGCAGTTTAACACCGTTTGTATTATCACGCTAGGAAGATGCTGTAGTGGCTCGAACTAACGGAGAGTTGACGTTCCGCAAACGCTACAATCGTTCGAGGCGTTGCGTTAAACGCGCGATAACGGAATTTGCTTTATCTTTGTACTCAATAGCAATTTCGCGATCCTTAATTTGTTCATCAGACCTTTAAGGGATATTTTTAAACGATGAAGGAAAACGTTAAGTTCTTTCTCGATATTGTCCCAATTTTCTTCGTTCGCGGTAGTAGGTATTGATTCCGGCGAATCCAAATAATCGTTTGCACTTTCCACAACACGTGTAACCTGTCCTCGATATGCAGATCTACTCGCGTTCTCCATTTCGATATAATTTTTGACTTAGAGGTTCAGTAAATTTATTGCCATTACCGGGTTTCGGCATCATGAAGAATTTCACTTTATTCCAAAAGTACTTCAAAATGGTTAAAACAGGAATGAACCAAATTTAATATGTTTCTGTAAAAGAAAATATGACAGTTTGCAAAATATGACAGTTCGCGAAATAGTACAGTTTACAGTATGATAATACAAATATGGCAATTAAGGATTACAGGGTGTACAATTTTCTAAACTGCCAAAGTGTAAGCAAAATTGTCGATCTCCTAATAAAAGATAAAAAGATTAGTATAAAAAGTGCAAGTTAGAACCAAAAATATTTTTAAATTACAATACATATAAATACATTTGGTTCTAGGTAAATTACTTACTGAGTAAGTTTTGACTTGTAAAAAGCTTTAAACAAAAGAAAAAATATTCCCTTTAAAAGGATAACCTCTAAATGGTTAAAAGAGGCATTTTTCAAACCTCTCCACTATATGCTATACATTGAAACAGGAACAACGCCCATGCTGTTGCATACATTACAAATACCCAACCTCTCCAGAACACACAGGAAACGACAAACGCCACCATAAATTGCTGTGGTATCTGCTTCCGGAATAAGTGTCCAGAGGATGTAGGAAATTTAGCTTGAAAATTGTTGAGATATATGTATTAACAATTTTGCTCACTGTATATCTCACTGTCACAAAGACACCCCGTTTTTTTTTTTACAAGCTGTATATAATATTTTGAACTACATCAGATAAACGTTCTCTTTCATTCGTTAACCTTCAAATGGTAAGCACGTTTTTTGATTTGGTTCCACAGGTTATGGGTCCAGAACCTCCAAACTACGAGTAAAAGATCTATAATCGTATTAGATTTCTGGAATCACAACGTTTTTTTTGCAAGGAAATATTTAATTTCGGTACTGCATTGGTATTACTTTGCTGAGAATTTAGTCGAATCGCGTTTTTTGTTTGTAGAAGTTCACTTTTTTGTTTGAAATAAAATGGATTGTGATTTTTTTTAAATCAACAAATTAATTTCTGGAGGTCTATGGAGCACTTGGAAGTTCCAAGTGAAGATTTTGCTCAATGCTTCAAATAAACTATTTGAAGTTGTAAACGGGGAGGAGCCCAAGCCAGTTCTTACTGCTGCAGGCAAAATTGAAGATTTTAATGCCTGCCTGCCGTCCTGGTTGCAAAAGGCCAGGAAGGCACAAAAAATAATAGCTACAACTATCGGTCAGCAACCACTAATAGATATTTCAAATTTCACGACTTCAGGTGAGATGTGGACGAAGTTAATTGCTGTGTATGAGATGAAATCACAGAAAAATCACACAAGAAAGGTGCAAACGACAATATCGCCACTCATATATCAAGGTTAGAGAACATAGTACAGCAGCTGAAGGAAGCAGGCGAATAAGTTTCACAGACCATGATGATCACAAAAATCTTGATGACTTTACCACCACAATTCAATAATTTTTTTAGTGCGTGAGAGTCCACCGCTTCTACAGATAAAAATCTTCAAAATTTAACATCAAGACTCGTAATGGAAGAAACCCGCATGGAAATGTATCAAACGCAATCATCGGCGTCTACTTAGTCACAGTATACCTGAAGAACAAAATGCACTAATCACACAAACTTATCAGAAAAGTTGTGAAAAGAAAAGAAATATGCAGCAAGTCAAAAAAATGGGAAAGTGTTTTCTGTTCAAAAAGAGTGGACATTGGAAAAGGGATCCTCAAAAGACAAAATCAATGGTAAACATTTCACAGAAGAATTTTAATGCATTAGTGTGTGATGCTTTTACAAGTAGCATTGGTGAAACTCATTCTTTTGCAGCAGATGATTGGATATTAGACTCAGGTGCGAGTCATCACATGAGTTTCCGACGCGAGTGGTTTCAAAATTTTGTTGAACTCGCAGAACCCATGACTGTTGTCATTGGCAACGGAGAACAAATTTTTGCAGCATTTGGCAGCGTGGACATTTATGCCTTTGATAATCAGAAATGGTAAAGAAAAGTATTATTAAATCTATATTACTTGCCAAAGATTAAGTTAAATGTTTTCTCTTCGGGAGCAGCGCCGGATAATCAATATAAGATGATAACTGTGCAACAAAAAGAAAAAGTTGAATCAATTGCAGTAAGTAAAATAGCACATTTGTTCAATAGAAAATGACAATGCGAAAAGGACACCTTTCAAATTCCGCACAGCCTAAGTCAACGTATAACGCCATCTATCGGGTTGGGGCATTGATCGCAGCACAGCGGCATCTATTATTTATCTCGTTAACTTCTCTCACAACGAATTTCACAATTACTCGAAATTTTCCAAGCTTCACAATAAATTTTCCACCTTTACATCGTCCAATATTACCAAACCACGCAACAAAATGCAAAATTTTGTCGAAAAAAATGTTTCGTGCTTTTCCGTAATTTTTCGAGTTTGGTGCGTAATTGTAATTGGGTGCGACTCTCAGCACTTGCGCCTTCAACCTCCTCCGGAGTTTCTTTGCGCCGTGCGATTATCGCTAGCCTTTTGCTCCTCTTCTTTTGACTCTTAGTCAGGGGCCCTTCAGAGGCTGCCTCGTTTGGAGCCCGTTCAACCTGCTCGGCATTCCGGGTCGTACCATCGGAAGCAACACTCTGATCAGCCACTTGACTATGTGGTTGGAGATTAATCTTATCAGGCAAAGCCTCTCCGCTACATTCTCCAACTTTCCAACTCAGTCTATCGAACTTGTCGTAGAGTGAGTGGCAGGAATCTTCGGATTGGGTACCAGCGATTCCATCGTCAGCGCCCCGGGGGGGCGGAGTGGGGGGGGGGGGGGTAGTACGATGGTTGGGGCCTCCAGAATCCTTGCCCCAGCCGTAGTCGAGAAGACTACGGGTGGATTTTCGCTGTCGCGAGTACCACCTGGAGTAGTTTCCAATCTTTGTTTGTCCGTCATACTTTGTTTTTAACTTGTTTATCGTCAAAGTCAAGACGTTTCTGGCTTTTATTTCGATGTCTCACCTGGGATCTTTGGAACCAAGGTTCTTTGACTCTTAAGCCCTCCCGCCACGACAAGGCAACCAGAAAGGGAGAGTAGTGACAGGGTTACTTAGCCAGTATGCACGAATTGGAGCACAAGAAGAGAAGCTTACAAGAAGAGAAGCTTACAATTAAAATTACAATTACAATTAGCCTTTTGGAATCAACCACTGGGTCTTTGTAAGCATGCACAAATTGCAAAGCAAAGCAAAATAATCAACAACCATACACCGAAATGTGTTACCTGAATAGACTTGGTTTTCCACGGACATAAACAGGGGCGTCCATGGTTTTTCCAAGCTCGTTGAGCGAATGCTGTTCAGAGAAAGCCCCAATTTATGAATAATTATAGAAAAACAATTCATGAAACTGTTATTTCAATAAATAAAAACGAACGTACTAGATACGAATAAAATTAATTAAACCTGTAGGTTTAAAGTGGACAGTGTGTTCAATATTCTTAATATAGAACGAGAGCCTGTGCGAGAATAAGCGCACAAAGGAATAATATCGACACAATATCATCCGATCCTGTGTGTGTACATGCAGGATCACCCCGGCAGTTCGCTATCAGCACTCAGGCGACGAACGCCAAGGAAAGCGGTCGGGATAAAATTGTATTTCTAAAATGTGTTACAGACCACTAGTTATATCAAATAAAAACATTATAATTCTGAACCTAAACGGTAGCGAGTTTATTTTACACACACCTTTCAGAGAGAATTGTAAGCAGATCAAGACAAATATTCGGCACTACTACCGCGTTCAGTTTTAAACGAACTATATATATTTATTGAACGACTGCCTTTCGTCACTACCGAAAGGGATAACAGAAATATTTCGGGAGCCCACAAACTGTAATTTCAGTTTTTCCACAAGCGATTCCTTGAGTAATGTTAATTGGCTTCCACCGTCTAATATTACCCGCACGTACGCACTGAGATTTTCGTCAAGCTTTCGCAGTTTAACACCGTTTGTATTATCATGCTAGGAAGATGCTGTAGTGGCTCGAACTAACGGAGAGTTGACGTTCCGCAAACGCTACAATCGTTCGAGGCGTTGCGTTAAACGCGCGATAACGGAATTTGCTTTATCTTTGTACTCAATAGCAATTTCGCGATCCTTAATTTGTTCATCAGACCTTTAAGGGATATTTTTAAACGATGAAGGAAAACGTTAAGTTCTTTCTCGATATTGTCCCAATTTTCTTCGTTCGCGGTAGTAGGTATTGATTCCGGCGAATCCAAATAATCGTTTGCACTTTCCACAACACGTGTAACCTGTCCTCGATATGCAGATCTACTCGCGTTCTCCATTTCGATATAATTTTTGACTTAGAGGTTCAGTAAATTTATTGCCATTACCGGGTTTCGGCATCATGAAGAATTTCACTTTATTCCAAAAGTACTTCAAAATGGTTAAAACAGGAATGAACCAAATTTAATATGTTTCTGTAAAAGAAAATATGACAGTTTGCAAAATATGACAGTTCGCGAAATAGTACAGTTTACAGTATGATAATACAAATATGGCAATTACAGGGTGTACAATTTTCTAAACTGTCAAAGTGTAAGCAAAATTGTCGATCTCCTAATAAAAGATAAAACGATTAGTATAAAAAGTGCAAGTTAGAACCAAAAATATTTTTAAATTACAATACATATAAATACATTTGGTTCTAGGTAAATTACTTACTGAGTAAGTTTTGACTTGTAAAAAGCTTTAAACAAAAGAAAAAATATTCCCTTTAAAAGGATAACCTCTAAATGGTTAAAAGAGGCATTTTTCAAACCTCTCCACTATATGCTATACATTGAAACAGGAACAACGCCCATGCTGTTGCATACATTACAAATACCCAACATCTTCAGAACACACAGGAAACGACAAACGCCACCAAAAATTGCTGTGGTATCTGCTTCCGGAATAAGTGTCCAGAGGATGTAGGAAATTTAGCTTGAAAATTGTTGAGATATATGTATTAACAATTTTGCTCACTGTATATCTCACTGTCACAAAGACACCCCGTTTTTTTTTTTATAAGCTGTATATAATATTTTGAACTACATCAAATAAACGTTCTCTTTCATTCGTTAACCTTCAAATGGTAAGCACGTTTTTTGATTTGGTTCCACAGGTTATGGGTCCAGAACTTCCAAACTACGAGTAAAAGATCTAGAATCGTATTAGATTTCTGGAATCACAACGTTTTTTTTTGCAAGGAAATATTTAATTTCGGTACTGCATTGGTATTACTTTGCTGAGAATTTAGTCGAATCGCGTTTTTTGTTTGTAGAAGTTCACTTTTTTGTTTGAAATAAAATGGATTGTGATTTTTTTTAAATCAACAAATTAATTTCTGGAGGTCTATGGAGCACTTGGAAGTTCCAAGTGAAGATTTTGCTCAATGCTTCAAATAAACTATTTGAAGTTGTAAACGGGGAGGAGCCCAAGCCAGTTCTTACTGCTGCAGGCAAAATTGAAGATTTTAATGCCTGCCTGCCGTCCTGGTTGCAAAAGGCCAGGAAGGCACAAAAAATAATAGCTACAACTATCGGTCAGCAACCACTAATAGATATTTCAAATTTCACGACTTCAGGTGAGATGTGGACGAAGTTAATTGCTGTGTATGAGATGAAATCACAGACTAATGTTCACATTGTTGTACACCTTTAAGAAAGGTGCAAACGACAATATCGCCACTCATATATCAAGGTTAGAGAACATAGTACAGCAGCTGAAGGAAGCAGGCGAATAAGTTTCACAGACCATGATGATCACAAAAATCTTGATGACTTTACCACCACAATTCAATAATTTTTTTAGTGCGTGAGAGTCCACCGCTTCTGCAGATAAAAATCTTCAAAATTTAACATCAAGACTCGTAATGGAAGAAACCCGCATGGAAATGTATCAAACGCAATCATCGGCGTCTACTTAGTCACAGTATACCTGAAGAACAAAATGCACTAATCACACAAACTTATCAGAAAAGTTGTGAAAAGAAAAGAAATATGCAGCAAGTCAAAAAAATGGGAAAGTGTTTTCTGTTCAAAAAGAGTGGACATTGGAAAAGGGATCCTCAAAAGACAAAATCAATGGTAAACATTTCACAGAAGAATTTTAATGCATTAGTGTGTGATGCTTTTACAAGTAGCATTGGTGAAACTCATTCTTTTGCAGCAGATGATTGGATATTAGACTCAGGTGCGAGTCATCACATGAGTTTCCGACGCGAGTGGTTTCAAAATTTTGTTGAACTCGCAGAACCCATGACTGTTGTCATTGGCAACGGAGAACAAATTTTTGCAGCATTTGGCAGCGTGGACATTTATGCCTTTGATAATCAGAAATGGTAAAGAAAAGTATTATTAAATCTATATTACTTGCCAAAGATTAAGTTAAATGTTTTCTCTTCGGGAGCAGCGCCGGATAATCAATATAAGATGATAACTGTGCAACAAAAAGAAAAAGTTGAATCAATTGCAGTAAGTAAAATAGCACATTTGTTCAATAGAAAATGACAATGCGAAAAGGACACCTTTCAAATTCCGCACAGCCTAAGTCAACGTATAACGCCATCTATCGGGTTGGGGCATTGATCGCAGCACAGCGGCATCTATTATTTATCTCGTTAACTTCTCTCACAACGAATTTCACAATTATCCGAAATTTTCCAAGCTTCACAATAAATTTTCCACCTTTACATCGTCCAATATTACCAAACCACGCAACAAAATGCAAAATTTTGTCGAAAAAAATGTTTCGTGCTTTTCCGTAATTTTTCGAGTTTTCCGGTAAGAATTTTCCATTTTTCCATTCGAAAAGTCAATTGTACACAAAACTCCGATTTCGATTTTCCAATTTCCCGAATTTTTCGAAGGGTTTTCCCAAAATTTTCTTTCGTAGAAACCTTCTCCTGGCAATTACGAACAACTGAAAAAGAATTTGAGCTAAATGGGCCAAGCAGTTCTCAATTGATGAATTACTATACATATACATATACAAAGCAGGATCACTTGCCGTTGTAATAATACATGGAAATCAATGATCCATATGGATGAATATGGACATAATAATTTTGTCCAAATCTGCAAAGGTGACAAAGGTAGTGTTCAAAATCTTCATAACATAATAGATACATAATTCCATATAATTTGGCAAATCTATAAAAACGTCATCCTTTGTGTTTCGGGGGTGTAGAGTCCCGAAGCGCTCTTGAATGGGCTTAATACTGACTCTGATACTTATGTGTATGTCTTCTGTGACTGATGACGTCACTCCCTTTGTTGCTAGTATTTTTCCAAAGGAATTGAAAGACTTGATATGTTTTCGTTATAATTGACCTTTTATTTGGTCTGATGATTTTGTAATAATTGATCGTACCTCGGTTTCGATCACTCGTCACCTCGGTCAGCTGTTAAGCTTTTGTTATATACATAATACATAATTACATTATTGGGAGAGGTCTCTGACCTAATTTACTTTACTCTACTGCAACAATTTACATACTTGACATGATGTTTATAAACATTTTGATATGCTCTGCCTCTTAAACTTGGTTTTTCTTTTCTTTTCGTAATATCGAATTTTACTTGTCTTAGAAAGAGACAGAGCATATGATTATTTCGCGCACTTCGCAAACTTGACAGTTCTCAAAGTTGTTTACATTATTTCAAGTGTGTGAAGTGCGGGTATATTTAAAATTTATAATTCGAATAAAAATAATTATTAATTGATTAATAATTTGAGTTTATTTCGCGTACGTGTTTATGTTGTCGTGCAACATGCTCCCGGGCTCGGCTTGAAATATGGTTCCTTGTGATGTTGTCGTCGGAATGTGTTGTGCTCTTCTTGTTGTTGCAAGTTCGTGTTGTTTCGGAATTTTCTTCGTGCGCTTTTTTTCTCGTTCGGAGCATGCGCGAAATTTGAGTTAGTTATATAGTGTTACAAAAGAAAAGAGAAAAAAAAGTTAATTATGTTGTGAAGTTTAGTTATGTAAATGTCGTAAATTGGTTTTATTTCTTTGAGTGCAACCATCAGTGACATACAAAGATGATGGTAATGTAAACAAGTGTCCAGGTTGTGAACAAGTGTTGCACATCATGTTGCACAGAAGTGTTGCACATCATGTTGCAGGGAGTTGATGGTTGCAGGGAGTTGCAGATTCCTCACCCTTTAACAGGCTGTGGTATGTTTTTTTTTTTTTTATACTGTGTTATTGTTGTCTTTAATTTGTTTGAGTGATGGTTTTATTCATATTATTGTAGTTTGTTAATAGATTGATTGTTGTTTGAATGATGATTGAATGATGTTATTGTGGTTTATTTAGTTATAAGATTATGTTATGATTGTTTAGTTATAAGGCATGATATTTGTTGAATGTTTATTATAAGGGTGGTACGATACAGACTACATACTACATACATACATTTAAAAGACTACCCATTATTGTCTGTTTTTGACTGTTTTTTCGCGAGGGGGTTTGTGAATTCGTTCGGCGAGTTCGAGACCGGCAAGGGGGATAGTTTCGCGATCGCTCGTTTGAGTTTTGTTGCTTCTGTCCGTATGGTCACCACGCGCGTCAGACCATCTGTCCCAGGATGTAACTCTAGGACTCAAGCGAGTGACCATGATGATGGTGGTAAGTTGTCTTCTCTGACCAACACTATGTCTCCAACTTTAATATTGTTGTTTTCCTTTAGCCACTTCGGACGATGTTGAAGCTGATGTAAATATGTTGTGCTCCACCGCTTCCAGAATTCTTGCGTAAGTCTTTGTATATATTTCCATTTGTCCAGTTGATGTATATTCTTTTCTCTTAGGTTTCGTTCCGGCAGTGTCCTTAATGGTGCTCCAATGAGGAAATGGCCTGGAGTTAACGTTGTTAAGTCGTCAGGGTCGGATGACATGGGACATAATGGTCTGGAATTGAGACACGCTTCAATTTGATTGAGCAGTGTATTAAATTCCTCGAATGTCAATTTAGATGCGCCGATGGTCCGCTTAAGGTGGAGCTTAATGGATTTTACACCAGCTTCCCAGAGACCTCCGAAGTGTGGTGATGATGGAGGGTTAAAATGCCATGTGGTGTTGTATGGCGTTAAAGCGTTGGCGATTTCAATTGACCATTCCTTTGATAGGAATTTACCATCCTTAGTCAATTCGTTGTTTGCACCCTTGAAGTTGGTGCCACGGTCGCTGAACATGTTGCTGCAAATGCCTCGTCTTGCGACGAATCTCCGGTACGCTGCTGAACTGAGGTCACTTACCAGTTCGATATGGATGGCCTTTGTCGATAGGCAGACGAAGATTGCGATGTATCCCTTTGTTGACTTGTTACATCTGCCCTTCCATAGTTTTACATCAAAGGGACCTGCGTAGTCTACGCCAGTGTTCGTAAAAGGCCGTGTTATTGACACCCTTTCTGCTGGTAGGCTGCCCATAAGTTGTTGTTGCCTTTTCGCCTTGTATCGGTGGCAACGTATGCATTTGTGGTTGGTGGACTTAACCCTGCGTTTTAAGTTTGTTATCCAGTATGTGTTCCGGATTTCGGCCATCATAATTTCTTGCCCACCATGCAATGTGTTGAGATGCGTATCGGTGACGACCAACTTGGTAAAGTGATGCGACTCGCTTAAAGTTGAGTTGAGTGTCGAATTTGTGAATCTTCCTCCAACACGAAGAATTCCAGTGGCATCAAGAAATGGGTTCAGGCTGCGGATCGTACTTCCCTTTGGAAGTGGTTTCTTTGATGATAGTGCTTCAACTTCCGCGAAAATGTTTCTGACTGAACCAATTTGATGAGTCGATCTCTCGATGCCATTAATTCCTCTGCTGTGAGTGGATGTGCCTTTAATGACAGCTTCCTTTTCGGTTGAAGGTTGTTGAAATATCTTCGCCATATCGCTATGGTACGGATGAGACGTTTTAAGCTGGAAAATTTTTCGATTAATGTGTTGTTGATGACTGCGCAGTGAAAGACAACGTGTACAAAATTTGTGAGTATGTTTGTTAATTTATTTGTAAAAGATTGTACATTTTCTTTCTTTTTTACTCTATTTTCGAGATCTGTTTCTATTTTTTTGCTGGGTGATGCTGTGGTACAAAACCCTGCAGAAACTTGGGGCCGCGCCACCACAAGTTGCTGCTTTCTAATTCCTCTGGTGAGAGGCCACGCGATGCGATGTCTGCTGGATTCTCTTTACCTCGTACGTGTCGCCAGATGTCTACTCCAGTTAGATTTTGTATGTCCGTCACTCGATTAGCGACGAACGTTTTGCGTGCTGAAGGATTTCCCCGAATCCAAGCCAAGCAGATTGTCGAGTCTGACCATGCATATGTTTCTACGTTGGTGAATTGCATGGACTTCGATACCCGCTGTAAAAGTTTTGCCAGTAGATGTGCTGCACAAAGTTCCAGACGTGGGAGGCAAATTGGCTTCACTGGTGCTACCCTTGTCTTCGAGGCAAGAATATTTATCTCCTCTCGCCCATTTTTGATTACTCGGGCGTATATGACGGCAGCATAAGCCTTTTCTGAAGCATCGCTGAAGCCATGTAGTTGGACCAAAGCTGACTCCTCGAACCCGATCCAGCGAGGTATCTCGATGTGCTGGAGGCAATCTAGCCCGTTGCGGAGGTTGATCCATTCCTCTTCGATGTCACTTGCGAGCGGTGAGTCCCATGGTGATTCGTTGCGCCACAGCTGTTGGAGAATAAGTTTTGCCTTCACGATGACTGGTGAAATCCATCCCAATGGATCAAATAAGCGAGCTATATCTGCGAGAACGGATCGTTTGGTGTGTGATATGGTGCCTGGTAATTGTATTTTAAATTTGAAAACATCATTTGCTGGATGCCATTGAATTCCCAATGTTTTTATGGCATCTGAAGAATTGAAGTCCAATGGTAAATTTATCTCTCTTTCGTTTTCAGGCACCTGCTCTAAGATTTTCGCTGAGTTACTCGCCCATTTGCGGAGTGGAAAGCCAGCTGTTTTAAGTATGGAGAGAGTGTCCATTTGCAGCTGAATTGCATCGGCTTCATTGTCTGCTCCATAGATGAGATCGTCGACGTAAAATCCCTCGGTGAGTACGCGTGTTACATGTGGGTGCGAGTGAGACACGTCCTTGGCGAGTTGATGCAGAGTCCGCACTGCTAAATATGGTGCTGACGCTGTGCCAAAAGTCACTGTGTTAAGTGTGTATGTCTTGATTGGATGTTGTGTTGTCGGTCTCCATAACATTAGTTGATATGGAGTGTCTTCTGATGACATCCAGATCTGTCTGTACATCATCCCAACGTCTGCTGAAAAGGCTATGCGAAACTTCCGCCACCTTGCAACCAGGTCGATGATGTCGGGTTGTAAGCGTGGCCCAATCAGCAAATGGTAATTTAATGATGTACCGTCTGCTGTTTTGCATGAGGCGTCGAAGACCACACGCAATTTTGTTGTTGTGCTAGACTCCTTGAAGACAGCATGATGTGGCAGGTAATAGTGTTTTTTATTTCGTAGATGTGTGTCTGTGTTAGCCTCTGTCATGTGCCCCAATGTAAGATATTCGTTGATGCACGCTGTATATGCTTCTCTTAACCTTTGGTTTGAAGCAAGTCGTCTTTCGATTTGAAAAAATCTTGCCATCGCTGCTGGTTTGGATGCTCCAAGGGTTGGCTGGATGTCTTCTTTAAATGGGAGCCGAACTTCATATCTTCCGTCGATTCGTCGCTTGATGTGCCTGGCGTAATGTTGTTGGCATTGCTCTTCCTCTGCCGTCAATTTCCTGAGATCGAGGTCTTCTTAGATTTCCCAGAATTGTTTAAGTTGAACATCGAGAGAGTTGTGATGATTCTGCACTGTAATAGACATGTGCCCTTTATTTACACACGTTTTTCCAGTGAGAATCCATCCCAGCTCAGTCTGTTGTGCAATTGGTGATCCTCTGTGGCTCTTAACGAGTCCATCGAGGATGATGGACGAATAGACGTCGGCTCCTAGAAGTAAATCAACCTTCCCTGAAACATTATAGGAAGGATCTGCTAAGGTTAAGCTGGAAAGATGAGTCCAATTATTGTTCGAAACTGATTGGGTTGGCAACAATCCGGTCAGTTGAGAAAAAACAAATGCTGTTACCTCAAGACAAAAAGATGTATTTATTTTTGAATATATTTTTAATCGTGTTTGATAACGTGAAATTCCAGTCGATATTTGTCCTAAACCTGTTACATTTGCTGTTGTCTTCTCTCTTTTTAGTCGAAGTAATTGTGCTGCGCGCTCGGTGATGAATGTTGCTTCAGAACCAGGATCGATCAGTGCTCGGAGAGTGTGCTCAGTTCCATCGATGCTCATTACCTTGACTAAAGCTGTTGCAAGAAGAACCTTCGTGTTGAGTTGGTTGACATGTGCGTTGAACGCCACGTTTGATGTTGATGGCCCAGGGTTGCTCGGGTTGTTGAACTCGATGTGCAGCATTGTATGATGTTTGTTGCCGCACTTGTAATATCGATTACTGCTGTTGCAATTTGTGGCATGATGGTCGTAACCTAAACAGTTGGAGCAAATGGAATTCTTCTTCACTGTTTCGGTTCGAGTTTTGGCGTCCATGCTTAAGAATTTCTTGCATAATCGAATGCCATGAGTACCTTTACAAAGTCGACAAAGATATTGCTTCCCTGATGACCTCAAGAGGAAGTTATTAGCTTTCCGAGATGTGATTGCTGATTGATGTGATGGCTGTTTGGAGACATTCAACTCTGCAATGTTTTCCAGTGAACTGAATCGACCTTCAATGAATGCTAGAAAGGACTTCCAGTCCGGAAGAGCTTTCGCTGTTCCGAGCTTGTCCTCCCAGTCTCTCTGGGTTTGGGGGGGCAGCTTGTGAAATATTATATAAATTAAGATGCAGTCCCAAGTGTCGACTGCGATTCCTAGGTTGGATAGCGCATGTGTGCACTCAGTGCTCGTATCATGAAGAGACTTCAAAGACGCGGCGGTTTCGTGGGTGAGTTTACTTTGTTCCATTAAAATTCGTAACTGTGTATTGACCAATTTCCTCTTATTTTGATATCTTTCAGTAAGTATTTCCCAAGCAGACGAATAATTCTTTCCGTCCATGGGTAGGTGCTGAATTAACCGAGCTGCTTCACCGGCTGTGAAACTTTTGAGGAATTGCAGTTTCTGAACATCCGATAGTTCAACATTTTGATCAATTGTGGATTGGAACACATTGTGAAACTCACACCACTCCTAGTATTTACCGGAAAACGTTTTTATGTTTATTCGTGGTAATCGAATATCTGATGCTGCGGACCGCGATTGGTTTAGACGAGATATATCACAGTTGGTTGATTCGTTTAACTTATCTAGTTCATCGCGCAGAAGGCCGACGAAGGTAAAATATGTTCTTTTTATTTTAGAGTATGTCTCGTCTTATAAATATTTCTCTTTTAAAGGATCTGCAGCACTGTTCACAATGGAGGAGTGTTCTTTTTTCGCGCGTTTGAAAACTTCCTCGACATCGGCTAAACACGCACTCAAATAACCCCTTGACTTTCGCGCCGCGGTATCTTTTTCGTACTCTTCCAAGTCAGTTATTAGTTCTTTGAGGGTTAAATCTTGAAATTCAATGTATTTGCTAATCTTAGACATTATATAAGTTTTGTAAAAACACAAATTTCTTATTGTATTTGATTAAATTTATTCAGTTACAGTTTTACACTTCTAGCGCACTTAATATAGATTGTTTAGGAGTGATTTAGTTTGTAAGAGTATATGTATTGTTGAGAAATGTTTGTATGTAAGAATGTTTGATCTGTTTATATATATATATTCACCTTTTTGTTGTTTAATTTTCACTTATTATCGTTATTATTGTCAAATTGTTCGAAATGTTTATGGATTATGTATGTATGTATGTATGTATTGATTTAATAACGAATAATCACTATGCCTTTGATTTTTTTATTTTTTTTTTTGAAAATGATTGTCTTTTGCGTACCTTGATGCTCAATTGGGTTAGTGAGCTAATCCTTAGTATCCTGTTGTTGGTTGCTGGATCTTCTTTTGTCCGTTGGCTAGTGCCGCTTGAACGGTGTGGTTACTGCTTCTATTGCGGTTCGGTGATCCGTTGGTGCTGGACTGGTTGATGATCCGCTGGGTGAACTGGACTGATGGTGGTTGATTCCGCTGCTGTTGAACCGTTGGCCACTAACAGGCTTTATTCACTTTTTTGGATTTTGTTGAGTTGAGGATTCCTTCAAGGAGTTGATTCCTCTTTTTGATGATTCTCCCCTGGAGAATGATTTTTATGTTTTCCCTTGACTCGAAGGACCAATGTCTGCTGAAAAGGCTATGCGAAACTTCCGCCACCTTGCAACCAGGTCGATGATGTCGGGTTGTAAGCGTGGCCCAATCAGCAAATGGTCATTTAATGATGTACCGTCTGCTGTTTTGCATCCGGCTCGAAGGACCAATGTTTCGGGGGTGTAGAGTCCCGAAGCGCTCTTGAATGGGCTTAATACTGACCCTGATACTTATGTGTATGTCTTCTGTGACTGATGACGTCACTCCCTTTGTTGCTGGTATTTTTCCAAAGGAATTGAAACACTTGATATGTTTTCGTTATAATTGACCTTTTATTTGGTCTGATGATTTTGTAATAATTGATCGTACCTCGGTTTCGATCACTCGTCACCTCGGTCAGCTGTTAAGCTTTTGTTATATACATAATACATAATTACATTATTGGGAGATGTCTCTGACCTAATTTACTTTACTCTACTGCAACAATTTACATACTTGACATGATGTTTATAAACATTTTGATATGCTCTGCCTCTTAAACTTGGTTTTTCTTTTCTTTTCGTAATATCGAATTTTACTTGTCTTAGAAAGAGACAGAGCATATGATTATTTCGCGCACTTCGCAAACTTGACAGTTCTCAAAGTTGTTTACATTATTTCAAGTGTGTGAAGTGCGGGTATATTTAAAATTTATAATTCGAATAAAAATAATTATTAATTGATTAATAATTTGAGTTTATTTCGCGTGCGTGTTTATGTTGTCGTGCAACACTTTGTATACCGTTTTATTGGTCTAATCCGCATAGCTGTTTGTGTCATAAACTTGAAATACAAGAAAAGCTAGGAACAACAGAAGGAGGCGGTTGATTTATTTCACCATACGGAGGTAAACATAAAATAGATACAGGTAGTGACGAGGGCAAAGGAGAGAGCGAGGTTTTTCTAAGTGGCTGTTTACAAATGACTGGGAAATCCGACTGGGCAGGCAAGATTTTCTGAGTGTGGAACACGCGAATCGGTTCACTTGCATCATGTTTTCACCCAGTAATGTTCTACCGAGAATTGAGTAATGCTGTCTTTTAAATTCGTATTTTTCATGAATTACAAATAAATACAATTTTTGTTTAAGTGCAGCAGCAACGTTTGCATGTAGTACTATGTGTATGCAGTGAAAAATGCATTAAAATTGCATTTAAATCGTCCCTGTAATCAATTTTTCTAAAATGCCACGTAGCATGCGTTAGGTGTTACTCGATCAGCGATCACCAGAAAATGAGGAAAACATACTGAAAACGGAACGAAAAGGGATGAAAATATACATGCTTCACCCGAGAATCTGCTTTGAAAGTGGATTTTCGGTGGAAGAAGGCCGATTTTCGGCGCATCAAACCCATCTCCCTCTGGCTTGTGAAAGTCATATATTGTATCCCTCTCAAATCAGGCACTAATAGACTGAGTCAAACGTAGTGCTTTGAAAAATCTTAACGGTATACTCCGATTTATCACTCTGTTCGTTAATTTAGCTTGGACCCTCGAGCAGAGTAGACGCATATATTAAAGTGATTTAGAATGTCAACCAAAGAAAATGTTTGCGTTATAAAAAATCCGTCAAGGAAAACAAATATTATTTTGTTAAGCGACAAAACATCATTAAACACCGTTGTATTTATTCCTCCGAATAAGGATGCACGTGTTTTATCTGGCAGAAACTTTGATAAAGTACTTGAAGATAGTATAACAGTGTCACTTAAACTTAAATGCAAAAAATGCTTCAATAATTCCTATCCACTAACCCAATAAATTGCATTTATTAAATGATGGTACAAATATTTGTAAATTGTATGGGCAGAACAAATAAGTATATTTTTGTTAATTATTTTTTGACTTGTATTATATTTTTTTATTAATAATAAATTAATAAAACAGAGTTTTTTTTGTAATTGGGTTCTAACATTAAGTCTGATTTTATTCCTAACTGTTCTAACATTAAGTCTGATTTTATTCCTAACTGTTCTAAGACTTGTATATACAAAGTGTATAGTATATTCATATTCAAAGTGATCGAAATTGCTAATATGTCCTGATAATTTAAATATCATACCGATGGTGGGTGTCATTACATAACACTACCTCTTTGGCGAATATGCCAAAAAACTCGGCGTAACACATCTTCAAACACTGTTAAGATGACGAGGAGCTATACACCATCTATATATTAAGGTACAGGAATACTTCAAAATGGTTAAAACAGGAATGAACCAAATTTAAAGTATCTGTCAAAGAAAATATGACAGTTTGCAAAATATGACAGTTCGCGAAATATTACAGTTTACAGTATGAGAATAGAAATATGGCAATTAAGGATTTCAGGGTGTACAATTTTCTACATCCTCCCCTCCAAAGATTAAAGAATTAATTGACTTCTAGCGGATACCATAGTTGAATGGGTCGTCGTAGTTTGGTTCCATTAGCTAATCTAATTTGACATGCCCTCACTTTGTTGTCATGCCCAGGATAAACTTCTTCGACTATCGCCAACCGCCAGAATATTTTTGATAGAGATGGATCATGTAGAATGACGACATCATTAGGTTGGAATCCAGAAGCTGCGCCTATATTCGAGTGGTGAAGTGTTCGGAGCTGCTGCAAATATTCAAGCTTCCAACGTTCCAAAGGCACCTCAAGGTTTTCAATCTCGAGTTCCATCTTAATCGAAGTTCGCTGCTTGCTTGTGGATTTTCGAGTTGATATACATCACAAGACCCAGACGAACATATTAAAAAATGAGATGGAGTGAGAATATTTAAATCTCCATGATTTTCGGAAATATATGTCAATGGCCGGGAATTGACAACACTCTCAGCTTCTGCTAATAACTTTTCGTAGTTGCTCGAAATTAAGTATACTTCGTCCTATTGTTACCTTCAGTACTACCTTTACACTCCTGACGAGTCGCTTCCAAAAGCCGTGCCACCAAGCCGCCCTCTCAGCGATAAATTTCCACCGAATATCATTCTTGCTCACAAAATCTTGCACTGTCGCACCACTGAGCGCATCATTCAAAATCTTCAGTTCCTTAGATGCACTTTTAAATGTTTTTGCGTTATCGGAATAAATTAGGCTCGGAGTTCCTCTCGTTGCGAAAAATCTTCTCAACGCCAGCAAAGAGATATATCACAGTTGGTTGATTCGTTTAACTTATCTAGTTCATCGCGCAGAAGGCCGACGAAGGTAAAATATGTTCTTTTTATTTTAGAGTATGTCTCGTCTAATAAATATTTCTCTTTTAAAGGATCTGCAGCACTGTTCATAATGGAGGAGTGTTCTTTTTTCGCGCGTTTGAAAACTTCATCGACATCGGCTAAACACGCACTCAAATAACCCCTTGACTTTCGCGCCGCGGTATCTTTTTCGTACTCTTCCAAGTCAGTTATTAGTTCTTTGAGGATTAAATCTTGAAATTCAATGTATTTGCTAATCTTAGACATTATATAAGTTTTGTAAAAACACAAATTTCTTATTGTATTTGATTAAATTTATTCAGTTACAGTTTTACACTTCTAGCGCACTTAATATAGATTGTTTAGGAGTGATTTAGTTTGTAAGAGTATATGTATTGTTGAGAAATGTTTGTATGTAAGAATGTCTGATCTGTTTATATATATATATTCACCTTTTTGTTGTTTAATTTTCACTTATTATCGTTATTATTGTCAAATTGTTCGAAATGTTTATGGATTATGTATGTATGTATGTATGTATTGATTTAATAACGAATAATCACTATGCCTTTGATTTTTTTATTTTTTTTTTGAAAATGATTGTCTTTTGCGTACCTTGATGCTCAATTGGGTTAGTGAGCTAATCCTTAGTATCCTGTTGTTGGTTGCTGGATCTTCTTTTGTCCGTTGGCTAGTGCCGCTTGAACGGTGTGGTTACTGCTTCTATTGCGGTTCGGTGATCCGTTGGTGCTGGACTGGTTGATGATCCGCTGGGTGAACTGGACTGATGGTGGTTGATTCCGCTGCTGTTGAACCGTTGGCCACTAACAGGCTTTATTCACTTTTTTGGATTTTGTTGAGTTGAGGATTCCTTCAAGGAGTTGATTCCTCTTTTTGATGATTCTCCCCTGGAGAATGATTTTTATGTTTTCCCTTGACTCGAAGGACCAATGTCTGCTGAAAAGGCTATGCGAAACTTCCGCCACCTTGCAACCAGGTCGATGATGTCGGGTTGTAAGCGTGGCCCAATCAGCAAATGGTCATTTAATGATGTACCGTCTGCTGTTTTGCATCCGGCTCGAAGGACCAATGTTTCGGGGGTGTAGAGTCCCGAAGCGCTCTTGAATGGGCTTAATACTGACCCTGATACTTATGTGTATGTCTTCTGTGACTGATGACGTCACTCCCTTTGTTGCTGGTATTTTTCCAAAGGAATTGAAACACTTGATATGTTTTCGTTATAATTGACCTTTTATTTGGTCTGATGATTTTGTAATAATTGATCGTACCTCGGTTTCGATCACTCGTCACCTCGGTCAGCTGTTAAGCTTTTGTTATATACATAATACATAATTACATTATTGGGAGATGTCTCTGACCTAATTTACTTTACTCTACTGCAACAATTTACATACTTGACATGATGTTTATAAACATTTTGATATGCTCTGCCTCTTAAACTTGGTTTTTCTTTTCTTTTCGTAATATCGAATTTTACTTGTCTTAGAAAGAGACAGAACATATGATTATTTCGCGCACTTCGCAAACTTGACAGTTCTCAAAGTTGTTTACATTATTTCAAGCGTGTGAAGTGCGGGTATATTTAAAATTTATAATTCGAATAAAAATAATTATTAATTGATTAATAATTTGAGTTTATTTCGCGTGCGTGTTTATGTTGTCGTGCAACACTTTGTATACCGTTTTATTGGTCTAATCCGCATAGCTGTTTGTGTCATAAACTTGAAATACAAGAAAAGCTAGGAACAACAAAAGGAGGCGGTTGATTTATTTCACCATACGGAGGTAAACATAAAATAGATACAGGTAGTGACGAGGGCAAAGGAGAGAGCGAGGTTTTTCTAAGTGGCTGTTTACAAATGACTGGGAAATCCGACTGGGCAGGCAAGATTTTCTGAGTGTGAAACACGCGAATCGGTTCACTTGCATCATGTTTTCACCCAGTAATGTTCTACCGAGAATTGAGTAATGCTGTCTTTTAAATTCGTATTTTTCATGAATTACAAATAAATACAATTTTTGTTTAAGTGCAGCAGCAACGTTTGCATGTAGTACTATGTGTATGCAGTGAAAAATGCATTAAAATTGCATTTAAATCGTCCCTGTAATCAATTTTTCTAAAATGCCACGTAGCATGCGTTAGGTGTTACTCGATCAGCGATCACCAGAAAATGAGGAAAACATACTGAAAACGGAACGAAAAGGGATGAAAATATACCTGCTTCACCCGAGAATCTGCTTTGAAAGTGGATTTTCGGTGGAAGAAGGCCGATTTTCGGCGCATCAAACCCATCTCCCTCTGGCTTGTGAAAGTCATATATTGTATCCCTCTCAAATCAGGCACTAATAGACTGAGTCAAACGTAGTGCTTTGAAAAATCTTAACGGTATACTCCGATTTATCACTGTGACCCTCGAGCAGAGTAGACGCATATATTAAAGTGATTTAGAATGTCAACCAAAGAAAATGTTTGCGTTATAAAAAATCCGTCAAGGAAAACAAATATTATTTTGTTAAGCGACAAAACATCATTAAACACCGTTGTATTTATTCCTCCGAATAAGGATGCACGTGTTTTATCTGGCAGAAACTTTGATAAAGTACTTAAAGATAGTATAACATTGTCACTTAAACTTAAATGCAAAAAATGCTTCAATAATTCCTATCCACTAACCCAATAAATTGCATTTATTAAATGATGGTACAAATATTTGTAAATTGTATGGGCAGAACAAATAAATATATTTTTGTTAATTATTTTTTGACTTGTATTATATTTTTTTATTAATAATAAATTAATAAAACAGAGTTTTTTTTGTAATTGGGTTCTAACATTAAGTCTGATTTTATTCCTAACTGTTCTAACATGAAGTCTGATTTTATTCCTAACTGTTCTAAGACTTGTATATTCAAAGTGTATAGTATATTCATATTCAAAGTGATCGAAATTGCTAATATGTCCTGATAATTTAAATATCATACCGATGGTGGGTGTCATTACATAACACTACCTCTTCGGCGAATATGCCAAAAAACTCGGCGTAACACATCTTCAAACACTGTTAAGATGACGAGGAGCTATACACCATCTATATATTAAGGTACAGGAATACTTCAAAATGGTTAAAACAGGAATGAACCAAATTTAAAGTTTCTGTCAAAGAAAATATGACAGTTTGCAAAATATGACAGTTCGCGAAATATTACAGTTTACAGTATGAGAATAGAAATATGGCAATTAAGGATTTCAGGGTGTACAATTTTCTACATCCTCCCCTCCAAAGATTAAAGAATTAATTGACTTCTAGCGGATACAATAGTTGAATGGGTCGTCGTAGTTTGGTTCCATTAGCTAATCTAATTTGACATGCCCTCACTTTGTTGTCATGCCCAGGATAAACTTCTTCGACTATCGCCAACCGCCAGAATATTTTTGATAGAGATGGATCATGTAGAATGACGACATCATTAGGTTGGAATCCAGAAGATGCGCCTATATTCGAGTGGTGAAGTGTTCGGAGCTGCTGCAAATATTCAAGCTTCCAACGTTCCAAAGGCACCTCAAGGTTTTCAATCTCGAGTTCCATCTTAATCGAAGTTCGCTGCTTGCTTTTGGATTTTCGAGTTGATATACATCACAAGACCCAGACGAACATATTAAAAAATGAGATGGAGTGAGAATATTTAAATCTCCATGATTTTCGGAAATATATGTCAATGGCCGGGAATTGACAACACTCTCAGCTTCTGCTAATAACTTTTCGTAGTTGCTCGAAATTAAGTATACTTCGTCCTATTGTTACCTTCAGTACTACCTTTACACTCCTGACGAGTCGCTTCCAAAAGCCGTGCCACCAAGCCGCCCTCTCAGCGATAAATTTCCACCGAATATCATTCTTGCTCACAAAATCTTGCACTGTCGCACCACTGAGCGCATCATTCAAAATCTTCAGTTCCTTAGATGCACTTTTAAATGTTTTTGCGTTATCGGAATAAATTAGGCTCGGAGTTCCTCTCCTTGCGAAAAATCTTCTCAACGCCAGCAAAGAGCATTCAGCAGTGAGATCTGTCACCTTATATAAACGCAAGTTAACAACATTATATACACCTTCTTTGTTGATCCTTCATAAGCCGATTCGTATGAATTTCGTTGCAAAATGCATGTTCTTGAACATATTTAATTCAGTATTGCTCGGCTAACTGAAGTTCATGTGCAATATGCCATTTACGCAGACTGTGAGTAAAACGCAGTTACTCGCAGCATTTTTGTCCAACTACTAAAGCGTTCTATTGGGAAAAGAGGTTCTCTCGAATAGGTTTTATTTTTATCTGTAATAGTTACTTGCGTTGAAATGTATGTTTGTGAAAGATCTACCCGAAGGTCATTATTTGGCCAATTTTCGGGATCCAGTCGTAACCAGGCAGGGCCATGTATCCAATGGTTTGAAATTTCCAAAAATGTTGATGCTACACCTCTGGTTAAATAATCAGCGGGATTATCTTTCCCAGGGCAATGACTTCATTCAAAAGCTCTGATCAACTGTCTAATTTCTAAAACTCTATTTTCCACATATGGCTTCCATCTTTTCCCTGAATCGTTTCTAATCCAACATAGAGCAATTTTCGAGTCTGTTCAGAGACAAACGCGCTCAAATGAAACCTTTAAATTCTGGACCAAATATGAACATAGCCTTGAAGCAATTAGAACTGCAGTTAATTCTAACCTAGGCAGCTTTAGTTCATTCTGAGTGTCTGCCTGCCTAAAGGGTGCGACTCTATTTTTTGCGCATAAAAACCACACGATCGTTTCTAGACCTTACGTAGGCAATAGTGCCATATGCCCTTCGGCTAGCATCAGCAAAAATATTGAGTTCCTTTCTGCTGGTATCTTTTCCATCAAAAATACAATGTGAAATTGAAGCATCCTTTAAGGTAACAACACTGTCATAATATAGACTCAAAATGTTCAGTAAGTCGGCTGGCAGATCTTGATCCCATTCCAACTTTCGTTCCCAAATCACTTGGAAAAGTATTTTAAAATTTATTAGAAATGGCCCGAGAAAACCCAAAGGATCGAAAAAAGATGATATGATACGTAAGAGGTATCGTTTGGTGGGTATGTATCATCGGTATGTACGTACCATATGACACCTAAAACTTTCTGTCTAGAAGGAGGAAGAAGGAGGAGGAGTCTAGGAAAAATATCTCCTTATGGCTTCATTGTTACTGTTCCACTTTCTTAGGTTCATTGCAGCTTTCTTTAGGGTATGACTTGACTGTTGGTATAAGCGCACATCTGCTCCTTCATCGTCCACGCTACATACAACATCATCCATGTAGAAACTGACAGATAAAATGGCACATGCCTCCGGGAACTCATCGCGTTCAGACCGAAGGTGTCGTTTCAAAGTTGCCCCCAAGAGAAAACGGCTGGATTTTACCCCAAAAGTTACCCGAGTCATCCGATAAATTTGATACTCTGGAAAAATAGAAACGTTAGAATCGACTTCAGATGAAAACCAATAGAACCGATGATCATCTCGATCCTTTTTACTCAATAATATCTGCAGAAATGCCTTTTCTATGTCTATAACTAGTCCAATAGAACCTATCCGAAAATTGAGTAACATTTTAAATTAATCCGGCATTAAATTAGGACCAGACAATAAGTTTTTGTTGAGAGATGAACAATGCTCTGCGCGGAAGCATCAAATACGATGCGGAGTTTTGAAGTAACTTTGTCTTCCCGATACACTTCCCGATGCGGCATGTAATACGTTCGAATACTATCCGTCATTTAATCCGCCCTTTCTGCAATGCCAGAGTTAATTAAATCCCACATTGCCCTATCGTACCTTAAAAGATCCGCAGGCGTTCAGAAAGTCTTTTTATAAATTCTATTTGTAAATTTTTATAAATTCTTGCGTAAATGTTTCGGTTTTACTTTTAATGGATTTAATACCAATCGTTTCAAGTTCCCATAATGTATTTCCATTTAACCCATTAACATGCAAAACATTCGCGTTACTTGTTTGAGTACTTAAGACACAAACCGGAGCTGGACCTTGTAAAGTCCATCCGAATAAGGTATCAATAGCCATTAACCGTTCATCGATTCGTTTGCCCGTTACTATTCGCCAATAATTATCCGCGCTGATCAAGATCGATATGCCGTCTTCGAGATGATAATTAAATGGACGCGCATCAGCTAATTCCAATTTAACATTATATACACACTGTTCAATATTCTTAATATAGAACGAGAGCCTGTGCGAGAATAAGCGCACAAAGGAATAATATCCACACAATATCATCCGATCCTGTGTGTGTACATGCAGGAACACCCCGGCAGTTCGCTATCAGCACTCAGGCGACGAACGCCAAGGAAAGCGGTCGGGATAAAATTATATTTCTAAAATGTGTTACAGTCCACTAGTTATATCAAATAAAAACATTATAATTCTGAACCTAAACGGTAGTGAGTTTATTTTACACACACCTTTCAGAGAGAATTGTAAGCAGATCAAGACAAATAGTCGGCACTACTACCGCGTTCAGTTTTAAACGAACTATATATATTTATTGAACGACTGCCTTTCGTCACTACCGAAAGGGATAACAGAAATATTTCGGGAGCCCACAACTGTAATTTCAGTTTTTCCACAAGCGATTCCTTGAGTAATGTTAATTGGCTTCCACCGTCTAATATTACCCGCACGTACGCACTGAGATTTTCGTCAAGCTTTCGCAGTTTAACACCGTTTGTATTATCACGCTAGGAAGATGCTGTAGTGGCTCGAACTAACGGAGAGTTGACGTTCCGCAAACGCTACAATCGTTCGAGGCGTTGCGTTAAACGCACGATAACGGAATTTGCTTTATCTTTGTACTCAATAGCAATTTCGCGATCCTTAATTTGTTCATCAGACCTTTAAGGGATATTTTTAAACGATGAAGGAAAACGTTAAGTTCTTTCTCGATATTGTCCCAATTTTGTTCGTTCGCGGTAGTAGGTATTGATTCCGGCGAATCCAAATAATCGTTTGCACTTTCCACAACACGTGTAACCTGTCCTCGATATGCAGATCTACTCGCGTCCTCCATTTCGATATAATTTTTGACTTAGAGGTTCAGTAAATTTATTGCCATTACCGGGTTTCGGCATCATGATGAATTTCACTTTATTCCAACCGTACTTCAAAATGGTTAAAACAGGAATGAACCAAATTTAATATGTTTCTGTAAAAGAAAATATGACAGTTTGCAAAATATGACAGTTCGCGAAATAGTACAGTTTACAGTATGATAATACAAATATGGCAATTAAGGATTACAGGGTGTACAATTTTCTAAACTGTCAAAGTGTAAGCAAAATTGTCGATCTCCTAATAAAAGATAAAACGATTAGTATAAAAAGTGCAAGTTAGAACCAAAAATATTTTTAAATTACAATACATATAAATACATTTGGTTCTAGGTAAATTACTTACTGAGTAAGTTTTGACTTGTAAAAAGCTTTAAACAAAAGAAAAAATATTCCCTTTAAAAGGATAACCTCTAAATGGTTAAAAGAGGCATTTTTCAAACCTCTCCACTATATGCTATACATTGAAACAGGAACAACGCCCATGCTGTTGCATACATTACAAATACCCAACCTCTCCAGAACACACAGGAAACGACAAACGCCACCAAAAATTGTTGTGGTATCTGCTTCCGGAATAAGTGTCCAGAGGATGTAGGAAATTTAGCTTGAAAATTGTTGAGATATATGTATTAACAATTTTGCTCACTGTATATCTCACTGTCACAAAGATACCCCGTTTTTTTTTTACAAGCTGTATATAATATTTTGAACTACATCAAATAAACGTTCTCTTTCATTCGTTAACCTTCAAATGGTAAGCACGTTTTTTGATTTGGTTCCACAGGTTATGGGTCCAGAACTTCCAAACTACGAGTAAAAGATCTATAATCGTATTAGATTTCTGGAATCACAACGTTTTTTTTGCAAGGAAATATTTAATTTCGGTACTGCATTGGTATTACTTTGCTGAGAATTTAGTCGAATCGCGTTTTTTGTTTGTAGAAGTTCACTTTTTTGTTTGAAATAAAATGGATTGTGATTTTTTTTAAATCAACAAATTAATTTCTGGAGGTCTATGGAGCACTTGGAAGTTCCAAGTGAAGATTTTGCTCAATGCTTCAAATAAACTATTTGAAGTTGTAAACGGAGAGGAGCCTAAGCCAGTTCTTACTGCTGCAGGCAGAATTGAAGATTTTAATGCCTGCCTGGCGTCCTGGTTGCAAAAGGCCAGGAAGGCACAAAAAATAATAGCTACAACTATCGGTCAGCAACCACTAATAATAATATAATATAATGGCGGCGCTACAGTCCGAGGTGGACCTGGGCCTAGCTTCTCAGCAACCACTCGTGTTGTGCGTGCTATTGTTCTCTCACGAGCGGAGGGGACCTACAGTTTAATGCCGACTCCGAACGGCGAGATTGAGAAGCTTTTCCTAGACAGTTATACTCTTTGAGCATTGTCAGTGACTCGAAAGAGGTGGAGCCGTGAAAAAATGTTTGATGTTTTTTCCGAGATTCGAACTGACGACCTCGAGCGTAGCAGTCGACGCACCTACCCACTACGCCACGGCGCTCACTAATAGATATTTCAAATTTCACGACTTCAGGTGAGATGTGGACGAAGTTAATTGCTGTGTATGAGATGAAATCACAGACTAATGTTCACATTGTTGTACACCTTTAAGAAAGGTGCAAACGACAATATCGCCACTCATATATCAAGGTTAGAGAACATAGTACAGCAGCTGAAGGAAGCAGGCGAATAAGTTTCACAGACCATGATGATCACAAAATTCTTGATGACTTTACCACCACAATTCAATAATTTTTTTAGTGCGTGAGAGTCCACCGCTTCTGCAGATATAAATCTTCAAAATTTAACATCAAGACTCGTAATGGAAGAAACCCGCATGGAAATGTATCAAACGCAATCATCGGCGTCTACTTAGTCACAGTATACCTGAAGAACAAAATGCACTAATCACACAAACTTATCAGAAAAGTTGTGAAAAGAAAAGAAATATGCAGCAAGTCAAAAAAATGGGAAAGTGTTTTCTGTTCAAAAAGAGTGGACATTGGAAAAGGGATCCTCAAAAGACAAAATCAATGGTAAACATTTCACAGAAGAATTTTAATGCATTAGTGTGTGATAGTGATGATTGGATATTAGACTCAGGTGCGAGTCATCACATGAGTTTCCGACACGAGTGGTTTCAAAATTTTGTTGAACTCGCAGAACCCATGACTGTTGTCATTGGCAACGGAGAACAAATTTTTGCTCTCGGCAAAGGCAGCGTTGGCATTTATGCCTTTGATAATCAGAAATGGTAAAGAAAAGTATTATGTTTTCTCTTCGGGAGCAGCGCCGGATAATCAATATAAGATGATAACTGTGCAACAAAAAGAAAAAGTTGAATCAATTGCAGTAAGTAAAATAGCACATTTGTTCAATAGAAAATGACAATGCGAAAAGGACACCTTTCAAATTCCGCACAGCCTAAGTCAACGTATAACGCCATCTATCGGGTTGGGGCATTGATCGCAGCACAGCGGCATCTATTATTTATCTCGTTAACTTCTCTCACAACGAATTTCACAATTATCCGAAATTTTCCAAGCTTCACAATAAATTTTCCACCTTTACATCGTCCAATATTACCAAACCACGCAACAAAATGCAAAATTTTGTCGAAAAAAATGTTTCGTGCTTTTCCGTAATTTTTCGAGTTTTCCGGTAAGAATTTTCCATTTTTCCATTCGAAAAGTCAATTGTACACAAAACTCCGATTTCGATTTTCCAATTTCCCGAATTTTTCGAAGGGTTTTCCCAAAATTTTCTTTCGTAGAAACCTTCTCGAAGCGTTAATACGCGAACCATGCAGACACAAGCGTCTGCACCTAGCCTCTATTAACGAACTCCTACTCTCACCTCCCCGTGGTGAAATCCGGGAGCCGAGTACCCTCGACAGAAGATGGGGTAACCAACCCTCGTGGGACGTCTGGGCGGTTGCAAACGAGAGAGGGGGGAGCGTGAGTCTACCAGGGCTCATCACTCTTCTTAGGATGGCGGAGGAGGAGCTTGTCAACTGATTGGCCAACGGCGGCATCCACAACTCCTGTCAGCAGGAGCTACCTGGTTTCCATGGTAAGGTCGGGACCTTGGAATAGAGATGGCGGCGGATGAGCTCTTCTTTTAGGGCCAACGGCGGCGCTCACAGCCTGCAAGAGGCTACCGACACCGGATCCCTCCGGACCCCTTTGTCCGGGGGCTAAACAAATGGACCTGTCCTCCCAGTTGGAGGTTGTGCGTGGGGTTAACTTCCTCACCACGTAAAAAGTAACGAGTTGAGAAGCAACAATATGCCTCGGATACGGACGGATTTACTGTTGACGACCCCAGCAAACGGAATAAGGACAATGACTTTCGGTTCTGCACGTGGAATGTGAGGTCCCTGAACAGACCACGTGCAGCCGATGAACTCGCGGAAGCCCTAGACTGCTATAAAGCAGACGTTACCGCAATCCAGGAAGTGCGATGGGATGGGCCGGGCAAAAAGAGGATGAAAAACTGCGATATCTACTACGGCGACTGTTACAGAGAGCGAAGGCAGCGATTATTTGGATGTGGATTTGTTGTTCGAGGCAGACTTAGGCAAAAAGTCTTAAGCTTTAAGTACATAAGCGAGCGCCTCATAACAATCCGCATCAAGGCTAAATTCGGCAACATCAGCCTAATCTGCGCCCACGCCCCAACGGAGGACAAAGATGACGATAGCAAGGATGACTCCTATGATCTCCTAGAAAGAACGTACGGTCAATGCCCCAGCTACGACACCAAGATCGTTCTAGGAGATTTCAACGCTAAGCTGGGTAAAGAGGACATCTTTGCTAGAGTCATCGGTAAACACAGCCTGCACGACACCACGTCCGAAAACGGACTCAGGCTGGTGGACTTTGTTACGGGGCGAAACCTCTCTGTAGCTAGCACGCGGTTCCCACACCTCAACATCCATAAAGGGACCTGGCGGTCCCCTGATCATTCAACCGTCAACCAGATTGATCACGTTGCGATCGACGTCAGACACTCCTCCAGTATTCTTGATGTCCGAACGTTCCGAGGCGCCAACATCGACTCGGACCATTTCCTTGTTGTAGCCAAGGTAAGGACCCGGATATCGAAAGAACAACGGAGTCGAGGAAGACAACTACGGTTTGACGTCGAAAAGCTACAATCGCAACAGACTGCCAGGAACTTTGCCGATCGAGTCTCCCTGAAACTCTCCGAAAGTTCGACGCCGCCTGCACTAACAATAGACGAAGAATGGAAAGGTTGTCAAAGAGCCATCAGAGAAGCCGCTACTGATGTGCTGGGTTTTAAAACGCCAACAAGAAAAAACCCCTGGTCTGACAACGAGTGCAGGCAGGCACATGCAGCAAAGCAAGAAGCCTACCGGGCAACGCTGCATCTAACCACGAGAGCTGTTCGTGAGCTCTACGAACAGAGAAGAAGGGAAGAGAACCGGCTTCTCAGGAAGAAAAAGAAAGAGCACGAGAAGCGCGCGATCGAGGAGATGGAGAGGTGTTATGGCAGGAATGATGTCCGAAAGTTTTACCAAAGGGTAAAACTTTTATCGAATGGATATAAAGTTCGGACAGAAGCTTGCCGGGACGAAAATGGACAGCTAGTAGTAGATTCGCAGTCGATACTGAGAATTTGGAAAAATCATTTCTGCAGACTGTTGAACGGCGATGAGGACACAAATACCGCTGTCAGGCAGAATGTTCCACTCAACACAACGGACGATGATAGAAGAGAATACCGTCCCCCCGACCTAGACGAAGTCAAGATAGCGATATCGAGACTGAAGTCTAATAAAGTTGCTGGTGCAGATAGTCTGCCCGCCGAAATGTTTAAAGCAGCTGGAGGTGATCTGGTAGGGCGCATGCACCAGCTCATCTGTAAGATATGGTCGGAGGAAAGCATGCCCGATGAGTGGAATCTCAGTATCGTTTGCCTTTGACTTATCGAGGGATAAGTCTCCTTAACATCGCCTATAAGGTCTTCTCTGCCGTTTTGTGTGAACGCCTGAAACCATTCGTGAACAAACTGATAGGTCCTTACCAGTGTGGTTTCAGGCCCGGGAAGTCCACCATCGATCAAATTTTCACACTGCGGCAGATCCTGGAGAAGACCCAGGAAATGCAGATCGACACACACCATCTATTTGTCGATTTCAAGGCCGCATATGACAGCGTGCATAGAGACGAGCTATACAGCGCCATGTCTAGTTTTGACATTCCTGCTAAACTCGTCAGACTGAGCAGGATGACGATGGAGAACTCTCGCTGCTCCATCAAGGTCGGTAACGAACTCACCGAGACCTTCAATGTCAAAAAAGGTTTTAGACAAGGCGACGCGCTGTCATGTGATTTCTTTAACATCATTCTTGAGAAGATCGTGCAAAACTCACTGGCCAATACAAGAGGCACGATCTTCCAAAAGTCCGTTCAACTGCTAGCTTATGCGGATGACATTGACGTGATTGGGAGAACACAGCGAGCCGTCAATGATGCGTTTGCTGGCATTGAAACGGAAGCGGCTAAAATGAGTCTGGCGGTAAACGAGGTCAAAACAAAGTATATGCTGTCATCGAGAAAGGACGCACAACATCGACGACTTGGCCAGAACGTCACCATAGGCAGCTATAACTTTGAGGTAGTAAAGGACTTCGTCTACCTTGGCTCCGCGGTTAACAGTACAAACAACATCAGTACCGAGATCAAACGCAGAATTACTCTTGCCAACCGCTGTTTTTATGGGCTCAAAAGGCAATTGAGTAGTAGAGCCCTCTCTCGGAAGACCAAGTTGACTTTGTATAAGACCTTGATCATCCCAGTCCTACTTTACGGTGCAGAGGCATGGACAATATCCCAAGCGGATGAACAGTCTCTTGGTTTTTTCGAGAGAAAAGTTCTGCGCGCGATCTTTGGTCCTGTTTGCGTTGATGGCATTTGGAGGAGAAGATTCAACCACGAACTGTATGGGCTGTACAGCGACATGAGTCTAGCCAGGCGTCTACGGATCCAACGCCTAAGATGGCTAGGCCATGTAGAGCGTATGGACAACTTAGCTCCGGCCCGAAGAGTCTTCGACTCTGAGCCTGTGGGACAACGCAACAGAGGACGTCCACGAACAAGGTGGCGCACACAAGTCGAGGGGGACCTCTGCCGGCTTGGTGTGCGAAACTGGAGACAGCTGGCGAAAGATCGTCCTGGCTGGACGAGAAGAGGAGAGGCATGTTGAGTGAGGCCCAGGTCCACCTCGGACTGTAGTGCCCTAAGAAGAAGAAGAAGAAGAAGAAACCTTCTCCTGGCAATTACGAACAACTGAAAAAGAATTTGAGCTAAATGGGCCAAGCAGTTCTCAATTGATGAATTACTATATATATACATATACAAAGCAGGATCACTTGCCGTTGTAGTATACATGGAAATCAATGATCCATATGGATGAATATGGACATAATAATTTTGTCCAAATCTGCAAAGGTGACAAAGGTAGTGTTCAAAATCTTCATAACATAATAGATACCTAATTCCATATAATTTGGCAAATCTATAAAAACGTCATCCTTTGTATACCGTTTTATTGGTCTAATCCGCATAGCTGTTTGTGTCATAAACTTGAAATACAAGAAAAGCTAGGAACAACAAAAGGAGGCGGTTGATTTATTTCACCATACGGAGGTAAACATAAAATAGATACAGGTAGTGACGGGGGCAAAGGAGAGAGCGAGGTTTTTCTAAGTGGCTGTTTACAAATGACTGGGAAATCCGACTGGGCAGGCAAGATTTTCTGAGTGTGGAACACGCGAATCGGTTCACTTGCATCATGTTTTCACCCAGTAATGTTCTACCGAGAATTGAGTAATGCTGTCTTTTAAATTCGTATTTTTCATGAATTACAAATAAATACAATTTTTGTTTAAGTGCAGCAGCAACGTTTGCATGTAGTACTATGTGTATGCATTAAAAAAAGCATTAAAATTGCATTTAAATCGTCCCTGAAATCAATTTTTCTAAAATGCCACGTAGCATGCGTTAGGTGTTACTCGATCAGCGATCACCAGAAAATGAGGAAAACATACTGAAAACGGAACGAAAAGGGATGAAAATATACATGCTTCACCCGAGAATCTGCTTTGAAAGTGGATTTTCGGTGGAAGAAGGCCGATTTTCGGCGCATCAAACCCATCTCCCTCTGGCTTGTGAAAGTCATATATTGTATCCCTCTCAAATCAGGCACTAATAGACTGAGTCAAACGTAGTGCTTTGAAAAATCTTAACGGTATAATATTAACAATGCTCTGCGCGGAAGCATCAAATACGATGCGGAGTTTTGAAGTAACTTTGTCTTCCCGATACACTTCCCGATGCGGCATATAATACGTTCGAATACTATCCGTCATTTAATCCGCCCTTTCTGCAATGCCAGAGTTAATTAAATCCCACATTGCCCTATCGTACCTTAAAAGATCCGCAGGCGTTCAGAAAGTCTTTTTATAAATTCTATTTGTAAATTTTTATAAATTCTTGCGTAAATGTTTCGGTTTCACTTTTAATGGATTTAATACCAATCGTTTCAAGTTCCCATAATGTATTTCCATTTAACCCATTAACATGCAAAACATTCGCGTTACTTGTTTGAGTACTTAAGACACAAACCGGAGCTGGACCTTGTAAAGTCCATCCGAATAAGGTATCAATAGCCATTAACCGTTCATCGATTCGTTTGCCCGTTACTATTCGCCAATAATTATATCGGGATGATAATTAAATGGACGCGCATCAGCTAATTCCAATTTAACATTATATACACACTGTTCAATATTCTTAATATAGAACGAGAGCCTGTGCGAGAATAAGCGCACAAAGGAATAATATCCACACAATATCATCCGATCCTGTGTGTGTACATGCAGGAACACCCCGGCAGTTCGCTATCAGCACTCAGGCGACGAACGCCAAGGAAAGCTTTCGGGATAAAATTATATTTCTAAAATGTGTTACAGTCCACTAGTTATATCAAATAAAAACATTATAATTCTGAACCTAAACGGTAGTGAGTTTATTTTACACACACCTTTCAGAGAGAGTTGTAAGCAGATCAAGACAAATAGTCGGCACTACTACCGCGTTCAGTTTTAAACGAACTATATATATTTATTGAACGACTGCCTTTCGTCACTACCGAAAGGGATAACAGAAATATTTCGGGAGCCCACAAACTGTAATTTCAGTTTTTCCACAAGCGATTCCTTGAGTAATGTTAATTGGCTTCCACCGTCTAATATTACCCGCACGTACGCACTGAGATTTTCGTCAAGCTTTCGCAGTTTAACACCGTTTGTATTATCACGCTAGGAAGATGCTGTAGTGGCTCGAACTAACGGAGAGTTGACGTTCCGCAAACGCTACAATCGTTCGAGGCGTTGCGTTAAACGCGCGATAACGGAATTTGCTTTATCTCTGTACTCAATAGCAATTTCGCGATCCTTAATTTGTTCATCAGACCTTTAAGGGATATTTTTAAACGATGAAGGAAAACGTTAAGTTCTTTCTCGATATTGTCCCAATTTTGTTCGTTCGCGGTAGTAGGTATTGATTCCGGCGAATCCAAATAATCGTTTGCACTTTCCACAACACGTGTAACCTGTCCTCGATATGCAGATCTACTCGCGTCCTCCATTTCGATATAATTTTTGACTTTGAGGTTCAGTAAATTTATTGCCATTACCGGGTTTCGGCATCATGAAGAATTTCACTTTATTCCAACCGTACTTCAAAATGGTTAAAACAGGAATGAACCAAATTTAATATGTTTCTGTAAAAGAAAATATGACAGTTTGCAAAATATGACAGTTCGCGAAATAGTACAGTTTACAGTATGATAATACAAATATGGCAATTAAGGATTACAGGGTGTACAATTTTCTAAACTGTCAAAGTGTAAGCAAAATTGTCGATCTCCTAATAAAAGATAAAACGATTAGTATAAAAAGTGCAAGTTAGAACCAAAAATATTTTTAAATTACAATACATATAAATACATTTGGTTCTAGGTAAATTACTTACTGAGTAAGTTTTGACTTGTAAAAAGCTTTAAACAAAAGAAAAAATATTCCCTTTAAAAGGATAACCTCTAAATGGTTAAAAGAGGCATTTTTCAAACCTCTCCACTATATGCTATACATTGAAACAGGAACAACGCCCATGCTGTTGCATACATTACAAATACCCAACCTCTCCAGAACACACAGGAAACGACAAACGCCACCAAAAATTGTTGTGGTATCTGCTTCCGGAATAAGTGTCCAGAGGATGTAGGAAATTTAGCTTGAAAATTGTTGAGATATATGTATTAACAATTTTGCTCACTGTATATCTCACTGTCACAAAGATACCCCGTTTTTTTTTTACAAGCTGTATATAATATTTTGAACTACATCAAATAAACGTTCTCTTTCATTCGTTAACCTTCAAATGGTAAGCACGTTTTTTGATTTGGTTCCACAGGTTATGGGTCCAGAACTTCCAAACTACGAGTAAAAGATCTATAATCGTATTAGATTTCTGGAATCACAACGTTTTTTTTGCAAGGAAATATTTAATTTCGGTACTGCATTGGTATTACTTTGCTGAGAATTTAGTCGAATCGCGTTTTTTGTTTGTAGAAGTTCACTTTTTTGTTTGAAATAAAATGGATTGTGATTTTTTTTAAATCAACAAATTAATTTCTGGAGGTCTATGGAGCACTTGGAAGTTCCAAGTGAAGATTTTGCTCAATGCTTCAAATAAACTATTTGAAGTTGTAAACGGGGAGGAGCCCAAGCCAGTTCTTACTGCTGCAGGCAAAATTGAAGATTTTAATGCCTGCCTGCCGTCCTGGTTGCAAAAGGCCAGGAAGGCACAAAAAATAATAGCTACAACTATCGGTCAGCAACCACTAATAGATATTTCAAATTTCACGACTTCAGGTGAGATGTGGACGAAGTTAATTGCTGTGTATGAGATGAAATCACAGACTAATGTTCACATTGTTGTACACCTTTAAGAAAGGTGCAAACGACAATATCGCCACTCATATATCAAGGTTAGAGAACATAGTACAGCAGCTGAAGGAAGCAGGCGAATAAGTTTCACAGACCATGATGATCACAAAAATCTTGATGACTTTACCACCACAATTCAATAATTTTTTTAGTGCGTGAGAGTCCACCGCTTCTGCAGATAAAAATCTTCAAAATTTAACATCAAGACTCGTAATGGAAGAAACCCGCATGGAAATGTATCAAACGCAATCATCGGCGTCTACTTAGTCACAGTATACCTGAAGAACAAAATGCACTAATCACACAAACTTATCAGAAAAGTTGTGAAAAGAAAAGAAATATGCAGCAAGTCAAAAAAATGGGAAAGTGTTTTCTGTTCAAAAAGAGTGGACATTGGAAAAGGGATCCTCAAAAGACAAAATCAATGGTAAACATTTCACAGAAGAATTTTAATGCATTAGTGTGTGATGCTTTTACAAGTAGCATTGGTGAAACTCATTCTTTTGCAGCAGATGATTGGATATTAGACTCAGGTGCGAGTCATCACATGAGTTTCCGACGCGAGTGGTTTCAAAATTTTGTTGAACTCGCAGAACCCATGACTGTTGTCATTGGCAACGGAGAACAAATTTTTGCTCTCGGCAAAGGCAGCGTTGGCATTTATGCCTTTGATAATCAGAAATGGTAAAGAAAAGTATTATGTTTTCTCTTCGGGAGCAGCGCCGGATAATCAATATAAGATGATAACTGTGCAACAAAAAGAAAAAGTTGAATCAATTGCAGTAAGTAAAATAGCACATTTGTTCAATAGAAAATGACAATGCGAAAAGGACACCTTTCAAATTCCGCACAGCCTAAGTCAACGTATAACGCCATCTATCGGGTTGGGGCATTGATCGCAGCACAGCGGCATCTATTATTTATCTCGTTAACTTCTCTCACAACGAATTTCACAATTATCCGAAATTTTCCAAGCTTCACAATAAATTTTCCACCTTTACATCGTCCAATATTACCAAACCACGCAACAAAATGCAAAATTTTGTCGAAAAAAATGTTTCGTGCTTTTCCGTAATTTTTCGAGTTTTCCGGTAAGAATTTTCCATTTTTCCATTCGAAAAGTCAATTGTACACAAAACTCCGATTTCGATTTTCCAATTTCCCGAATTTTTCGAAGGGTTTTCCCAAAATTTTCTTTCGTAGAAACCTTCTCGAAGCGTTAATACGCGAACCATGCAGACACAAGCGTCTGCACCTAGCCTCTATTAACGAACTCCTACTACTCTGGCGGCGGAGGAGCTGGTCAACTGATTGGCCAACGGCGGCATCCACAACTCCTGTCAGCAGGAGCTACCTGGTTTCCATGGTAAGGTCGGGACCTTGGAATAGAGATGGCGGCGGATGAGCTCTTCTTTTAGGGCCAACGGCGGCGCTCACAGCCTGCAAGAGGCTACCGACACCGGATCCCTCCGGACCCCTTTGTCCGGGGGCTAAACAAATGGACCTGTCCTCCCAGTTGGAGGTTGTGCGTGGGGTTAACTTCCTCACCACGTAAAAAGTAACGAGTTGAGAAGCAACAATATGCCTCGGATACGGACGGATTTACTGTTGACGACCCCAGCAAACGGTTCTACACGTGGAATGTGAGGTCCCTGAACAGACCACGTGCGGCCGATGAACTCGCGGAAGCCCTAGACTGCTATAAAGCAGACGTTACCGCAATCCAGGAAGTGCGATGGGATGGGCCGGGCAAAAAGAGGATGAAAAACTGCGATATCTACTACGGCGACTGTTACAGAGAGCGAAGGCAGCGATTATTTGGATGTGGATTTGTTGTTCGAGGCAGACTTAGGCAAAAAGTCTTAAGCTTTAAGTACATAAGCGAGCGCCTCATAACAATCCGCATCAAGGCTAAATTCGGCAACATCAGCCTAATCTGCGCCCACGCCCCAACGGAGGACAAAGATGACGATAGCAAGGATGACTTCTATGATCTCCTAGAAAGAACGTACGGTCAATGCCCCAGCTACGACACCAAGATCGTTCTAGGAGATTTCAACGCTAAGCTGGGTAAAGAGGACATCTTTGCTAGAGTCATCGGTAAACACAGCCTGCACGACACCACGTCCGAAAACGGACTCAGGCTGGTGGACTTTGTTACGGGGCGAAACCTCTCTGTAGCTAGCACGCGGTTCCCACACCTCAACATCCATAAAGGGACCTGGCGGTCCCCTGATCATTCAACCGTCAACCAGATTGATCACGTTGCGATCGACGTCAGACACTCCTCCAGTATTCTTGATGTCCGAACGTTCCGAGGCGCCAACATCGACTCGGACCATTTCCTTGTTGTAGCCAAGGTAAGGACCCGGATATCGAAAGAACAACGGAGTCGAGGAAGACAACCACGGTTTGACGTCGAAAAGCTACAATCGCAACAGACTGCCAGGAACTTTGCCGATCGAGTCTCCCTGAAACTCTCCGAAAGTTCGACGCCGCCTGCACTAACAATAGACGAAGAATGGAAAGGTTGTCAAAGAGCCATCAGAGAAGCCGCTACTGATGTGCTGGGTTTTAAAACGCCAACAAGAAAAAACCCCTGGTTTGACAACGAGTGCAGGCAGGCACATGCAGCAAAGCAAGAAGCCTACCGGACAACGCTGCATCGAACCACGAGAGCTGTTCGTGAGCTCTACGAACAGAGAAGAAGGGAAGAGAACCGGCTTCTCAGGAAGAAAAAGAAAGAGCACGAGAAGCGCGCCATCGAGGAGATGGAGATGTGTTATGGCAGGAATGATGTCCGAAAGTTTTACCCTTTGGTAAATCGAATGGATATAAAGTTCGGACAGAAGCTTGCCGGGACGAAAATGGACAGCTAGTAGTAGATTCGCAGTCGATACTGAGAATTTGGAAAAATCATTTCTGCAGACTGTTGAACGGCGATGAGGACACAAATACCGCTGTCAGGCAGAATGTTCCACTCAACACAACGGACGATGATAGAAGAGAATACCGTCCCCCCGACCTAGACGAAGTCAAGATAGCGATATCGAGACTGAAGTCTAATAAAGTTGCTGGTGCAGATAGTCTGCCCGCCGAAATGTTTAAAGCAGCTGGAGGTGATCTGGTAGGGCGCATGCACCAGCTCATCTGTAAGATATGGTCGGAGGAAAGCATGCCCGATGAGTGGAATCTCAGTATCGTTTGCCCGATCCACAAGAAAGGAGACCCCTTTGACTGCGCCAACTATCGAGGGATAAGTCTCCTTAACATCGCCTATAAGGTCTTCTCTGCCGTTTTGTGTGAACGCCTGAAACCATTCGTGAACAAACTGATAGGTCCTTACCAGTGTGGTTTCAGGCCCGGGAAGTCCACCATCGATCAAATTTTCACACTGCGGCAGATCCTGGAGAAGACCCAGGAAATGCAGATCGACACACACCATCTATTTGTCGATTTCAAGGCCGCATATGACAGCGTGCATAGAGACGAGCTATACAGCGCCATGTCTAGTTTTGACATTCCTGCTAAACTCGTCAGACTGAGCAGGATGACGATGGAGAACTCTCGCTGCTCCATCAAGGTCGGTAACGAACTCACCGAGACCTTCAATGTCAAAAAAGGTTTTAGACAAGGCGACGCGCTGTCATGTGATTTCTTTAACATCATTCTTGAGAAGATCGTGCAAAACTCACTGGCCAATACAAGAGGCACGATCTTCCAAAAGTCCGTTCAACTGCTAGCTTATGCGGATGACATTGACGTGATTGGGAGAACACAGCGAGCCGTCAATGATGCGTTTGCTGGCATTGAAACGGAAGCGGCTAAAATGAGTCTGGCGGTAAACGAGGTCAAAACAAAGTATATGCTGTCATCGAGAAAGGACGCACAACATCGACGACTTGGCCAGAACGTCACCATAGGCAGCTATAACTTTGAGGTAGTAAAGGACTTCGTCTACCTTGGCTCCGCGGTTAACAGTACAAACAACATCAGTACCGAGATCAAACGCAGAATTACTCTTGCCAACCGCTGTTTTTATGGGCTCAAAAGGCAATTGAGTAGTAGAGCCCTCTCTCGGAAGACCAAGTTGACTTTGTATAAGACCTTGATCATCCCAGTCCTACTTTACGGTGCAGAGGCATGGACAATATCCCAAGCGGATGAACAGTCTCTTGGTTTTTTCGAGAGAAAAGTTCTGCGCGCGATCTTTGGTCCTGTTTGCGTTGATGGCATTTGGAGGAGAAGATTCAACCACGAACTGTATGGGCTGTACAGCGACATGAGTCTAGCCAGGCGTCTACGGATCCAACGCCTAAGATGGCTAGGCCATGTAGAGCGTATGGACAACTTAGCTCCGGCCCGAAGAGTCTTCGACTCTGAGCCTGTGGGACAACGCAACAGAGGACGTCCACGAACAAGGTGGCGCACACAAGTCGAGGGGGACCTCTGCCGGCTTGGTGTGCGAAACTGGAGACAGCTGGCGAAAGATCGTCCTGGCTGGACGAGAAGAGGAGAGGCATGTTGAGTGAGGCCCAGGTCCACCTCGGACTGTAGCGCCCTAAGAAGAAGAAGAAGAAGAAGAAACCTTCTCCTGGCAATTACGAACAACTGAAAAAGAATTTGAGCTAAATGGGCCAAGCAGTTCTCAATTGATGAATTACTATACATATACATATACAAAGCAGGATCACTTGCCGTTGTAGTAATACATGGAAATCAATGATCCATATGGATGAATATGGACATAATAATTTTGTCCAAATCTGCAAAGGTGACAAAGGTAGTGTTCAAAATCTTCATAACATAATAGATACATAATTCCATATAATTTGGCAAATCTATAAAAACGTCATCCTTTGTATACCGTTTTATTGGTCTAATCCGCATAGCTGTTTGTGTCATAAACTTGAAATACAAGAAAAGCTAGGAACAACAAAAGGAGGCGGTTGATTTATTTCACCATACGGAGGTAAACATAAAATAGATACAGGTAGTGACGGGGGCAAAGGAGAGAGCGAGGTTTTTCTAAGTGGCTGTTTACAAATGACTGGGAAATCCGACTGGGCAGGCAAGATTTTCTGAGTGTGGAACACGCGAATCGGTTCACTTGCATCATGTTTTCACCCAGTAATGTTCTACCGAGAATTGAGTAATGCTGTCTTTTAAATTCGTATTTTTCATGAATTACAAATAAATACAATTTTTGTTTAAGTGCAGCAGCAACGTTTGCATGTAGTACTATGTGTATGCATTAAAAAAAGCATTAAAATTGCATTTAAATCGTCCCTGTAATAAATTTTTCTAAAATGCCACGTAGCATGCGTTAGGTGTTACTCGATCAGCGATCACCAGAAAATGAGGAAAACATACTGAAAACGGAACGAAAAGGGATGAAAATATACCTGCTTCACCCGAGAATCTGCTTTGAAAGTGGATTTTCGGTGGAAGAAGGCCGATTTTCGGCGCATCAAACCCATCTCCCTCTGGCTTGTGAAAGTCATATATTGTATCCCTCTCAAATCAGGCACTAATAGACTGAGTCAAACGTAGTGCTTTGAAAAATCTTAACGGTATACTCCGATTTATCACTGTGTTCGTTAATTTAGCTTGGACCCTCGAGCAGAGTAGACGCATATATTAAAGTGATTTAGAATGTCAACCAAAGAAAATGTTTGCGTTATAAAAAATCCGTCAAGGAAAACAAATATTATTTTGTTAAGCGACAAAACATCATTAAACACCGTTGTATTTATTCCTCCGAATAAGGATGCACGTGTTTTATCTGGCAGAAACTTTGATAAAGTACTTGAAGATAATATAACAGTGTCACTTAAACTTAAATGCAAAAAATGCTTCAATAATTCCTATCCACTAACCCAATAAATTGCATTTATTAAATTATGGTACAAATATTTGTAAATTGTATGGGCAGAACAAATAAATATATTTTTGTTAATTATTTTTTTACTTGTATTATATTTTTTTATTAATAATAAATCAATAAAACAGAAAGAGTTTTTTTTTTTGTAATTGGGTTCTAACATTAAGTCTGATTTTATTCCTAACCGTTCTAACATTAAGTCTGATTTTATTCCTAACTGTTCTAAGACTTGTATATTCAAAGTGTATAGTATATTCATATTCAAAGTGATCGAAATTGCTAATATGTCCTGATAATTTAATTATCATACCGATGGTGGGTGTCATTACATAACACTACCTCTTTGGCGAATATGCCAAAAAACTCGGCGTAACACATCTTCAAACACTGTTAAGATGACGAGGAGCTATACACCATCTATATATAAAGGTACAGGAATACTTCAAAATGGTCAAAACAGGAATGAACCAAATTTAATGTTTCTGTCAAAGAAAATATGACAGTTTGCAAAATATGACAGTTCGCGAAATATTACAGTTTACAGTATGAGAATACAAATATGGCAATTAAGGATTTCAGGGTGTACAATTTTCTACATCCTCCCCTCCAAAGATTAAAGAATTAATTGACTTCTAGCGGATACAATAGTTGAATGGGTTGTCGTAGTTTGGTTCCATTAGCTAATCTAATTTGACATCCCCTCACTTTGTTGTCACGCCGAGTATAAACTTCTTCGACTATCGCCAACCGCCAGAATATTTTTGATAGAGATGGATCATGTAGAATGACGACATCATTAGGTTGGAATCCAGAAGATACGCCTATATTCGAGTGGTGAAGTGTTCGGAGCTGCTGCAAATATTCAAGCTTCCAACGTTCCAAAGGCACCTCAAGGTTTTCAATCTCGAGTTCCATCTTAATCGAAGTTCGCTGCTTGCTTGTGGATTTTCGAGTTGATATACATCACAAGACCCAGACGAACATATTAAAAAATGAGATGGAGTGAGAATATTTAAATCTTCAGGATTTTCGGAAATATATGTCAATGGCCGGGAATTGACAACACTCTCAGCTTCTGCTAATAACTTTTCGTAGTTGCTCGAAATTAAGTATACTTCGTCCTATTGTTACCTTCAGTACTACCTTTACACTCCTGACGAGTCGCTTCCAAAAGCCGTGCCACCAAGCCGCCCTCTCAGCGATAAATTTCCACCGAATATCATTCTTGCTCACAAAATCTTGCACTGTCGCACCACTGAGCGCATCATTCAAAATCTTCAGTTCCTTAGATGCACTTTTAAATGTTTTTGCGTTATCGGAATAAATTAGGCTCGGAGTTCCTCTCCTTGCGAAAAATCTTCTCAACGCCAGCAAAGAGCATTCAGCAGTGAGATCTGTCACCAGTTCCAAGTGTACGGCTCTTATATAAACGCAAGTTAACAACATTATATACACCTTCTTTGTTGATCCTTCATAAGCCGATTCGTATGAATTTCGTTGCAAAATGCAGTTCATGTGCAGTGAGAAATTAATTCTTCTGACCAATATGCCATTTACGCAGACTGTGAGTAAAACGCAGTTACTCGCAGCATTTTTGTCCAACTACTAAAGCGTTCTATTGGGAAAAGAGGTCCTCTCGAATAGGTTTTATTTTTATCTGTAATAGTTACTTGCGTTGAAATGTATGGTTGTGAAAGATCTACCCGAAGGTCATTATTTGGCCAATTTTCGGGATCCAGTCGTAACCAGGCAGGGCCATGTATCCAATGGTTTGAAGTTTCCAAAAAATTTGATGCTACACCTCTGGTTAAATAATCAGCGGGATTATCTTTCCCAGTGACTTCATTCAAAAGCTCTGATCAACTGTCTAATTTCTAAAACTCTATTTTCCACATATGGCTTCCATCTTTTCCCTGAATCGTTTCTAATCCAACATAGATCAATTTTCGAGTCTGTTCAGAGACAAACGCGCTCAAATGAAACCTTTAAATTCTGGACCAAATATGAACATAGCCTTGAAGCAATTAGAACTGCAGTTAATTCTAACCTAGGCAGCTTTAGTTCATTCTGAGTGTCTGCCTGCCTTAAGGGTGCGACTCTATTTTTTGCGCATAAAAACCGCACGATCGTTTCTAGACCTTACGTAGGCAACAGTGCCATATGCCCTTCGGCTAGCATCAGCAAAAATATTGAGTTCCTTTCTGCTGGTGTCTTTTCCATCAAAAATACAATGTGAAATTGAAGCATACTTTAAGGTAACAACACTGTCATAATATAGACTCAAAATGTTCAGTAAGTCGGCTGGCAGATCTTGATCCCATTCCAACTTTCGTTCCCAAATCACTTGGAAAAGTATTTTAAAATTTATTAGAAATGGCCCGAGAAAACCCAAAGGATCGGAAAAAGATGATATGATACGTAAGAGGTATCGTTTGGTGGGTATGTATCATCGGTATGTACGTACCATATGACACCTAAAACTTTCTGTCTAGAAGGAGGAGGAAGGAGGAGGAGTCTAGGAAAAATATCTCCTTATGGCTTCATTGTTACTGTTCCACTTTCTTAGGTTCATTGCAGCTTTCTTTAGGGTATGACTTGACTGTTGGTATAAGCGCACATCTGCTCCTTCATCGTCCACGCTACATACAACATCATCCATGTAGAAACTGACAGATAAAATGGCACATGCCTCCGGGAACTCATCGCGTTCAGACCGAAGGTGTCGTTTCAAAGTTGCCCCCAAGAGAAAACGGCTGGATTTTACCCCAAAAGTTACCCGAGTCATCCGATAAATTTGATACTCTGGAAAAATAGAAACGTTAGAATCGACTTCAGATGAAAACCAATAGAACCGATGATCATCTCGATCCTTTTTACTCAATAATATCTGCAGAAATGCCTTTTCTATGTCTATAACTAGTCCAATAGAACCTATCCGAAAATTGAGTAACATTTTAAATAAATCCGGCATTAAATTAGGACCAGACAATAAGTTTTTGTTGAGAGATGAACAATGCTCTGCGCGGAAGCATCAAATACGACGCGGAGTTTTGAAGTTTGTTCACATTTGTTCAATAGAAAATGACAATGCGAAAAGGACACCTTTCAAATTCCGCACAGCCTAAGTCAACGTATAACGCCATCTATCGGGTTGGGGCATTGATCGCAGCACAGCGGCATCTATTATTTATCTCGTTAACTTCTCTCACAACGAATTTCACAATTATCCGAAATTTTCCAAGCTTCACAATAAATTTTCCACCTTTACATCGTCCAATATTACCAAACCACGCAACAAAATGCAAAATTTTGTCGAAAAAAATGTTTCGTGCTTTTCCGTAATTTTTCGAGTTTTCCGGTAAGAATTTTCCATTTTTCCATTCGAAAAGTCAATTGTACACAAAACTCCGATTTCGATTTTCCAATTTCCCGAATTTTTCGAAGGGTTTTCCCAAAATTTTCTTTCGTAGAAACCTTCTCGAAGCGTTAATACGCGAACCATGCAGACACAAGCGTCTGCACCTAGCCTCTATTAACGAACTCCTACTCTCACCTCCCCGTGGTGAAATCCGGGAGCCGAGTACCCTCGACAGAAGATGGGGTAACCAACCCTCGTGGGACGTCTGGGCGGTTGCAAACGAGAGAGGGGGGAGTGTGAGTCTACCAGGGCTCATCACTCTTCTTAGGATGGCGGAGGAGGAGCTGGTCAACTGATTGGCCAACGGCGGCATCCACAACTCCTGTCAGCAGGAGCTACCTGGTTTCCATGGTAAGGTCGGGACCTTGGAATAGAGATGGCGGCGGATGAGCTCTTCTTTTAGGGCCAACGGCGGCGCTCACAGCCTGCAAGAGGCTACCGACACCGGATCCCTCCGGACCCCTTTGTCCGGGGGCTAAACAAATGGACCTGTCCTCCCAGTTGGAGGTTGTGCGTGGGGTTAACTTCCTCACCACGTAAAAAGTAACGAGTTGAGAAGCAACAATATGCCTCGGATACGGACGGATTTACTGTTGACGACCCCAGCAAACGGAATAAGGACAATGACTTTCGGTTCTGCACGTGGAATGTGAGGTCCCTGAACAGACCACGTGCAGCCGATGAACTCGCGGAAGCCCTAGACTGCTATAAAGCAGACGTTACCGCAATCCAGGAAGTGCGATGGGATGGGCCGGGCAAAAAGAGGATGAAAAACTGCGATATCTACTACGGCGACTGTTACAGAGAGCGAAGGCAGCGATTATTTGGATGTGGATTTGTTGTTCGAGGCAGACTTAGGCAAAAAGTCTTAAGCTTTAAGTACATAAGCGAGCGCCTCATAACAATCCGCATCAAGGCTAAATTCGGCAACATCAGCCTAATCTGCGCCCACGCCCCAACGGAGGACAAAGATGACGATAGCAAGGATGACTTCTATGATCTCCTAGAAAGAACGTACGGTCAATGCCCCAGCTACGACACCAAGATCGTTCTAGGAGATTTCAACGCTAAGCTGGGTAAAGAGGACATCTTTGCTAGAGTCATCGGTAAACACAGCCTGCACGACACCACGTCCGAAAACGGACTCAGGCTGGTGGACTTTGTTACGGGGCGAAACCTCTCTGTAGCTAGCACGCGGTTCCCACACCTCAACATCCATAAAGGGACCTGGCGGTCCCCTGATCATTCAACCGTCAACCAGATTGATCACGTTGCGATCGACGTCAGACACTCCTCCAGTATTCTTGATGTCCGAACGTTCCGAGGCGCCAACATCGACTCGGACCATTTCCTTGTTGTAGCCAAGGTAAGGACCCGGATATCGAGAGAACAACGGAGTCGAGGAAGACAACCACGGTTTGACGTCAAAAAGCTACAATCGCAACAGACTGCCAGGAACTTTGCCGATCGAGTCTCCCTGAAACTCTCCGAAAGTTCGACGCCGCCTGCACTAACAATAAACGAAGAATGGAAAGGTTGTCAAAGAGCCATCAGAGAAGCCGCTACTGATGTGCTGGGTTTTAAAACGCCAACAAGAAAAAACCCCTGGTTTGACAACGAGTGCAGGCAGGCACATGCAGCAAAGCAAGAAGCCTACCGGACAACGCTGCATCGAACCACGAGAGCTGTTCGTGAGCTCTACGAACAGAGAAGAAGGGAAGAGAACCGGCTTCTCAGGAAGAAAAAGAAAGAGCACGAGAAGCGCGCCATCGAGGAGATGGAGATGTGTTATGGCAGGAATGATGTCCGAAAGTTTTACCCTTTGGTAAATCGAATGGATATAAAGTTCGGACAGAAGCTTGCCGGGACGAAAATGGACAGCTAGTAGTAGATTCGCAGTCGATACTGAGAATTTGGAAAAATCATTTCTGCAGACTGTTGAACGGCGATGAGGACACAAATACCGCTGTCAGGCAGAATGTTCCACTCAACACAACGGACGATGATAGAAGAGAATACCGTCCCCCCGACCTAGACGAAGTCAAGATAGCGATATCGAGACTGAAGTCTAATAAAGTTGCTGGTGCAGATAGTCTGCCCGCCGAAATGTTTAAAGCAGCTGGAGGTGATCTGGTAGGGCGCATGCACCAGCTCATCTGTAAGATATGGTCGGAGGAAAGCATGCCCGATGAGTGGAATCTCAGTATCGTTTGCCCGATCCACAAGAAAGGAGACCCCTTTGACTGCGCCAACTATCGAGGGATAAGTCTCCTTAACATCGCCTATAAGGTCTTCTCTGCCGTTTTGTGTGAACGCCTGAAACCATTCGTGAACAAACTGATAGGTCCTTACCAGTGTGGTTTCAGGCCCGGGAAGTCCACCATCGATCAAATTTTCACACTGCGGCAGATCCTGGAGAAGACCCAGGAAATGCAGATCGACACACACCATCTATTTGTCGATTTCAAGGCCGCATATGACAGCGTGCATAGAGACGAGCTATACAGCGCCATGTCTAGTTTTGACATTCCTGCTAAACTCGTCAGACTGAGAAGGATGACGATGGAGAACTCTCGCTGCTCCATCAAGGTCGGTAACGAACTCACCGAGACCTTCAATGTCAAAAAAGGTTTTAGACAAGGCGACGCGCTGTCATGTGATTTCTTTAACATCATTCTTGAGAAGATCGTGCAAAACTCACTGGCCAACACAAGAGGCACGATCTTCCAAAAGTCCGTTCAACTGCTAGCTTATGTGGATGACATTGACGTGATTGGGAGAAACATTGAAACGGAAGCGGCTAAAATGAGTCTGGCGGTAAACGAGGGCAAAACAAAGTATATGCTGTCATCGAGAAAGGACGCACAACATCGACGACTTGGCCAGAACGTCACCATAGGCAGCTATAACTTTGAGGTAGTAAAGGACTTCGTCTACCTTGGCTCCGCGGTTAACAGTACAAACAACATCAGTACCGAGATCAAACGCAGAATTACTCTTGCCAACCGCTGTTTTTATGGGCTCAAAAGGCAATTGAGTAGTAGAGCCCTCTCTCGGAAGACCAAGTTGACTTTGTATAAGACCTTGATCATCCCAGTCCTACTTTACGGTGCAGAGGCATGGACAATATCCCAAGCGGATGAACAGTCTCTTGGTTTTTTCGAGAGAAAAGTTCTGCGCGCGATCTCTGGTCCTGTTTGCGTTGATGGCATTTGGAGGAGAAGATTCAACCACGAACTGTATGGGCTGTACAGCGACATGAGTCTAGCCAGGCGTCTACGGATCCAACGCCTAAGATGGCTAGGCCATGTAGAGCGTATGGACAACTTAGCTCCGGCCCGAAGAGTCTTCGACTCTGAGCCTGTGGGACAACGCAACAGAGGACGTCCACGAACAAGGTGGCGCACACAAGTCGAGGGGGACCTCTGCCGGCTTGGTGTGCGAAACTGGAGACAGCTGGCGAAAGATCGTCCTGGCTGGACGAGAAGAGGAGAGGCATGTTGAGTGAGGCCCAGGTCCACCTCGGACTGTAGCGCCCTAAGAAGAAGAAGAAGAAGAAGAAACCTTCTCCTGGCAATTACGAACAACTGAAAAAGAATTTGAGCTAAATGGGCCAAGCAGTTCTCAATTGATGAATTACTATATATATACATATACAAAGCAGGATCACTTGCCGTTGTAGTAATACATGGAAATCAATGATCCATATGGATGAATATGGACATAATAATTTTGTCCAAATCTGCAAAGGTGACAAAGGTAGTGTTCAAAATCTTCATAACATAATAGATACATAATTCCATATAATTTGGCAAATCTATAAAAACGTCATCCTTTGTATACCGTTTTATTGGTCTAATCCGCATAGCTGTTTGTGTCATAAACTTGAAATACAAGAAAAGCTAGGAACAACAAAAGGAGGCGGTTGATTTATTTCACCATACGGAGGTAAACATAAAATAGATACAGGTAGTGACGGGGGCAAAGGAGAGAGCGAGGTTTTTCTAAGTGGCTGTTTACAAATGACTGGGAAATCCGACTGGGCAGGCAAGATTTTCTGAGTGTGGAACACGCGAATCGGTTCACTTGCATCATGTTTTCACCCAGTAATGTTCTACCGAGAATTGAGTAATGCTGTCTTTTAAATTCGTATTTTTCATGAATTACAAATAAATACAATTTTTGTTTAAGTGCAGCAGCAACGTTTGCATGTAGTACTATGTGTATGCATTAAAAAAAGCATTAAAATTGCATTTAAATCGTCCCTGTAATAAATTTTTCTAAAATGCCACGTAGCATGCGTTAGGTGTTACTCGATCAGCGATCACCAGAAAATGAGGAAAACATACTGAAAACGGAACGAAAAGGGATGAAAATATACCTGCTTCACCCGAGAATCTGCTTTGAAAGTGGATTTTCGGTGGAAGAAGGCCGATTTTCGGCGCATCAAACCCATCTCCCTCTGGCTTGTGAAAGTCATATATTGTATCCCTCTCAAATCAGGCACTAATAGACTGAGTCAAACGTAGTGCTTTGAAAAATCTTAACGGTATACTCCGATTTATCACTGTGTTCGTTAATTTAGCTTGGACCCTCGAGCAGAGTAGACGCATATATTAAAGTGATTTAGAATGTCAACCAAAGAAAATGTTTGCGTTATAAAAAATCCGTCAAGGAAAACAAATATTATTTTGTTAAGCGACAAAACATCATTAAACACCGTTGTATTTATTCCTCCGAATAAGGATGCACGTGTTTTATCTGGCAGAAACTTTGATAAAGTACTTGAAGATAATATAACAGTGTCACTTAAACTTAAATGCAAAAAATGCTTCAATAATTCCTATCCACTAACCCAATAAATTGCATTTATTAAATTATGGTACAAATATTTGTAAATTGTATGGGCAGAACAAATAAATATATTTTTGTTAATTATTTTTTTACTTGTATTATATTTTTTTATTAATAATAAATCAATAAAACAGAAAGAGTTTTTTTTTTGTAATTGGGTTCTAACATTAAGCCTGATTTTATTCCTAACCGTTCTAACATGAAGTCTGATTTTATTCCTAACTGTTCTAAGACTTGTATATTCAAAGTGTATAGTATATTCATATTCAAAGTGATCGAAATTGCTAATATGTCCTGATAATTTAAATATCATACCGATGGTGGGTGTCATTACATAACACTACCTCTTCGGCGAATATGCCAAAAAACTCGGCGTAACACATCTTCAAACACTGTTAAGATGACGAGGAGCTATACACCATCTATATATAAAGGTACAGGAATACTTCAAAATGGTTAAAACAGGAATGAACCAAATTTAATGTTTCTGTCAAAGAAAATATGACAGTTTGCAAAATATGACAGTTCGCGAAATATTACAGTTTACAGTATGAGAATACAAATATGGCAATTAAGGATTTCAGGGTGTACAATTTTCTACATCCTCCCCTCCAAAGATTAAAGAATTAATTGACTTCTAGCGGATACAATAGTTGAATGGGTTGTCGTAGTTTGGTTCCATTAGCTAATCTAATTTGACATGCCCTCACTTTGTTGTCACGCCCAGGATAAACTTCTTCGACTATCGCCAACCGCCAGAATATTTTTGATAGAGATGGATCATGTAGAATGACGACATCATTAGGTTGGAATCCAGAAGATGCGCCTATATTCGAGTGGTGAAGTGTTCGGAGCTGCTGCAAATATTCAAGCTTCCAACGTTCCAAAGGCACCTCAAGGTTTTCAATCTCGAGTTCCATCTTAATCGAAGTTCGCTGCTTGCTTGTGGATTTTCGAGTTGATATACATCCCAAGACCCAGACGAACATATTAAAAAATGAGATGGAGTGAGAATATTTAAATCTCCAGGATTTTCGGAAATATATGTCAATGGCCGGGAATTGACAACACTCTCAGCTTCTGCTAATAACTTTTCGTAGTTGCTCGAAATTAAGTATACTTCGTCCTATTGTTACCTTCAGTACTACCTTTACACTCCTGACGAGTCGCTTCCAAAAGCCGTGCCACCAAGCCGCCCTCTCAGCGATAAATTTCCACCGAATATCATTCTTGCTCACAAAATCTTGCACTGTCGCACCACTGAGCGCATCATTCAAAATCTTCAGTTCCTTAGATGCACTTTTAAATGTTTTTGCGTTACCGGAATAAATTAGGCTCGGAGTTCCTCTCCTTGCGAAAAATCTTCTCAACGCCAGCAAAGAGCATTCAGCAGTGAGATCTGTCACCAGTTCCAAGTGTACGGCTCTTATATAAACGCAAGTTAACAACATTATATACACCTTCTTTGTTGATCCTTCATAAGCCGATTCGTATGAATTTCGTTGCAAAATGCAGTTCATGTGCAGTGAGAAATTAATTCTTCTGACCAATATGCCATTTACGCAGACTGTGAGTAAAACGCAGTTACTCGCAGCATTTTTGTCCAACTACTAAAGCGTTCTATTGGGAAAAGAGGTTCTCTCGAATAGGTTTTATTTTTATCTGTAATAGTTACTTGCGTTGAAATGTATGGTTGTGAAAGATCTACCCGAAGGTCATTATTTGGCCAATTTTCGGGATCCAGTCGTAACCAGGCAGGGCCATGTATCCAATGGTTTGAAGTTTCCAAAAAATTTGATGCTACACCTCTGGTTAAATAATCAGCGGGATTATCTTTCCCAGGGCAATGACTTCATTCAAAAGCTCTGATCAACTGTCTAATTTCTAAAACTCTATTTTCCACATATGGCTTCCATCTTTTCCCTGAATCGTTTCTAATCCAACATAGAGCAATTTTCGAGTCTGTTCAGAGACAAACGCGCTCAAATGAAACCTTTAAATTCTGGACCAAATATGAACATAGCCTTGAAGCAATTAGAACTGCAGTTAATTCTAACCTAGGCAGCTTTAGTTCATTCTGAGTGTCTGCCTGCCTTAAGGGTGCGACTCTATTTTTTGCGCATAAAAACCGCACGATCGTTTCTAGACCTTACGTAGGCAACAGTGCCATATGCCCTTCGGCTAGCATCAGCAAAAATATTGAGTTCCTTTCTGCTGGTATCTTTTCCATCAAAAATACAATGTGAAATTGAAGCATCCTTTAAGGTAACAACACTGTCATAATATAGACTCAAAATGTTCAGTAAGTCGGCTGGCAGATCTTGATCCCATTCCAACTTTCGTTCCCAAATCACTTGGAAAAGTATTTTAAAATTTATTAGAAATGGCCCGAGAAAACCCAAAGGATCGAAAAAAGATGATATGATACGTAAGAGGTATCGTTTGGTGGGTATGTATCATCGGTATGTACGTACCATATGACACCTAAAACTTTCTGTCTAGAAGGAGGAGGAAGGAGGAGGAGTCTAGGAAAAATATCTCCTTATGGCTTCATTGTTACTGTTCCACTTTCTTAGGTTCATTGCAGCTTTCTTTAGGGTATGACTTGACTGTTGGTATAAGCGCACATCTGCTCCTTCATCGTCCACGCTACATACAACATCATCCATGTAGAAACTGACAGATAAAATGGCACATGCCTCCGGGAACTCATCGCGTTCAGACCGAAGGTGTCGTTTCAAAGTTGCCCCCAAGAGAAAACGGCTGGATTTTACCCCAAAAGTTACCCGAGTCATCCGATAAATTTGATACTCTGGAAAAATAGAAACGTTAGAATCGACTTCAGATGAAAACCAATAGAACCGATGATCATCTCGATCCTTTTTACTCAATAATATCTGCAGAAATGCCTTTTCTATGTCTATAACTAGTCCAATAGAACCTATCCGAAAATTGAGTAACATTTTAAATTAATCCGGCATTAAATTAGGACCAGACAATAAGTTTTTGTTGAGAGATGAACAATGCTCTGCGCGGAAGCATCAAATACGATGCGGAGTTTTGAAGTAACTTTGTCTTCCCGATGCGGCATATAATACGTTCGAATACTATCCGTCATTTAATCCACCCTTTCTGCAATGCCAGAGTTAATTAAATCCCACATTGCCCTATCGTACCTTAAAAGATCCGCAGGCGTTCAGAAAGTCTTTTTATAAATTCTATTTGTAAATTTTTATAAATTCTTGCGTAAATGTTTCGGTTTCACTTTTAATGGATTTAATACCAATCGTTTCAAGTTCCCATAATGTATTTCCATTTAACCCATTAACATGCAAAACATTCGCGTTACTTGTTTGAGTACTTAAGACACAAACCGGAGCTGGACCTTGTAAAGTCCATCCGAATAAGGTATCAATAGCCATTAACCGTTCATCGATTCGTTTGCCCGTTACTATTCGCCAATAATTATCCGCGCTGATCAAGATCGATATGCCGTCTTCGGGATGATAATTAAATGGACGCGCATCAGCTAATTCCAATTTAACATTATATACACACTGTTCAATATTCTTAATATAGAACGAGAGCCTGTGCGAGAATAAGCGCACAAAGGAATAATATCCACACAATATCATCCGATCCTGTGTGTGTACATGCAGGAACACCCCGGCAGTTCGCTATCAGCACTCAGGCGACGAACGCCAAGGAAAGCGGTCGGGATAAAATTATATTTCTAAAATGTGTTACAGTCCACTAGTTATATCAAACAAAAACATTATAATTCTGAACCTAAACGGTAGTGAGTTTATTTTACACACACCTTTCAGAGAGAATTGTAAGCAGATCAAGACAAATAGTCGGCACCACTACCGCGTTCAGTTTTAAACGAACTATATATATTTATTGAACGACTGCCTTTCGTCACTACCGAAAGGGATAACAGAAATATTTCGGGAGCCCACAAACTGTAATTTCAGTTTTTCCACAAGCGATTCCTTGAGTAATGTTAATTGGCTTCCACCGTCTAATATTACCCGCACGTACGCACTGAGATTTTCGTCAAGCTTTCGCAGTTTAACACCATTTGTATTATCACGCTAGGAAGATGCTGTAGTGGCTCGAATTAACGGAGAGTTGACGTTCCGCAAACGCTACAATCGTTCGAGGCGTTGCGTTAAACGCGCGATAACGGAATTTGCTTTATCTTTGTACTCAATAGCAATTTCGCGATCCTTAATTTGTTCATCAGTCCTTTAAGGGATATTTTTAAACGATGAAGGAAAACGTTAAGTTCTTTCTCGATATTGTCCCAATTTTGTTCGTTCGCGGTAGTAGGTATTGATTCCGGCGAATCCAAATAATCGTTTGCACTTTCCACAACACGTGTAACCTGTCCTCGATATGCAGATCTACTCGCGTTCTCCATTTCGATATAATTTTTGACTTAGAGGTTCAGTAAATTTATTGCCATTACCGGGTTTCGGCATCATGAAGAAATTCACTTTATTCCAACCGTACTTCAAAATGGTTAAAACAGGAATGAACCAAATTTAATATGTTTCTGTAAAAGAAAATATGACAGTTTGCAAAATATGACAGTTCGCGAAATAGTACAGTTTACAGTATGATAATACAAATATGGCAATTAAGGATTACAGGGTGTACAATTTTCTAAACTGTCAAAGTGTAAGCAAAATTGTCGATCTCCTAATAAAAGATAAAAAGATTAGTATAAAAAGTGCAAGTTAGAACCAAAAATATTTTTAAATTACAATACATATAAATACATTTGGTTCTAGGTAAATTACTTACTGAGTAAGTTTTGACTTGTAAAAAGCTTTAAACAAAAGAAAAAAATATTCCCTTTAAAAGGATAACCTCTAAATGGTTAAAAGAGGCATTTTTCAAACCTCTCCACTATATGCTATACATTGAAACAGGAACAACGCCCATGCTGTTGCATACATTACAAATACCCAACCTCTCCAGAACACACAGGAAACGACAAACGCCACCAAAAATTGTTGTGGTATCTGCTCCTGGAATAAGTGTCCAGAGGATGTAGGAAATTTAGCTTGAAAATTATTGAGATATATGTTTTAACAATTTTGCTCACTGTATATCTCACTGTCACAAAGATACCCCGTTTTTTTTTTACAAGCTGTATATAATATTTTGAACTACATCAAATAAACGTTCTCTTTCATTCGTTAACCTTCAAATGGTAAGCACGTTTTTTGATTTGGTTCCACAGGTTATGGGTCCAGAACTTCCAAACTACGAGTAAAAGATCTATAATCGTATTAGATTGCTGGAATCACAACGTTTTTTTTGCAAGGAAATATTTAATTTCGGTACTGCATTGGTATTACTTTGCTGAGAATTTAGTCGAATCGCGTTTTTTGTTTGTAGAAGTTCACTTTTTTGTTTGAAATAAAATGGATTGTGATTTTTTTTAAATCAACAAATTAATTTCTGGAGGTCTATGGAGCACTTGGAAGTTCCAAGTGAAGATTTTGCTCAATGCTTCAAATAAACTATTTGAAGTTGTAAACGGGGAGGAGCCCAAGCCAGTTCTTACTGCTGCAGGCAAAATTGAAGATTTTAATGCCTGCCTGCCGTCCTGGTTGCAAAAGGCCAGGAAGGCACAAAAAATAATAGCTACAACTATCGGTCAGCAACCACTAATAGATATTTCAAATTTCACGACTTCAGGTGAGATGTGGACGAAGTTAATTGCTGTGTATGAGATGAAATCACAGACTAATGTTCACATTGTTGTACACCTTTAAGAAAGGTGCAAACGACAATATCGCCACTCATATATCAAGGTTAGAGAACATAGTACAGCAGCTGAAGGAAGCAGGCGAATAAGTTTCACAGACCATGATGATCACAAAAATCTTGATGACTTTACCACCACAATTCAATAATTTTTTTAGTGCGTGAGAGTCCACCGCTTCTGCAGATAAAAATCTCCAAAATTTAACATCAAGACTCGTAATGGAAGAAACCCGCATGGAAATGTATCAAACGCAATCATCGGCGTCTACTTAGTCACAGTATACCTGAAGAACAAAATGCACTAATCACACAGACTTATCAGAAAAGTTGTGAAAAGAAAAGAAATATGCAGCAAGTCAAAAAAATGGGAAAGTGTTTTCTGTTCAAAAAGAGTGGACATTGGAAAAGGGATCCTCAAAAGACAAAATCAATGGTAAACATTTCACAGAAGAATTTTAATGCATTAGTGTGTGATGCTTTTACAAGTAGCATTGGTGAAACTCATTCTTTTGCAGCAGATGATTGGATATTAGACTCAGGTGCGAGTCATCACATGAGTTTCCGACGCGAGTGGTTTCAAAATTTTGTTGAACTCGCAGAACCCATGACTGTTGTCATTGGCAACGGAGAACAAATTTTTGCTCTCGGCAAAGGCAGCGTTGACATTTATGCCTTTGATAATCAGAAATGGTAAAGAAAAGTATTATTAAATGTATATTACTTGCCAAAGATTAAGTTAAATGTTTTCTCTTCGGGAGCAGCGCCGGATAATCAATATAAGATGATAACTGTGCAACAAAAAGAAAAGGTTGAATCAATTGCAGTAAGTAAAATAGCACATTTGTTCAATAGAAAATGACAATGCGAAAAGGACACCTTTCAAATTCCGCACAGCCTAAGTCAACGTATAACGCCATCTATCGGGTTGGGGCATTGATCGCAGCACAGCGGCATCTATTATTTATCTCGTTAACTTCTCTCACAACGAATTTCACAATTATGCGAAATTTTCCAAGCTTCACAATAAATTTTCCACCTTTACATCGTTAAATATTACCAAACCACGCAACAAAATGCAAAATTTTGTCGAAAAAAATGTTTCGTGCTTTTCCGTAATTTTTCGAGTTTTCCGGTTTTTCCATTCGAAAAGTCAATTGTACACAAAACTCCGATTTCGATTTTCCAATTTCCCGAATTTTTCGAAGGGTTTTCCCAAAATTTTCTTTCGTAGAAACCTTCTCCTGGCAATTACGAACAACTGAAAAAGAATTTGAGCTAAATGGGCCAAGCAGTTCTCAATTGATGAATTACTATACATATACATATACAAAGCAGGATCACTTGCCGTTGTAGTAATACATGGAAATCAATGATCCATATGGATGAATATGGACATAATAATTTTGTCCAAATCTGCAAAGGTGACAAAGGTAGTGTTCAAAATCTTCATAACATAATAGATACCTAATTCCATATAATTTGGCAAATCTATAAAAACGTCATCCTTTGTATACCGTTTTATTGGTCTAATCCGCATAGCTGTTTGTGTCATAAACTTGAAATACAAGAAAAGCTAGGAACAACAAAAGGAGGCGGTTGATTTATTTCACCATACGGAGGTAAACATAAAATAGATACAGGTAGTGACGGGGGCAAAGGAGAGAGCGAGGTTTTTCTAAGTGGCTGTTTACAAATGACTGGGAAATCCGACTGGGCAGGCAAGATTTTCTGAGTGTGGAACACGCGAATCGGTTCACTTGCATCATGTTTTCACCCAGTAATGTTCTACCGAGAATTGAGTAATGCTGTCTTTTAAATTCGTATTTTTCATGAATTACAAATAAATACAATTTTTGTTTAAGTGCAGCAGCAACGTTTGCATGTAGTACTATGTGTATGCAGTGAAAAAAGCATTAAAATTGCATTTAAATCGTCCCTGTAATCAATTTTTTCTTTTCATGCGTTAGGTGTTACTCGATCAGCGATCACCAGAAAATGAGGAAAACATACTGAAAACGGAACGAAAAGGGATGAAAATATACCTGCTTCACCCGAGAATCTGCTTTGAAAGTGGATTTTCGGTGGAAGAAGGCCGATTTTCGGCGCATCAAACCCATCTCCCTCTGGCTTGTGAAAGTCATATATTGTATTCCTCTCAAATCAGGCACTAATAGACTGAGTCAAACGTAGTGCTTTGAAAAATCTTAACGGTATACTCCGATTTATCACTGTGTTCGTTAATTTAGCTTGGACCCTCGAGCAGATATTATTGCGTCTAATATTAAAGTGATTTAGAATGTCAACCAAAGAAAATGTTTGCGGTATAAAAAATCCGTCAAGGAAAACAAATATTATTTTGTTAAGCGACAAAACATCATTAAACACCGTTGTATTTATTCCTCCGAATAAGGATGCACGTGTTTTATCTGGCAGAAACTTTGATAAAGTACTTGAAGATAGTATAACAGTGTCACTTAAACTTAAATGCAAAAAATGCTTCAATAATTCCTATCCACTAACCCAATAAATTGCATTTATTAAATTATGGTACAAATATTTGTAAATTGTATGGCCAAAACAAATAAATATATTTTTGTTAATTATTTTTTACTTGTATTATATTTTTTTATTAATAATAAATTAATAAAACACAAAGAGTTTTTTTTTTGTAATTGGGTTCTAACATTAAGTCTGATTTTATTCCTAACTGTTCTAACATTAAGTCTGATTTTATTCCTAACTGTTCTAAGACTTGTATATTCAAAGTGTATAGTATATTCATATTCAAAGTGATCGAAATTGCTAATATGTCCTGATAATTTAAATATCATACCGATGGTGGGTGTCATTACATAACACTACCTCTTCGGCGAATACGCCAAAAAACTCGGCGTAACACATCTTCAAACACTGTTAAGATGACGAGGAGCTATACACCATCTATATATAAAGGTACAGGAATACTTCAAAATGGTTAAAACAGGAATGAACCAAATTTAAAGTTTCTGTCAAAGAAAATATGACAGTTTGCAAAATATGACAGTTCGCGAAATATTACAGTTTACAGTATGAGAATACAAATATGGCAATTAAGGATTTCAGGGTGTACAATTTTCTACATCCTCCCCTCCAAAGATTAAAGAATTAATTGACTTCTAGCGGATACAATAGTTGAATGGGTCGTCGTAGTTTGGTTCCATTAGCTAATCTAATTTGACATGCCCTCACTTTGTTGTCACGCCCAGTATAAACTTCTTCGACTATCGCCAACCGCCAGAATATTTTTGATAGAGATGGATCATGTAGAATGACGACATCATTAGGTTGGAATCCAGAAGATGCGCCTATATTCGAGTGGTGAAGTGTTCGGAGCTGCTGCAAATATTCGAGCTTCCAACGTTCCAAAGGCACCTCAAGGTTTTCAATCTCGAGTTCCATCTTAATCGAAGTTCGCTGCTTGCTTGTGGATTTTCGAGTTGATATACATCACAAGACCCAGACGAACATATTAAAAAATGAGATGGAGTAAGAATATTTAAATCTACAGGATTTTCGGAAATATATGTCAATGGCCGGGAAATGACAACACTCTCAGCTTCTGCTAATAACTTTTCGTAGTTGCTCGAAATTAAGTATACTTCGTCCTATTGTTACCTTCAGTACTACCTTTACACTCCTGACGAGTCGCTCCCAAAAGCCGCCCCACCAAGCCGCCCTCTCAGCGATAAATTTCCACCGAATATCATTCTTGCTCGGAGTTCCTCTCCTTGCGAAAAATCTTCTCAACGCCAGCAAAGAGCATTCAGCAGTGAGATCTGTCACCTTATATAAACGCAAGTTAACAACATTATATACACCTTCTTTGTTGATCCTTCATAAGCCGATTCGTATGAATTTCGTTGCAAAATGCATGTTCTTGAACATATTTAATTCAGTATTGCTCGGCTAACTGAAGTTCATGTGCAGTGAGAAATTAATTCTTCTGACCAATATGCCATTTACGCAGACTATGAGTAAAACGCAGAAAACGCAGAAATTAATTCTTCTGACCAATATGCCATTTACGCAGACTATGGGTAAAACGCAGTTATCCAACTACTAAAGCGTTCTATTGGGAAAAGAGGTTCTCTCGAATAGGTTTTATTTTTATCTGTAATAGTTACTTGCGTTGAAATGTATGGTTGTGAAAGATCTACCCGAAGGTCATTATTTGGCCAATTTTCGGGATCCAGTCGTAACCAGGCAGGGCCATGTATCCAATGGTTTGAAGTTTCCAAAAATGTTGATGCTACACCTCTGGTTAAATAATCAGCGGGATTATCTTTCCCAGGGCAATGACTTCATTCAAAAGCTCTGATCAACTGTCTAATTTCTAAAACTCTATTTTCCACATATGGCTTCCATCTTTTCCCTGAATCGTTTCTAATCCAACATAGAGCAATTTTCGAGTCTGTTCAGAGACAAACGCGCTCAAATGAAACCTTTAAATTCTGGACCAAATATGAACATAGCCTTGAAGCAATTAGAACTGCAGTTAATTCTAACCTAGGCAGCTTTTGTTCATTCTGAGTGTCTGCCTGCCTTAAGGGTGCGACTCTATTTTTTGCGCATAAAAACCGCACGATCGTTTCTAGACCTTACGTAGGCAACAGTGCCATATGCCCTTCGGCTAGCATCAGCAAAAATATTGAGTTCCTTTCTGCTGGTATCTTTTCCATCAAAAATACAATGTGAAATTGAAGCATCCTTTAAGGTAACAACACTGTCATAATATAGACTCAAAATGTTCAGTAAGTCGGCTGGCAGATCTTGATCCCATTCCAACTTTCGTTCCCAAATCACTTGGAAAAGTATTTTAAAATTTATTAGAAATGGCCCGAGAAAACCCAAAGGATCGAAAAAAGATGATATGATACGTAAGAGGTATCGTTTGGTGGGTATGTATCATCGGTATGTACGTACCATATGACACCTAAAACTTTCTGTCTAGCAGGAGGAGGAAGGAGGAGGAGTCTAGGAAAAATATCTCCTTATGGCTTCATTGTTACTGTTCCACTTTCTTAGGTTCATTGCAGCTTTCTTTAGGGTATGACTTGACTGTTGGTATAAGCGCACATCTGCTCCTTCATCGTCCACGCTACATACAACATCATCCATGTAGAAACTGACAGATAAAATGGCACATGCCTCCGGGAACTCATCGCGTTCAGACCGAAGGTGTCGTTTCAAAGTTGCCCCCAAGAGAAAACGGCTGGATTTTACCCCAAAAGTTACCCGAGTCATCCGATAAATTTGATACTCTGGAAAAATAGAAACGTTAGAATCGACTTCAGATGAAAACCAATAGAACCGATGATCATCTCGATCCTTTTTACTCAATAATATCTGCAGAAATGCCTTTTCTATGTCTATAACTAGTCCAATAGAACCTATCCGAAAATTGAGTAACATTTTAAATAAATCCGGCATTAAATTAGGACCAGACAATAAGTTTTTGTTGAGAGATGAACAATGCTCTGCGCGGAAGCATCAAATACGATGCGGAGTTTTGAAGTAACTTTGTCTTCCCGATACACTTCCCGATGCGGCATGTAATACGTTCGAATACTATCCGTCATTTAATCCACCCTTTCTGCAATGCCAGAGTTAATTAAATCCCACATTGCCCTATCGTACCTTAAAAGATCCGCAGGCGTTCAGAAAGTCTTTTTATAAATTCTATTTGTAAATTTTTATAAATTCTTGCGTAAATGTTTTGGTTTCACTTTTAATGGATTTAATACCAATCGTTTCAAGTTCCCATAATGTATTTCCATTTAACCCATTAACATACAAAACATTCGCGTTACTTGTTTGAGTACTTAAGACACAAACCGGAGCTGGACCTTGTAAAGTCCATCCGAATAAGGTATCAATAGCCATTAACCGTTCATCGATTCGTTTGCCCGTTACTATTCGCCAATAATTATCCGCGCTGATCAAGATCGATATGCCGTCTTCGGGATGATAATTAAATGGACGCGCATCAGCTAATTCCAATTTAACATTATATACACACTGTTCAATATTCTTAATATAGAACGAGAGCCTGTGCGAGAATAAGCGCACAAAGGAATAATATCCACACAATATCATCCGATCCTGTGTGTGTACATGCAGGAACACCCCGGCAGTTCGCTATCAGCACTCAGGCGACGAACGCCAAGGAAAGCGGTCGGGATAAAATTATATTTCTAAAATGTGTTACAGTCCACTAGTTATATCAAATAAAAACATTATAATTCTGAACCTAAACGGTAGTGAGTTTATTTTACACACACCTTTCAGAGAGAATTGTAAGCAGATCAAGACAAATAGTCGGCACTACTACCGCGTTCAGTTTTAAACGAACTATATATATTTATTGAACGACTGCCTTTCGTCACTACCGAAAGGGATAACAGAAATATTTCGGGAGCCCACAAACTGTAATTTCAGTTTTTCCACAAGCGATTCCTTGAGTAATGTTAATTGGCTTCCACCGTCTAATATTACCCGCACGTACGCACTGAGATTTTCGTCAAGCTTTCGCAGTTTAACACCGTTTGTATTATCACGCTAGGAAGATGCTGTAGTGGCTCGAACTAACGGAGAGTTGACGTTCCGCAAACGCTACAATCGTTCGAGGCGTTGCGTTAAACGCGCGATAACGGAATTTGCTTTATCTTTGTACTCAATAGCAATTTCGCGATCCTTAATTTGTTCATCAGACCTTTAAGGGATATTTTTAAACGATGAAGGAAAACGTTAAGTTCTTTCTCGATATTGTCCCAATTTTCTTCGTTCGCGGTAGTAGGTATTGATTCCGGCGAATCCAAATAATCGTTTGCACTTTCCACAACACGTGTAACCTGTCCTCGATATGCAGATCTACTCGCGTCCTCCATTTCGATATAATTTTTGATTTAGAGGTTCAGTAAATTTATTGCCATTACCGGGTTTCGGCATCATGAAGAATTTCACTTTATTCCAACCGTACTTCAAAATGGTTAAAACAGGAATGAACCAAATTTAATATGTTTCTGTAAAAGAAAATATGACAGTTTGCAAAATATGACAGTTCGCGAAATAGTACAGTTTACAGTATGATAATACAAATATGGCAATTAAGGATTACAGGGTGTACAATTTTCTAAACTGTTAAAGTGTAAGCAAAATTGTCGATCTCCTAATAAAAGATAAAAAGATTAGTATAAAAAGTGCAAGTTAGAACCAAAAATATTTTTAAATTACAATACATATAAATACATTTGGTTCTAGGTAAATTACTTACTGAGTAAGTTTTGACTTGTAAAAAGCTTTAAACAAAAGAAAAAATATTCCCTTTAAAAGGATAACCTCTAAATGGTTAAAAGAGGCATTTTTCAAACCTCTCCACTATATGCTATACATTGAAACAGGAACAACGCCCATGCTGTTGCATACATTACAAATACCCAACCTCTCCAGAACACACAGGAAACGACAAACGCCACCATAAATTGCTGTGGTATCTGCTTCCGGAATAAGTGTCCAGAGGATGTAGGAAATTTAGCTTGAAAATTGTTGAGATATATGTATTAACAATTTTGCTCACTGTATATCTCACTGTCACAAAGACACCCCGTTTTTTTTTTTACAAGCTGTATATAATATTTTGAACTACATCAGATAAACGTTCTCTTTCATTCGTTAACCTTCAAATTGTAAGCACGTTTTTTGATTTGGTTCCACAGGTTATGGGTCCAGAACCTCCAAACTACGAGTAAAAGATCTATAATCGTATTAGATTTCTGGAATCACAACGTTTTTTTTGCAAGGAAATATTTAATTTCGGTACTGCATTGGTATTACTTTGCTGAGAATTTAGTCGAATCGCGTTTTTTGTTTGTAGAAGTTCACTTTTTTGTTTGAAATAAAATGGATTGTGATTTTTTTTAAATCAACAAATTAATTTCTGGAGGTCTATGGAGCACTTGGAAGTTCCAAGTGAAGATTTTGCTCAATGCTTCAAATAAACTATTTGAAGTTGTAAACGGGGAGGAGCCCAAGCCAGTTCTTACTGCTGCAGGCAAAATTGAAGATTTTAATGCCTGCCTGCCGTCCTGGTTGCAAAAGGCCAGGAAGGGACAAAAAAAATAACAAACCACTAATAGATATTTCAAATTTCACGACTTCAGGTGAGATGTGGACGAAGTTAATTGCTGTGTATGAGATGAAATCACAGACTAATGTTCACATTGTTGTACACCTTTAAGAAAGGTGCAAACGACAATATCGCCACTCATATATCAAGGTTAGAGAACATAGTACAGCAGCTGAAGGAAGCAGGCGAATAAGTTTCACAGACCATGATGATCACAAAAATCTTGATGACTTTACCTTCGCTTCTGCAGATAAAAATCTTCAAAATTTAACATCAAGACTCGTAATGGAAGAAACCCGCATGGAAATGTATCAAACGCAATCATCGGCGTCTACTTAGTCACAGTATACCTGAAGAACAAAATGCACTAATCACACAAACTTATCAGAAAAGTTGTGAAAAGAAAAGAAATATGCAGCAAGTCAAAAAAATGGGAAAGTGTTTTCTGTTCAAAAGACAAAATCAATGGTAAACATTTCACAGAAGAATTTTAATGCATTAGTGTGTGATGCTTTTACAAGTAGCATTGGTGAAACTCATTCTTTTGCAGCAGATGATTGGATATTAGACTCAGGTGCGAGTCATCACATGAGATTCCGACGCGAGTGGTTTCAAAATTTTGTTGAACTCGCAGAACCCATGACTGTTGTCATTGACAACGGAGAACAAATTTTTGCTCTCGGCAAAGGCAGCGTTGACATTTATGCCTTTGATAATCAGAAATGGTAAAGAAAAGTATTATTAAATGTATATTACTTGCCAAAGATTAAGTTAAATGTTTTCTCTTCGGGAGCAGCGCCGGGGAGCAGATAATCAATATAAGATGATAACTGTGCAACAAAAAGAAAAAGTTGAATCAATTGCAGTAAGTAAAATAGCACATTTGTTCAATAGAAAATGACAATGCGAAGAGGACACCTTTCAAATTCCGCACAGCCTAAGTCAACGTATAACGCCATCTATCGGGTTGGGGCATTGATCGCAGCACAGCGGCATCTATTATTTATCTCGTTAACTTCTCTCACAACGAATTTCACAATTATCCGAAATTTTCCAAGCTTCACAATAAATTTTCCACCTTTCCATCGTCCAATATTACCAAACCACGCAACAAAATGCAAAATTTTGTCGAAAAAAATGTTTCGTGCTTTTCCGTAATTTTTCGAGTTTTCCGGTAAGAATTTTCCATTTTTCCATTCGAAAAGTCAATTGTACACAAAACTCCGATTTCGATTTTCCAATTTCCCGAATTTTTCGAAGGGTTTTCCCAAAATTTTCTTTCGTAGAAACCTTCTCCTGGCAATTACGAACAACTGAAAAAGAATTTGAGCTAAATGGGCCAAGCAGTTCTCAATTGATGAATTACTATACGTATACATATACAAAGCAGGATCATTTGCCGTTGTAGTAATACATGGAAATCAATGATCCATATGGATGAATATGGACATAATAATTTTGTCCAAATCTGCAAAGGTGACAAAGGTAGTGTTCAAAATCTTCATAACATAATAGATACCTAATTCCATATAATTTGGCAAATCTATAAAAACGTCATCCTTTGTATACCGTTTTATTGGTCTAATCCGCATAGCTGTTTGTGTCATAAACTTGAAATACAAGAAAAGCTAGGAACAACAAAAGGAGGCGGTTGATTTATTTCACCATACGGAGGTAAACATAAAATAGATACAGGTAGTGACGGGGGCAAAGGAGAGAGCGAGGTTTTTCTAAGTGGCTGTTTACAAATGACTGGGAAATCCGACTGGGCAGGCAAGATTTTCTGAGTGTGGAACACGCGAATCGGTTCACTTGCATCATGTTTTCACCCAGTAATGTTCTACCGAGAATTGAGTAATGCTGTCTTTTAAATTCGTATTTTTTATGAATTACAAATAAATACAATTTTTGTTTAAGTGCAGCAGCAACCTTTGCATGTAGTACTATGTGTATGCAGTGAAAAAAGCATTAAAATTGCATTTAAATCGTCCCTGTAATAAATTTTTTCTTTTCATGCGTTAGGTATTACTCGATCAGCGATCACCAGAAAATGAGGAAAACATACTGAAAACGGAACGAAAAGGGATGAAAATATACCTGCTTCACCCGAGAATCTGCTTTGAAAGTGGATTTTCGGTGGAAGAAGGCCGATTTTCGGCGCATCAAACCCATCTCCCTCTGGCTTGTGAAAGTCATATATTGTATCCCTCTCAAATCAGGCACTAATAGACTGAGTCAAACGTAGTGCTTTGAAAAATCTTAACGGTATACTCCGATTTATCACTGTGTTCGTTAATTTAGCTTGGACCCTCGAGCAGAGTAGACGCATATATTAAAGTGATTTAGAATGTCAACCAAAGAAAATGTTTGCGTTATAAAAAATCCGTCAAGGAAAACAAATATTATTTTGTTAAGCGACAAAACATCATTAAACACCGTTGTATTTATTCCTCCGAATAAGGATGCACGTGTTTTATCTGGCAGAAACTTTGATAAAGTACTTGAAGATAGTATAACAGTGTCACTTAAACTTAAATGCAAAAAATGCTTCAATAATTCCTATCCACTAACCCAATAAATTGCATTTATTAAATTATGGTACAAATATTTGTAAACTGTATGGGCAAAACAAATAAATATATTTTTGTTAATTATTTTTTTACTTGTATTATATTTTTTTATTAATAATAAATTAATAAAACAGAAAGAGTTTTTTTTGTAATTGGGTTCTAACATTAAGTCTGATTTTATTCCTAACTGTTCTAAGACTTGTATATTCAAAGTGTATAGTATATTCATATTCAAAGTGATCGAAATTGCTAATATGTACTGATAATTTAAATATCATACCGATGGTGGGTGTCATTACATAACACTACCTCTTCGGCGAATATGCCAAAAAACTCGGCGTAACACATCTTCAAACACTGTTAAGATGACGAGGAGCTATACACCATCTATATATAAAGGTACAGGAATACTTCAAAATGGTTAAAACAGGAATGAACCAAATTTAATGTTTCTGTCAAAGAAAATATGACAGTTCGCGAAATATTACAGTTTACAGTATGAGAATACAAATATGGCAATTAAGGATTTCAGGGTGTACAATTTTCTACATCCTCCCCTCCAAAGATTAAAGAATTAATTGACTTCTAGCGGATACAATAGTTGAATGGGTCGTCGTAGTTTGGTTCCATTAGCTAATCTAATTTGACATGCCCTCACTTTATTGTCACGCCCAGTATAAACTTCTTCGACTATCGCCAACCGCCAGAATATTTTTGATAGAGATGGATCATGTAGAATGACGACATCATTAGGTTGGAATCCAGAAGATGCGCCTATATTCGAGTGGTGAAGTGTTCGGAGCTGCTGCAAATATTCAAGCTTCCAACGTTCCAAAGGCACCTCAAGGTTTTCAATCTCAAATTCCATCTTAATCAAAGTTCGCTGCTTGCTTTTGGATTTTCGAGTTGATATACATCACAAGACCCAGACGAACATATTAAAAAATGAGATGGAGTGAGAATATTTAAATCTCCATGATTTTCGGAAATATATGTCAATGGCCGGGAATTGACAACACTCTCAGCTTCTGCTAATAAATTTTCGTAGTTGCTCGAAATTAAGTATACTTCGTCCTATTGTTACCTTCAGTACTACCTTTATACTCCTGACGAGTCGCTCCCAAAAGCCGCCCCACCAAGCCGCCCTCTCAGCGACAAATTTCCACCGAATATCATTCTTGCTCACAAAATCTTGCACTGTCGCACCACTGAGCGCATCATTCAAAATCTTCAGTTCCTTAGATGCACTTTTAAATGTTTTTGCGTTATCGGAATAAATTAGGCTCGGAGTTCCTCTCCTTGCGAAAAATCTTCTCAACGCCAGCAAAGAGCATTCAGCAGTGAGATCTGTCACCAGTTCCAAGTGTACGGCTCTTATATAAACGCAAGTTAACAACATTATATACACCTTCTTTGTTGATCCTTCATAAGCCGATTCGTATGAATTTCGTTGCAAAATGCATGTTCTTGAACATATTTAATTCAGTATTGCTCGGCTAACTGAAGTTCATGTGCAGTGAGAAATTAATTCTTCTGACCAATATGCCATTTACGCAGACTGTGAGTAAAACGCAGTTACTCGCAGCATTTTTGTCCAACTACTAAAGCGTTCTATTGGGAAAAGATGTTCTCTCGAATAGGTTTTATTTTTATCTGTAATAGTTACTTGCGTTGAAATGTATGGTTGTGAAAGATCTACCCGAAGGTCATTATTTGGCCAATTTTCGGGATCCAGTCGTAACCAGGCAGGGCCATGTATCCAATGGTTTGAAGTTTCCAAAAAATTTGATGCTACACCTCTGGTTAAATAAACAGCGGGATTATCTTTCCCAGGGCAATGACTTCATTCAAAAGCTCTGATCAACTGTCTAATTTCTAAAACTCTATTTTCCACATATGGCTTCCATCTTTTCCCTGAATCGTTTCTAATCCAACATAGAGCAATTTTCGAGTCTGTTCAGAGACAAACGCGCTCAAATGAAACCTTTAAATTCTGGACCAAATATGAACATAGCCTTGAAGCAATTAGAACTGCAGTTAATTCTAACCTAGGCAGCTTTAGTTCATTCTGAGTGTCTGCCTGCCTTAAGGGTGCGACTCTATTTTTTGCGCATAAAAACCGCACGATCGTTTCTAGACCTTACGTAGGCAACAGTGCCATATGCCCTTCGGCTAGCATCAGCAAAAATATTGAGTTCCTTTCTGCTGGTATCTTTTCCATCAAAAATACAATGTGAAATTGAAGCATCCTTTAAGGTAACAACACTGTCATAATATAGACTCAAAATGTTCAGTAAGTCGGCTGGCAGATCTTGATCCCATTCCAACTTTCGTTCCCAAATCACTTGGAAAAGTATTTTAAAATTTATTAGAAATGGCCCGAGAAAACCCAAAGGATCGAAAAAAGATGATATGATACGTAAGAGGTATCGTTTGGTGGGTATGTATCATCGGTATGTACGTACCATATGACACCTAAAACTTTCTGTCTAGAAGGAGGAGGAAGGAGGAGGAGTCTAGGAAAAATATCTCCTTATGGCTTCATTGTTACTGTTCCACTTTCTTAGGTTCATTGCAGCTTTCTTTAGGGTATGACTTGACTGTTGGTATAAGCGCACATCTGCTCCTTCATCGTCCACGCTACATACAACATCATCCATGTAGAAACTGACAGATAAAATGGCACATGCCTCCGGGAACTCATCGCGTTCAGACCGAAGGTGTCGTTTCAAAGTTGCCCCCAAGAGAAAACGGCTGGATTTTACCCCAAAAGTTACCCGAGTCATCCGATAAATTTGATACTCTGGAAAAATAGAAACGTTAGAATCGACTTCAGATGAAAACCAATAGAACCGATGATCATCTCGATCCTTTTTACTCAATAATATCTGCAGAAATGCCTTTTCTATGTCTATAACTAGTCCAATAGAACCTATCCGAAAATTGAGTAACATTTTAAATAAATCCGGCATTAAATTAGGACCAGACAATAAGTTTTTGTTGAGAGATGAACAATGCTCTGCGCGGAAGCATCAAATACGATGCGGAGTTTTGAAGTAACTTTGTCTTCCCGATACACTTCCCGATGCGGCATGTAATACGTTCGAATACTATCCGTCATTTAATCCGCCCTTTCTGCAATGCCAGAGTTAATTAAATCCCACATTGCCCTATCGTACCTTAAAAGATCCGCAGGCGTTCAGAAAGTCTTTTTATAAATTCTATTTGTAAATTTTTATAAATTCTTGCGTAAATGTTTCGGTTTCACTTTTAATGGATTTAATACCAATCGTTTCAAGTTCCCATAATGTATTTCCATTTAACCCATTAACATGCAAAACATTCGCGTTACTTGTTTGAGTACTTAAGACACAAACCGGAGCTGGACCTTGTAAAGTCCATCCGAATAAGGTATCAATAGCCATTAACCGTTCATCGATTCGTTTGCCCGTTACTATTCGCCAATAATTATAAATGGACGCGCATCAGCTAATTCCAATTTAACATTATATACACACTGTTCAATATTCTTAATATAGAACGAGAGCCTGTGCGAGAATAAGCGCACAAAGGAATAATATCCACACAATATCATCCGATCCTGTGTGTGTACATGCAGGAACACCCCGGCAGTTCGCTATCAGCACTCAGGCGACGAACGCCAAGGAAAGCGGTCGGGATAAAATTATATTTCTAAAATGTGTTACAGTCCACTAGTTATATCAAATAAAAACATTATAATTCTGAACCTAAACGGTAGTGAGTTTATTTTACACACACCTTTCAGAGAGAATTGTAAGCAGATTAAGACAAATAGTCGGCACTACTACCGCGTTCAGTTTTAAACGAACTATATATATTTATTGAACGACTGCCTTTCGTCACTACCGAAAGGGATAACAGAAATATTTCGGGAGCCCACAAACTGTAATTTCAGTTTTTCCACAAGCGATTCCTTGAGTAATGTTAATTGGCTTCCACCGTCTAATATTACCCGCACGTACGCACTGAGATTTTCGTCTAGCTTTCGCAGTTTAACACCGTTTGTATTATCACGCTAGGAAGATGCTGTAGTGGCTCGAACTAACGGAGAGTTGACGTTCCGCAAACGCTACAATCGTTCGAGGCGTTGCGTTAAACGCGCGATAACGGAATTTGCTTTATCTTTGTACTAATTATAAATAAACACACATCTTGTGGTGAGTCGGGAATCAACTGACTTTATTTTTCCTATATTCTCTTATTTATACCTACTTATTCTATCTTAAATCTATATATAGCAATACTTATCTTATCTCTAATATACCTCCGATGGGATGGCTGCATATGCGTGGGTGTTCTCGGCATGAGTTCGGGGTTGGTGCTGTTGTTTATTTAGGATTGTATCGTGTGTCCCTTTTCGATGGGATCGATGGGATCGCTTGCCTATCTGCCTCTGTTGGGACGATATAAGTAGGTAGTATTTCCTACTTCAAGTGGATGATGTTAACTCCTCCCTTCCTAAGTGAGGATCGTCCACGATTCTCTTTGTCACGTTCAGGTTGCCGACATTGTCATGATTGACGTCACAGCGCACATGAGGGTTATCGTCTTTAAGTTGTTCTTTTTTGTAGAACATGGTTGATATTGGAGTTTGACATTCCACGGTCGTAAGTCAGTCCACGTCTTGGACTTTCCGAAGTTTGAGACAATCCCTTTTGTTGCATGCTGTAGAAGCTATTTTACAAATTGTAGAATATTTAATCGAAACATATAAAATATTAAATTGTTTCGAAGAAGTCTTTCATACATGATTGAGAATATTATATTTATTAGTTTCTAATTTATGCTAATTTAAGTAAAGTGCTCTTTTCTAATAGTTTTTTAATTGTACTTATCTTAGATTAATTACAATTTTTATTGTAGCAAGTTTTGCGAATAAGAAGATGATTTTTATATTTATAAAGGTATTTTAGTTTCTTATTTATTTCAAATTATAAAGATAACAATACAAATATCAAGGTATTCAAAACAATCTATCATAAAATCAGTTATTTTTACAAATAATCTATTCTAGATCAAAAGCTAGTCCTAGTCATTCTCAGTAATGGTATTTAAAAAATATAAAGAGGATAAGGAACAGACTTTAGTGGTCTTAATTTTTAACTTGTTTTCAAGTTATCCTTGTGGACCCCCCTTTTATCAGAATGGAAGTACCTTTCGCCAATTTCTTCGGTGTATGCGGCAGAGAGTTTATTTCCCAATTTTTATTAGTCTTAACGGGGATTTGACACCAACGTTAAAAGTTCGGTTCTGCATATTTTTGTGAACTATACTAAGTTCTGGCATTTGAATCCTCTTTACAAACATCTTTTCTTCCCTAACTGATGTTTGTGTTTCAGGAGGGTTGCTCGTATGTGGTTCATACTTGTCTTTTGAATATTTTTTATGAAATGACAGTTTCTCTGTTCCAAAATTGTGTCTTATCTCACCTTTGCTTAAATTTATGCTTGCATTTATTTGATTAAGCAGATCAAAGCCAATAATGCCATCAAATTTTGTTAAATTTGGTAATATAAAAAATTCACAGTCGACATCAAATAAATGCATTTTGCATTTATTTTTCACGATGTTGTTACCGTGTATGGAATTGATCAAAAAAGGTGTATTTATCGGCACAATTTTGTTTAACTCCTTAAGAGGTTTAATGTAATTTTTCGATGTGCCTGTATCTATTAACAGCTTAATACATTTTTCTCCCACTGTTCGTTCGATCCAGGGAAGTTGGGACTTTTCCCTTAAGAAATTTAGTTGTTCCTCTTCGAAGTCTTCTGCTTCGTTCTGCTCATATTTTACTTGCGGTGTGCGTTCATCTTGTATGTTATTTACTCTTTGTATTTGTGGTTCAGTTCGCTTTGAATCTGCCTGTCGTTTTTTATAAATATCTCCACTTTGGAAATTGTGGCTATTACGACTGGTAGGCCTATTCTCTTGACGGTTTTGGTATGATTCTTGTGAAGATATCTTCCGCCAATTAGAATTTTGTCTGAGACGGGAATTTGAAGTATCGACCTCCATTGGTTCAAAATGAGTTTGGACATTTTCATAAATGTTGTTTCCATTACTCCACTGGTGTTTCCCGATGAAATATGGATTCTTATTATGTCCATAACCTTGTGTTCTGCTATAATCTGCACTATTTCGGTATTCTTTTTGTTTTTTCTCTTCTATTTTTTGCGCAAAACTGGTTGCAAATGCATAGCGTTCATTATTGGACTCTACTTCCTGTGCCAGTGCCAATGCGCTTGGTAAATCATTAAAATGCTTCAATAATTCCTATCCACTAACCCAATAAATTGCATTTATTAAATTATGGTACAAATATTTGTAAACTGTATGGGCAAAACAAATAAATATATTTTTGTTAATTATTTTTTTACTTGTATTATATTTTTTTATTAATAATAAATTAATAAAACAGAAAGAGTTTTTTTTGTAATTGGGTTCTAACATTAAGTCTGATTTTATTCCTAACTGTTCTAAGACTTGTATATTCAAAGTGTATAGTATATTCATATTCAAAGTGATCGAAATTGCTAATATGTCCTGATAATTTAAATATCATACCGATGGTGGGTGTCATTACATAACACTACCTCTTCGGCGAATATGCCAAAAAACTCGGCGTAACACATCTTCAAACACAGTTAAGACGACGAGGAGCTATACACCATCTATATATAAAGGTACAGGAATACTTCAAAATGGTTAAAACAGGAATGAACCAAATTTAATGTTTCTGTCAAAGAAAATATGACAGTTCGCGAAATATTACAGTTTACAGTATGAGAATACAAATATGGCAATTAAGGATTTCAGGGTGTACAATTTTCTACATCCTCCCCTCCAAAGATTAAAGAATTAATTGACTTCTAGCGGATACAATAGTTGAATGGGTCGTCGTAGTTTGGTTCCATTAGCTAATCTAATTTGACATGCCCTCACTTTATTGTCACGCCCAGTATAAACTTCTTCGACTATCGCCAACCGCCAGAATATTTTTGATAGAGATGGATCATGTAGAATGACGACATCATTAGGTTGGAATCCAGAAGATGCGCCTATATTCGAGTGGTGAAGTGTTCGGAGCTGCTGCAAATATTCAAGCTTCCATCGTTCCAAAGGCACCTCAAGGTTTTCAATCTCGAGTTCCATCTTAATCGAAGTTCGCTGCTTGCTTGTGGATTTTCGAGTTGATATACATCACAAGACCCAGACGAACATATTAAAAAATGAGATGGAGTGAGAATATTTAAATCTCCAGGATTTTGGGAAATATATGTCAATGGCCGGGAATTGACAACACTCTCAGCTTCTGCTAATAACTTTTCGTAGTTGCTCGAAATTAAGTATACTTCGTCCTATTGTTACCTTCAGTACTACCTTTACACTCCTGACGAGTCGCTTCCAAAAGCCGCCCCACCAAGCCGCCCTCTCAGCGATAAATTTCCACCGAATATCATTCTTGCTCACAAAATCTTGCACTGTCGCACCACTGAGCGCATCATTCAAAATCTTCAGTTCCTTAGATGCACTTTTAAATGTTTTTGCGTTATCGGAATAAATTAGGCTCGGAGTTCCTCTCCTTGCGAAAAATCTTCTCAACGCCAGCAAAGAGCATTCAGCAGTGAGATCTGTCACCAGTTCCAAGTGTACGGCTCTTATATAAACGCAAGTTAACAACATTATATACACCTTCTTTGTTGATCCTTCATAAGCCGATTCGTATGAATTTCGTTGCAAAATGCATGTTCTTGAACATATTTAATTCAGTATTGCTCGGCTAACTGAAGTTCATGTGCAGTGAGAAATTAATTCTTCTGACCAATATGCCATTTACGCAGACTGTGAGTAAAACGCAGTTACTCGCAGCATTTTTGTCCAACTACTAAAGCGTTCTATTGGGAAAAGAGGTTCTCTCGAATAGGTTTTATTTTTATCTGTAATAGTTACTTGCGTTGAAATGTATGGTTGTGAAAGATCTACCCGAAGGTCATTATTTGGCCAATTTTCGGGATCCAGTCGTAACCAGGCAGGGCCATGTATCCAATGGTTTGAAGTTTCCAAAAATTTTGATGCTACACCTCTGGTTAAATAATCAGCGGGATTATCTTTCCCAGGGCAATGACTTCATTCAAAAGCTCTGATCAACTGTCTAATTTCTAAAACTCTATTTTCCACATATGGCTTCCATCTTTTCTCTGAATCGTTTCTAATCCAACATAGAGCAATTTTCGAGTCTGTTCAGAGACAAACGCGCTCAAATGAAACCTTTAAATTCTGGACCAAATATGAACATAGCCTTGAAGCAATTAGAACTGCAGTTAATTCTAACCTAGGCAGCTTTAGTTCATTCTGAGTGTCTGCCTGCCTTAAGGGTGCGACTCTATTTTTTGCGCATAAAAACCGCACGATCGTTTCTAGACCTTACGTAGGCAACAGTGCCATATGCCCTTCGGCTAGCATCAGCAAAAATATTGAGTTCCTTTCTGCTGGTATCTTTTCCATCAAAAATACAATGTGAAATTGAAGCATCCTTTAAGGTAACAACACTGTCATAATATAGACTCAAAATGTTCAGTAAGTCGGCTGGCAGATCTTGATCCCATTCCAACTTTCGTTCCCAAATCACTTGGAAAAGTATTTTAAAATTTATTAGAAATGGCCCGAGAAAACCCAAAGGATCGAAAAAAGATGATATGATACGTAAGAGGTATCGTTTGGTGGGTATGTATCATCGGTATGTACGTACCATATGACACCTAAAACTTTCTGTCTAGCAGGAGGAGGAAGGAGGAGGAGTCTAGGAAAAATATCTCCTTATGGCTTCATTGTTACTGTTCCACTTTCTTAGGTTCATTGCAGCTTTCTTTAGGGTATGACTTGACTGTTGGTATAAGCGCACATCTGCTCCTTCATCGTCCACGCTACATACAACATCATCCATGTAGAAACTGACAGATAAAATGGCACATGCCTCCGGGAACTCATCGCGTTCAGACCGAAGGTGTCGTTTCAAAGTTGCCCCCAAGAGAAAACGGCTGGATTTTACCCCAAAAGTTACCCGAGTCATCCGATAAATTTGATACTCTGGAAAAATAGAAACGTTAGAATCGACTTCAGATGAAAACCAATAGAACCGATGATCATCTCGATCCTTTTTACTCAATAATATCTGCAGAAATGCCTTTTCTATGTCTATAACTAGTCCAATAGAACCTATCCGAAAATTGAGTAACATTTTAAATTAATCCGGCATTAAATTAGGACCAGACAATAAGTTTTTGTTGAGAGATGAACAATGCTCTGCGCGGAAGCATCAAATACGATGCGGAGTTTTGAAGTAACTTTGTCTTCCCGATACACTTCCCGATGCGGCATATAATACGTTCGAATACTATCCGTCATTTAATCCGCCCTTTCTGCAATGCCAGAGTTAATTAAATCCCACATTGCCCTATCGTACCTTAAAAGATCCGCAGGCGTTCAGAAAGTCTTTTTATAAATTCTATTTGTAAATTTTTATAAATTCTTGCGTAAATGTTTCGGTTTCACTTTTAATGGATTTAATACCAATCGTTTCAAGTTAACATAATGTATTTCCATTTAACCCATTAACATGCAAAACATTCGCGTTACTTGTTTGAGTACTTAAGACACAAACCGGAGCTGGACCTTGTAAAGTCCATCCGAATAAGTTATCAATAGCCATTAACCGTTCATCGATTCGTTTGCCCGTTACTATTCGCCAATAATTATAAATGGACGCGCATCAGCTAATTCCAATTTAACATTATATACACACTGTTCAATATTCTTAATATAGAACAAGAGCCTGTGGGAGAATAAGCGCACAAAGGAATGATATCCACACAATATCATCCGATCCTGTGTGTGTACATGCAGGAACACCCCGGCAGTTCGCTATCAGCACTCAGGCGACGAACGCCAAGGAAAGCGGTCGGGATAAAATTATATTTCTAAAATGTGTTACAGTCCACTAGTTATATCAAATAAAAACATTATAATTCTGAACCTAAACGGTAGTGAGTTTATTTTACACACACCTTTCAGAGAGAATTGTAAGCAGATCAAGACAAATAGTCGGCACTACTACCGCGTTCAGTTTTAAACTATATATTTATTGAACGACTGCCTTTCGTCACTACCGAAAGGGATAACAGAAATATTTCGGGAGCCCACAAACTGTAATTTCAGTTTTTCCACAAGCGATTCCTTGAGTAATGTTAATTGGCTTCCACCGTCTAATATTACCCGCACGTACGCACTGAGATTTTCGTCAAGCTTTCGCAGTTTAACACCGTTTGTATTATCACGCTAGGAAGATGCTGTAGTGGCTCGAACTAACGGAGAGTTGACGTTCCGCAAACGCTACAATCGTTCGAGGCGTTGCGTTAAACGCGCGATAACGGAATTTGCTTTATCTTTGTACTAATTATAAATAAACACACATCTTGTGGTGAGTCGGGAATCAACTGACTTTATTTTTCCTATATTCTCTTATTTATACCTACTTATTCTATCTTAAATCTATATATAGCAATACTTATCTTATCTCTAATATACCTCCGATGGGATGGCTGCATATGCGTGGGTGTTCTCGGCATGAGTTCGGGGTTGGTGCTGTTGTTTATTTAGGATTGTATCGTGTGTCCCTTTTCGATGGGATCGATGGGATCGCTTGCCTATCTGCCTCTGTTGGGACGATATAAGTAGGTAGTATTTCCTACTTCAAGTGGATGATGTTAACTCCTCCCTTCCTAAGTGAGGATCGTCCACGATTCTCTTTGTCACGTTCAGGTTGCCGACATTGTCATGATTGACGTCACAGCGCACATGAGGGTTATCGTCTTTAAGTTGTTCTTTTTTGTAGAACATGGTTGATATTGGAGTTTGACATTCCACGGTCGTAAGTCAGTCCACGTCTTGGACTTTCCGAAGTTTGAGACAATCCCTTTTGTTGCATGCTGTAGAAGCTATTTTACAAATTGTAGAATATTTAATCGAAACATATAAAATATTAAATTGTTTCGAAGAAGTCTTTCATACATGATTGAGAATATTATATTTATTAGTTTCTAATTTATGCTAATTTAAGTAAAGTGCTCTTTTCTAATAGTTTTTTAATTGTACTTATCTTAGATTAATTACAATTTTTATTGTAGCAAGTTTTGCGAATAAGAAGATGATTTTTATATTTATAAAGGTATTTTAGTTTCTTATTTATTTCAAATTATAAAGATAACAATACAAATATCAAGGTATTCAAAACAATCTATCATAAAATCAGTTATTTTTACAAATAATCTATTCTAGATCAAAAGCTAGTCCTAGTCATTCTCAGTAATGGTATTTAAAAAATATAAAGAGGATAAGGAACAGACTTTAGTGGTCTTAATTTTTAACTTGTCTTCAAGTTATCCTTGTGGACCCTCCCCCCTTTTATCAGAATGGAAGTGCCTTTCGCCAATTTCTTCGGTGTATGCGGCAGAGAGTTTATTTCCCAATTTTTATTAGTCTTAACGGGGATTTTGACACCAACGTTAAAAGTTCGGTTCTGCATATTTTTGTGAACTATACTAAGTTCTGGCATTTGAATCCTCTTTACAAACATCTTTTCTTCCCTAACTGATGTTTGTGTTTCAGGAGGGTTGCTCGTATGTGGTTCATACTTGTCTTTTGAATATTTTTTATGAAATGACAGTTTCTCTGTTCCAAAATTGTGTCTTATCTCACCTTTGCTTAAATTTATGCTTGCATTTATTTGATTAAGCAGATCAAAGCCAATAATGCCATCAAATTTTGTTAAATTTGGTAATATAAAAAATTCACAGTCGACATCAAATAAATGCATTTTGCATTTATTTTTCACGATGTTGTTACCGTGTATGGAATTGATCAAAAAAGGTGTATTTATCGGCACAATTTTGTTTAACTCCTTAAGAGGTTTAATGTAATTTTTCGATGTGCCTGTATCTATTAACAGCTTAATACATTTTTCTCCCACTGTTCGTTCGATCCAGGGAAGTTGGGACTTTTCCCTTAAGAAATTTAGTTGTTCCTCTTCGAAGTCTTCTGCTTCGTTCTGCTCATATTTTACTTGCGGTGTGCGTTCATCTTGTATGTTATTTACTCTTTGTATTTGTGGTTCAGTTCGCTTTGAATCTGCCTGTCGTTTTTTATAAATATCTCCACTTTGGAAATTGTGGCTATTACGACTGGTAGGCCTATTCTCTTGACGGTTTTGGTATGATTCTTGTGAAGATATCTTCCGCCAATTAGAATTTTGTCTGAGACGGGAATTTGAAGTATCGACCTCCATTGGTTCAAAATGAGTTTGGACATTTTCATAAATGTTGTTTCCATTACTCCACTGGTGTTTCCCGATGAAATATGGATTCTTATTATGTCCATAACCTTGTGTTCTGCTATAATCTGCACTATTTCGGTATTCTTTTTGTTTTTTCTCTTCTATTTTTTGCGCAAAACTGGTTGCAAATGCATAGCGTTCATTATTGGACTCTACTTCCTGTGCCAGTGCCAATGCGCTTGGTAAATCATTAGGTCGTGATGCAAAAAGGATATCACTGAGAGGTCTTTTTATACCTGATATAAACGTCCTTAATGCATCTGCCCTATACTTTTCACAAAATGCGTCAGCTATTATGCCTTTGTGTGACATCATTGTCTTATTGGTCAGCAATGTCAGTTTTTTCTCTACTTCGTCGAAAAACTGTATAACTGACAGGTTACCCTGTCTGAGGGTCGAAAGTTCCTGCTCGATTAGATATATGGGACGTTTGTCCGCATATGAAAAATCCAATCTGGCAATGATTGCATCAAAATTTAACACTGTGTTAAATGATGCTAAGATCGAATCAGCTGAACCCCTTATTTTATTGCGAATGATTCCGACAGCTTGGAAATGCTTAGAAGAATTTTCGAAAGGTTTAAACATTTCGTAAGCGGTTTGTGCAGCTTGCCGCCATGAGACGTAGCTGCTACTTCGACCGTCGAACTCGGGAAGAGATTTTACCAAATCTAAAGATTCGTCGCATCTGATGGACCAATCTATTTTAATCCGTTCGAATGTAATCGCGGTCGGTCTTTTTTCAACAGAGTTTAATTTACTCTCCAAAGTTTCAATTCGTTTCTGAAACACCTGGGTTTGTTTGGCCAGGGCAGCCGTAACTGCTGCTTTGACGGCTGCTGACGGTACTTTTATTTTTTTTTAAGTTATTTTACTTAAAATTTTTTTTTGTTTTATGAATTTATTTTTCACAAATTTTTTTTATTCACTGAGGCCTCTTTGAGACTCATATTTTTTTTTTTTGGGCTCTTTTCGGCCGTATGTTGGGCGCCAATTATAAATAAACACACATCTTGTGGTGAGTCGGGAATCAACTGACTTTATTTTTCCTATATTCTCTTATTTATACCTACTTATTCTATCTTAAATCTATATATAGCAATACTTATCTTATCTCTAATATACCTCCGATGGGATGGCTGCATATGCGTGGGTGTTCTCGGCATGAGTTCGGGGTTGGTGCTGTTGTTTATTTAGGATTGTATCGTGTGTCCCTTTTCGATGGGATCGATGGGATCGCTTGCCTATCTGCCTCTGTTGGGACGATATAAGTAGGTAGTATTTCCTACTTCAAGTGGATGATGTTAACTTACTCAATAGCAATTTCGCGATCCTTAATTTGTTCATCAGACCTTTAAGGGATATTTTTAAACGATGAAGGAAAACGTTAAGTTCTTTCTCGATATTGTCCCAATTTTCTTCGTTCGCGGTAGTAGGTATTGATTCCGGCGAATCCAAATAATCGTTTGCACTTTCCACAACACGTGTAACCTGTCCTCGATATGCAGATCTACTCGCGTTCTCCATTTCGATATAATTTTTGACTTAGAGGTTCAGTAAATTTATTGCCATTACCGGGTTTCGGCATCATGAAGAATATCACTTTATTCCAACCGTACTTCAAAATGGTTAAAACAGGAATGAACCAAATTTAATATGTTTCTGTAAAAGAAAATATGACAGTTTGCAAAATATGACAGTTCGCGAAATAGTACAGTTTACAGTATGATAATACAAATATGGCAATTAAGGATTACAGGGTGTACAATTTTCTAAACTGTCAAAGTGTAAGCAAAATTGTCGATCTCCTAATAAAAGATAAAAAGATTAGTATAAAAAGTGCAAGTTAGAACCAAAAATATTTTTAAATTACAATACATGTAAATACATTTGGTTCTAGGAAAATTACTTACTGAGTAAGTTTTGACTTGTAAAAAGCTTTAAACAAAAGAAAAAAATATTCCCTTTAAAAGGATAACCTCTAAATGGTTAAAAGAGGCATTTTTCAAACCTCTCCACTATATGCTATACATTGCAACAGGAACAACGCCCATGCTGTTGCATACATTACAAATACCCAACCTCTCCAGAACACACAGGAAACGACAAACGCCACCAAAAATTGCTGTGGTATCTGCTTCCGGAATAAGTGTCCAGAGGATGTAGGAAATTTAGCTTGAAAATTGTTGAGATATATGTATTAACAATTTTGCTCACTGTATATCTCACTGTCACAAAGATACCCCGTTGTTTTTTTACAAGCTGTATATAATATTTTGAACCACATCAAATAAACGTTCTCTTTCATTCGTTAACCTTCAAATGGTAAGCACGTTTTCTGATTTGGTTCCACAGGTTATAGGTCCAGAACTTCCAAACTACGAGTAAAAGATCTATAATCGTATTAGATTTCTGGAATCACAACGTTTTTTTTGCAAGGAAATATTTAATTTCGGTACTGCATTGGTATACTTTGCTGAGAATTTAGTCGAATCGCGTTTTTTGTTTGTAGAAGTTCACTTTTTTGTTTGAAATAAAATGGATTTCTGGAGGTCTATGGAGCACTTGGAAGTTCCAAGTGAAGATTTTGCTCAATGCTTCAAATAAACTATTTGAAGTTGTAAACGGGGAGGAGCCCAAGCCAGTTCTTACTGCTGCAGGCAAAATTGAAGATTTTAATGCCTGCCTGCCGTCCTGGTTGCAAAAGGCCAGGAAGGCACAAAAAATAATAGCTACAACTATCGGTCAGCAACCACTAATAGATATTTCAAATTTCACGACTTCAGGTGAGATGTGGACGAAGTTAATTGCTGTGTATGAGATGAAATCACAGACTAATGTTCACATTGTTGTACACCTTTAAGAAAGGTGCAAACGACAATATCGCCACTCATATATCAAGGTTAGAGAACATAGTACAGCAGCTGAAGGAAGCAGGCGAATAAGTTTCACAGACCATGATGATCACAAAAATCTTGATGACTTTACCACCACAATTCAATAATTTTTTTAGTGCGTGAGAGTCCACCGCTTCTGCAGATAAAAATCTTCAAAATTTAACATCAAGACTCGTAATGGAAGAAACCCGCATGGAAATGTATCAAACGCAATCATCGGCGTCTACTTAGTCACAGTATACCTGAAGAACAAAATGCACTAATCACACAAACTTATCAGAAAAGTTGTGAAAAGAAAAGAAATATGCAGCAAGTCAAAAAAATGGGAAAGTGTTTTCTGTTCAAAAAGAGTGGACATTGGAAAAGGGATCCTCAAAAGACAAAATCAATGGTAAACATTTCACAGAAGAATTTTAATGCATTAGTGTGTGATGCTTTTACAAGTAGCATTGGTGAAACTCATTCTTTTGCAGCAGATGATTGGATATTAGACTCAGGTGTGAGTCATCACATGAGTTTCCGACGCGAGTGGTTTCAAAATTTTGTTGAACTCGCAGAACCCATGACTGTTGTCATTGGCAACGGAGAACAAATTTTTGCTCTCGGCAAAGGCAGCGTTGACATTTATGCCTTTGATAATCAGAAATGGTAAAGAAAAGTATTATTAAATGTATATTACTTGCCAAAGATTAAGTTAAATGTTTTCTCTTCGGGAGCAGCGCCGGATAATCAATATAGGATGATAACTGTGCAACAAAAAGAAAAGGTTGAATCAATTGCAGTAAGTAAAATAGCACATTTGTTCAATAGAAAATGACAATGCGAAAAGGACACCTTTCAAATTCCGCACAGCCTAAGTCAACGTATAACGCCATCTATCGGGTTGGGGCATTGATCGCAGCACAGCGGCATCTATTATTTATCTCGTTAACTTCTCTCACAACGAATTTCACAATTATCCGAAATTTTCCAAGCTTCACAATAAATTTTCCACCTTTACATCGTCCAATATTACCAAACCACGCAACAAATGCAAAATTGTGTCGAAAAAAATGTTTCGTGCTTTTCCGTAATTTTTCGAGTTTTCCGGTAAGAATTTTCCATTTTTCCATTCGAAAAGTCACTTGTACACAAAACTCCGATTTCGATTTTCCAATTTCCCGAATTTTTCGAAGGGTTTTCCCAAAATTTTCTTTCGTAAAAACCTTCTCCTGGCAATTACGAACAACTGAAAAAGAATTTGAGCTAAATGGGCCAAGCAGTTCTCAATTGATGAATTACTATACATATACATATACAAAGCAGGATCACTTGCCGTTGTAGTAATACATGGAAATCAATGATCCATATGGATGAATATGGACATAATAATTTTGTCCAAATCTGCAAAGGTGACAAAGGTAGTGTTCAAAATCTTCATAACATAATAGATACCTAATTCCATATAATTTGGCAAATCTATAAAAACGTCATCCTTTGTATACCGTTTTATTGGTCTAATCCGCATAGCTGTTTGTGTCATAAACTTGAAATACAAGAAAAGCTAGGAACAACAAAAGGAGGCGGTTGATTTATTTCACCATACGGAGGTAAACATAAAATAGATACAGGTAGTGACGGGGGCAAAGGAGAGAGCGAGGTTTTTCTAAGTGGCTGTTTACAAATGACTGGGAAATCCGACTGGGCAGGCAAGATTTTCTGAGTGTGGAACACGCGAATCGGTTCACTTGCATCATGTTTTCACCCAGTAATGTTCTACCGAGAATTGAGTAATGCTGTCTTTTAAATTCGTATTTTTTATGAATTACAAATAAATACAATTTTTGTTTAAGTGCAGCAGCAACCTTTGCATGTAGTACTATGTGTATGCAGTGAAAAAAGCATTAAAATTGCATTTAAATCGTCCCTGTAATAAATTTTTTCTTTTCATGCGTTAGGTATTACTCGATCAGCGATCACCAGAAAATGAGGAAAACATACTGAAAACGGAACGAAAAGGGATGAAAATATACCTGCTTCACCCGAGAATCTGCTTTGAAAGTGGATTTTCGGTGGAAGAAGGCCGATTTTCGGCGCATCAAACCCATCTCCCTCTGGCTTGTGAAAGTCATATATTGTATCCCTCTCAAATCAGGCACTAATAGACTGAGTCAAACGTAGTGCTTTGAAAAATCTTAACGGTATACTCCGATTTATCACTGTGTTCGTTAATTTAGCTTGGACCCTCGAGCAGAGTAGACGCATATATTAAAGTGATTTAGAATGTCAACCAAAGAAAATGTTTGCGTTATAAAAAATCCGTCAAGGAAAACAAATGTTATTTTGTTAAGCGACAAAACATCATTAAACACCGTTGTATTTATTCCTCCGAATAAGGATGCACGTGTTTTATCTGGCAGAAACTTTGATAAAGTACTTGAAGATAATATAACAGTGTCACTTAAACTTAAATGCAAAAAATGCTTCAATAATTCCTATCCACTAATCCAATAAATTGCATTTATTAAATTATGGTACAAATATTTGTAAACTGTATGGGCAAAACAAATAAATATATTTTTGTTAATTATTTTTTTACTTGTATTATATTTTTTTATTAATAATAAATTAATAAAACAGAAAGAGTTTTTTTTGTAATTGGGTTCTAACATTAAGTCTGATTTTATTCCTAACTGTTCTAACATTAAGTCTGATTTTATTCCTGACTGTTCTAAGACTTGTATATTCAAAGTGTATAGTATATTCATATTCAAAGTGATCGAAATTGCTAATATGTACTGATAATTTAAATATCATACCGATGGTGGGTGTCATTACATAACACTACCTCTTCGGCGAATATGCCAAAAAACTCGGCGTAACACATCTTCAAACACAGTTAAGACGACGAGGAGCTATACACCATCTATATATAAAGGTACAGGAATACTTCAAAATGGTTAAAACAGGAATGAACCAAATTTAAAGTTTCTGTCAAAGAAAATATGACAGTTCGCGAAATATTACAGTTTACAGTATGAGAATAGAAATATGGCAATTAAGGATTTCAGGGTGTACAATTTTCTACATCCTCCCCTCCAAAGATTAAAGAATTAATTGACTTCTAGCGGATACAATAGTTGAATGGGTCGTCGTAGTTTGGTTCCATTAGCTAATCTAATTTGACATGCCCTCACTTTGTTGTCACGCCCAGTATAAACTTCTTCGACTATCGCCAACCGCCAGAATATTTTTGATAGAGATGGATCATGTAGAATGACGACATCATTAGGTTGGAATCCAGAAGATGCGCCTATATTCGAGTGGTGAAGTGTTCGGAGCTGCTGCAAATATTCGAGCTTCCAACGTTCCAAAGGCACCTCAAGGTTTTCAATCTCGAGTTCCATCTTAATCGAAGTTCGCTGCTTGCTTGTGGATTTTCGAGTTGATATACATCACAAGACCCAGACGAACATATTAAAAAATGAGATGGAGTGAGAATATTTAAATCTCCAGGATTTTCGGAAATATATGTCAATGGCCGGGAATTGACAACACTCTCAGCTTCTGCTAATAACTTTTCGTAGTTGCTCGAAATTAAGTATACTTCGTCCTATTGTTACCTTCAGTACTACCTTTACACTCCTGACGAGTCGCTTCCAAAAGCCGCCCCACCAAGCCGCCCTCTCAGCGATAAATTTCCACCGAATATCATTCTTGCTCAAAAAATCTTGCACTGTCGCACCACTGAGCGCATCATTCAAAATCTTCAGTTCCTTAGATGCACTTTTAAATGTTTTTGCGTTATCGGAATAAATTAGGCTCGGAGTTCCTCTCCTTGCGAAAAATCTTCTCAACGCCAGCAAAGAGCATTCAGCAGTGAGATCTGTCACCAGTTCCAAGTGTACGGCTCTTATATAAACGCAAGTTAACAACATTATATACACCTTCTTTGTTGATCCTTCATAAGCCGATTCGTATGAATTTCGTTGCAAAATGCAGTTCATGTGCAGTGAGAAATTAATTCTTCTGACCAATATGCCATTTACGCAGACTATGGGTAAAACGCAGTTACTCGCAGCATTTTTGTCCAACTACTAAAGCGTTCTATTGGGAAAAGAGGTTCTCTCGAATAGGTTTTATTTTTATCTGTAATAGTTACTTGCGTTGAAATGTATGGTTGTGAAAGATCTACCCGAAGGTCATTATTTGGCCAATTTTCGGGATCCAGTCGTAACCAGGCAGGGCCATGTATCCAATGGTTTGAAGTTTCCAAAAAATTTGATGCTACACCTCTGGTTAAATAATCAGCGGGATTATCTTTCCCAGGGCAATGACTTCATTCAAAAGCTCTGATCAACTGTCTAATTTCTAAAACTCTATTTTCCACATATGGCTTCCATCTTTTCCCTGAATCGTTTCTAATCCAACATAGAGCAATTTTCGAGTCTGTTCAGAGACAAACGCGCTCAAATGAAACCTTTAAATTCTGGAGCAAATATGAACATAGCCTTGAAGCAATTAGAACTGCAGTTAATTCTAACCTAGGCAGCTTTAGTTCATTCTGAGTGTCTGCCTGCCTTAAGGGTGCGACTCTATTTTTTGCGCATAAAAACCGCACGATCGTTTCTAGACCTTACGTAGGCAACAGTGCCATATGCCCTTCGGCTAGCATCAGCAAAAATATTGAGTTCCTTTCTGCTGGTATCTTTTCCATCAAAAATACAATGTGAAATTGAAGCATCCTTTAAGGTAACAACACTGTCATAATATAGACTCAAAATGTTCAGTAAGTCGGCTGGCAGATCTTGATCCCATTCCAACTTTCGTTCCCAAATCACTTGGAAAAGTATTTTAAAATTTATTAGAAATGGCCCGAGAAAACCCAAAGGATCGAAAAAAGATGATATGATACGTAAGAGGTATCGTTTGGTGGGTATGTATCATCGGTATGTACGTACCATATGACACCTAAAACTTTCTGTCTAGAAGGAGGAGGAAGGAGGAGGAGTCTAGGAAAAATATCTCCTTATGGCTTCATTGTTACTGTTCCACTTTCTTAGGTTCATTGCAGCTTTCTTTAGGGTATGACTTGACTGTTGGTATAAGCGCACATCTGCTCCTTCATCGTCCACGCTACATACAACATCATCCATGTAGAAACTGACAGATAAAATGGCACATGCCTCCGGGAACTCATCGCGTTCAGACCGAAGGTGTCGTTTCAAAGTTGCCCCCAAGAGAAAACGGCTGGATTTTACCCCAAAAGTTACCCGAGTCATCCGATAAATTTGATACTCTGGAAAAATAGAAACGTTAGAATCGACTTCAGATGAAAACCAATAGAACCGATGATCATCTCGATCCTTTTTACTCAATAATATCTGCAGAAATGCCTTTTCTATGTCTATAACTAGTCCAATAGAACCTATCCGAAAATTGAGTAACATTTTAAATTAATCCGGCATTAAATTAGGACCAGACAATAAGTTTTTGTTGAGAGATGAACAATGCTCTGCGCGGAAGCATCAAATACGATGCGGAGTTTTGAAGTAACTTTGTCTTCCCGATACACTTCCCGATGCGGCATATAATACGTTCGAATACTATCCGTCATTTAATCCGCCCTTTCTGCAATGCCAGAGTTAATTAAATCCCACATTGCCCTATCGTACCTTAAAAGATCCGCAGGCGTTCAGAAAGTCTTTTTATAAATTCTATTTGTAAATTTTTATAAATTCTTGCGTAAATGTTTCGGTTTCACTTTTAATGGATTTAATACCAATCGTTTCAAGTTAACATAATGTATTTCCATTTAACCCATTAACATGCAAAACATTCGCGTTACTTGTTTGAGTACTTAAGACACAAACCGGAGCTGGACCTTGTAAAGTCCATCCGAATAAGTTATCAATAGCCATTAACCGTTCATCGATTCGTTTGCCCGTTACTATTCGCCAATAATTATAAATGGACGCGCATCAGCTAATTCCAATTTAACATTATATACACACTGTTCAATATTCTTAATATAGAACAAGAGCCTGTGGGAGAATAAGCGCACAAAGGAATAATATCCACACAATATCATCCGATCCTGTGTGTGTACATGCAGGAACACCCCGGCAGTTCGCTATCAGCACTCAGGCGACGAACGCCAAGGAAAGCGGTCGGGATAAAATTATATTTCTAAAATGTGTTACAGTCCACTAGTTATATCAAATAAAAACATTATAATTCTGAACCTAAACGGTAGTGAGTTTATTTTACACACACCTTTCAGAGAGAATTGTAAGCAGATCAAGACAAATAGTCGGCACTACTACCGCGTTCAGTTTTAAACGAACTATATATATTTATTGAACGACTGCCTTTCGCCACTACCGAAAGGGATAACAGAAATATTTCGGGAGCCCACAAACTGTAATTTCAGTTTTTCCACAAGCGATTCCTTGAGTAATGTTAATTGGCTTCCACCGTCTAATATTACCCGCACGTAGCACTGAGATTTTCGTCAAGCTTTCGCAGTTTAACACCGTTTGTATTATCACGCTAGGAAGATGCTGTAGTGGCTCGAACTAACGGAGAGTTGACGTTCCGCAAACGCTACAATCGTTCGAGGCGTTGCGTTAAACGCGCGATAACGGAATTTGCTTTATCTTTGTACTAATTATAAATAAACACACATCTTGTGGTGAGTCGGGAATCAACTGACTTTATTTTTCCTATATTCTCTTATTTATACCTACTTATTCTATCTTAAATCTATATATAGCAATACTTATCTTATCTCTAATACACCTCCGATGGGATGGCTGCATATGCGTGGGTGTTCTCGGCATGAGTTCGGGGTTGGTGCTGTTGTTTATTTAGGATTGTATCGTGTGTCCCTTTTCGATGGGATCGATGGGATCGCTTGCCTATCTGCCTCTGTTGGGACGATATAAGTAGGTAGTATTTCCTACTTCAAGTGGATGATGTTAACTCCTCCCTTCCTAAGTGAGGATCGTCCACGATTCTCTTTGTCACGTTCAGGTTGCCGACATTGTCATGATTGACGTCACAGCGCACATGAGGGTTATCGTCTTTAAGTTGTTCTTTTTTGTAGAACATGGTTGATATTGGAGTTTGACATTCCACGGTCGTAAGTCAGTCCACGTCTTGGACTTTCCGAAGTTTGAGACAATCCCTTTTGTTGCATGCTGTAGAAGCTATTTTACAAATTGTAGAATATTTAATCGAAACATATAAAATATTAAATTGTTTCGAAGAAGTCTTTCATACATGATTGAGAATATTATATTTATTAGTTTCTAATTTATGCTAATTTAAGTAAAGTGCTCTTTTCTAATAGTTTTTTAATTGTACTTATCTTAGATTAATTACAATTTTTATTGTAGCAAGTTTTGCGAATAAGAAGATGATTTTTATATTTATAAAGGTATTTTAGTTTCTTATTTATTTCAAATTATAAAGATAACAATACAAATATCAAGGTATTCAAAACAATCTATCATAAAATCAGTTATTTTTACAAATAATCTATTCTAGATCAAAAGCTAGTCCTAGTCATTCTCAGTAATGGTATTTAAAAAATATAAAGAGGATAAGGAACAGACTTTAGTGGTCTTAATTTTTAACTTGTCTTCAAGTTATCCTTGTGGACCCTCCCCCCTTTTATCAGAATGGAAGTGCCTTTCGCCAATTTCTTCGGTGTATGCGGCAGAGAGTTTATTTCCCAATTTTTATTAGTCTTAACGGGGATTTTGACACCAACGTTAAAAGTTCGGTTCTGCATATTTTTGTGAACTATACTAAGTTCTGGCATTTGAATCCTCTTTACAAACATCTTTTCTTCCCTAGCTGATGTTTGTGTTTCAGGAGGGTTGCTCGTATGTGGTTCATACTTGTCTTTTGAATATTTTTTATGAAATGACAGTTTCTCTGTTCCAAAATTGTGTCTTATCTCACCTTTGCTTAAATTTATGCTTGCATTTATTTGATTAAGCAGATCAAAGCCAATAATGCCATCAAATTTTGTTAAATTTGGTAATATAAAAAATTCACAGTCGACATCAAATAAATGCATTTTGCATTTATTTTTCACGATGTTGTTACCGTGTATGGAATTGATCAAAAAAGGTGTATTTATCGGCACAATTTTGTTTAACTCCTTAAGAGGTTTAATGTAATTTTTCGATGTGCCTGTATCTATTAACAGCTTAATACATTTTTCTCCCACTGTTCGTTCGATCCAGGGAAGTTGGGACTTTTCCCTTAAGAAATTTAGTTGTTCCTCTTCGAAGTCTTCTGCTTCGTTCTGCTCATATTTTACTTGCGGTGTGCGTTCATCTTGTATGTTATTTACTCTTTGTATTTGTGGTTCAGTTCGCTTTGAATCTGCCTGTCGTTTTTTATAAATATCTCCACTTTGGAAATTGTGGCTATTACGACTGGTAGGCCTATTCTCTTGACGGTTTTGGTATGATTCTTGTGAAGATATCTTCCGCCAATTAGAATTTTGTCTGAGACGGGAATTTGAAGTATCGACCTCCATTGGTTCAAAATGAGTTTGGACATTTTCATAAATGTTGTTTCCATTACTCCACTGGTGTTTCCCGATGAAATATGGATTCTTATTATGTCCATAACCTTGTGTTCTGCTATAATCTGCACTATTTCGGTATTCTTTTTGTTTTTTCTCTTCTATTTTTTGCGCAAAACTGGTTGCAAATGCATAGCGTTCATTATTGGACTCTACTTCCTGTGCCAGTGCCAATGCGCTTGGTAAATCATTAGGTCGTGATGCAAAAAGGATATCACTGAGAGGTCTTTTTATACCTGATATAAACGTCCTTAATGCATCTGCCCTATACTTTTCACAAAATGCGTCAGCTATTATGCCTTTGTGTGACATCATTGTCTTATTGGTCAGCAATGTCAGTTTTTTCTCTACTTCGTCGAAAAACTGTATAACTGACAGGTTACCCTGTCTGAGGGTCGAAAGTTCCTGCTCGATTAGATATATGGGACGTTTGTCCGCATATGAAAAATCCAATCTGGCAATGATTGCATCAAAATTTAACACTGTGTTAAATGATGCTAAGATCGAATCAGCTGAACCCCTTATTTTATTGCGAATGATTCCGACAGCTTGGAAATGCTTAGAAGAATTTTCGAAAGGTTTAAACATTTCGTAAGCGGTTTGTGCAGCTTGCCGCCATGAGACGTAGCTGCTACTTCGACCGTCGAACTCGGGAAGAGATTTTACCAAATCTAAAGATTCGTCGCATCTGATGGACCAATCTATTTTAATCCGTTCGAATGTAATCGCGGTCGGTCTTTTTTCAACAGAGTTTAATTTACTCTCCAAAGTTTCAATTCGTTTCTGAAACACCTGGGTTTGTTTGGCCAGGGCAGCCGTAACTGCTGCTTTGACGACTGCGGTTATTTGTTCCACGTTCATTGTCAATAGTATAGTGCTCTTAATTATTTATGTTATTAATTTATGTTATTACAATTTTTTTAATCACTTTCTTAAAGTATTCTTAAGATTTTAACAACTTTAATAAACAACTTATAAGCCTAATTATTTTTTGAGCACTTTACTTACTTATTCATATGCTGTTGCTGCTGCTAATCTGCTTCTGTTGATATTGTTGTTGTTTCGTTTTCTGACATCCAGTTCTGCTTCTGCTGCTGACGGTACTTTTATTTTTTTGTAAGTTATTTTACTTAAAATTTTTTTTTTTTATGAATTTATTTTTCACAAATTTTTTTTATTCACTGAGGCCTCTTTGAGACTCATATTTTTTTTTTTTTTGGGCTCTTTTCGGCCGTATGTTGGGCGCCAATTATAAATAAACACACATCTTGTGGTGAGTCGGGAATCAACTGACTTTATTTTTCCTATATTCTCTTATTTATACCTACTTATTCTATCTTAAATCTATATATAGCAATACTTATCTTATCTCTAATATACCTCCGATGGGATGGCTGCATATGCGTGGGTGTTCTCGGCATGAGTTCGGGGTTGGTGCTGTTGTTTATTTAGGATTGTATCGTGTGTCCCTTTTCGATGGGATCGATGGGATCGCTTGCCTATCTGCCTCTGTTGGGACGATATAAGTAGGTAGTATTTCCTACTTCAAGTGGATGATGTTAACTTACTCAATAGCAATTTCGCGATCCTTAATTTGTTCATCAGACCTTTAAGGGATATTTTTAAACGATGAAGGAAAACGTTAAGTTCTTTCTCGATATTGTCCCAATTTTGTTCGTTCGCGGTAGTAGGTATTGATTCCGGCGAATCCAAATAATCGTTTGCACTTTCCACAACACGTGTAACCTGTCCTCGATATGCAGATCTACTCGCGTTCTCCATTTCGATATAATTTTTGACTTAGAGGTTCAGTAAATTTATTGCCATTACCGGGTTTCGGCATCATGAAGAATATCACTTTATTCCAACCGTACTTCAAAATGGTTAAAACAGGAATGAACCAAATTTAATATGTTTCTGTAAAAGAAAATATGACAGTTTGCAAAATATGACAGTTCGCGAAATAGTACAGTTTACAGTATGATAATACAAATATGGCAATTAAGGATTACAGGGTGTACAATTTTCTAAACTGTCAAAGTGTAAGCAAAATTGTCAATCTCCTAATAAAAGATAAAAAGATTAGTATAAAAAGTGCAAGTTAGAACCAAAAATATTTTTAAATTACAATACATGTAAATACATTTGGTTCTAGGAAAATTACTTACTGAGTAAGTTTTGACTTGTAAAAAGCTTTAAACAAAAGAAAAAAATATTCCCTTTAAAAGGATAACCTCTAAATGGTTAAAAGAGGCATTTTTCAAACCTCTCCACTATATGCTATACATTGCAACAGGAACAACGCCCATGCTGTTGCATACATTACAAATACCCAACCTCTCCAGAACACACAGGAAACGACAAACGCCACCAAAAATTGCTGTGGTATCTGCTTCCGGAATAAGTGTCCAGAGGATGTAGGAAATTTAGCTTGAAAATTGTTGAGATATATGTATTAACAATTTTGCTCACTGTATATCTCACTGTCACAAAGATACCCCGTTTTTTTTTTTTACAAGCTGTATATAATATTTTGAACTACATCAAATAAACGTTCTCTTTCATTCGTTAACCTTCAAATGGTAAGCACGTTTTTTGATTTGGTTCCACAGGTTATGGGTCCAGAACTTCCAAACTACGAGTAAAAGATCTATAATCGTATTAGATTTCTGGAATCACAACGTTTTCTTTGCAAGGAAATATTTAATTTCGGTACTGCATTGGTATTACTTTGCTGAGAATTTAGTCGAATCGCGGTTTTTGTTTGTAGAAGTTCACTTTTTTGTTTGAAATAAAATGGATTGTGATTTTTTTTAAATCAACAAACTATCGGTCAGCAACCACTAATAGATATTTCAAATTTCACGACTTCAGGTGAGATGTGGACAAAGTTAATTGCTGTGTATGAGATGAAATCACACCATCGAAACTCATATATCAAGGTTAGAGAACATAGTAACATCAAGACTCGTAATGGAAGAAACCCGCATGGAAATGTATCAAACGCAATCATCGGCGTCTACTTAGTCACAGTATACCTGAAGAACAACATGCACTAATCACACAAACTTATCAGAAAAGTTGTGAAAAGAAAAGAAATATGCAGCAAGTCAAAAAAATGGGAAAGTGTTTTCTGTTCAAAAAGAGTGGACATTGGAAAAGGGATCCTCAAAAGACAAAATCAATGGTAAACATTTCACAGAAGAATTTTAATGCATTAGTGTGTGATGCTTTTACAAGTAGCATTGGTGAAACTCATTCTTTTGCAGCAGATGATTGGATATTAGACTCAGGTGCGAGTCATCACATGAGTTTCCGACGCGAGTGGTTTCAAAATTTTGTTGAACTCGCAGAACCCATGACTGTTGTCATTGGCAACGGAGAACAAATTTTTGCTCTCGGCAAAGGCAGCGTTGACATTTATGCCTTTGATAATCAGAAATGGTAAAGAAAAGTATTATTAAATGTATATTACTTGCCAAAGATTAAGTTAAATGTTTTCTCTTCGGGAGCAGCGCCGGATAATCAATATAAGATGATAACTGTGCAACAAAAAGAAAAGGTTGAATCAATTGCAGTAAGTAAAATAGCACATTTGTTCAATAGAAAATGACAATGCGAAAAGGAGGACACCTTTCAAATTCCGCACAGCCTAAGTCAACGTATAACGCCATCTATCGGGTTGGGGCATTGATCGCAGCACAGCGGCATCTATTATTTATCTCGTTAACTTCTCCCACAACGAATTTCACAATTATCCGAAATTTTCCAAGCTTCACAATAAATTTTCCACCTTTACATCGTCCAATATTACCAAACCACGCAACAAATGCAAAATTTTGTCGAAAAAAATGTTTCGTGCTTTTCCGTAATTTTTCGAGTTTTCCGGTAAGAATTTTCCATTTTTCCATTCGAAAAGTCACTTGTACACAAAACTCCGATTTCGATTTTCCAATTTCCCGAATTTTTCGAAGGGTTTTCCCAAAATTTTCTTTCGTAGAAACCTTCTCCTGGCAATTACGAACAACTGAAAAAGAATTTGAGCTAAATGGGCCAAGCAGTTCTCAATTGATGAATTACTATACATATACATATACAAAGCAGGATCACTTGCCGTTGTAGTAATACATGGAAATCAATGATCCATATGGATGAATATGGACATAATAATTTTGTCCAAATCTGCAAAGGTGACAAAGGTAGTGTTCAAAATCTTCATAACATAATAGATACCTAATTCCATATAATTTGGCAAATCTATAAAAACGTCATCCTTTGTATACCGTTTTATTGGTCTAATCCGCATAGCTGTTTGTGTCATAAACTTGAAATACAAGAAAAGCTAGGAACAACAAAAGGAGGCGGTTGATTTATTTCACCATACGGAGGTAAATATAAATATGGCAATTGAGGATTTCAGGGTGTACAATTTTCTACATCCTCCCCTCCAAAGTTTAAAGAATTAATTGACTTCTAGCGGATACAATAGTTGAATGGGTCGTCGTAGTTTGGTTCCATTAGCTAATCTAATTTGACATGCCCTCACTTTGTTGTCACGCCCAGTATAAACTTCTTCGACTATCGCCAACCGCCAGAATATTTTTGATAGAGATGGATCATGTAGAATGACGACATCATTAGGTTGGAATCCAGAAGATGCGCCTATATTCGAGTGGTGAAGTGTTCGGAGCTGCTGCAAATATTCAAGCTTCCAACGTTCCAAAGGCACCTCAAGGTTTTCAATCTCGAGTTCCATCTTAATCGAAGTTCGCTGCTTGCTTGTGGATTTTCGAGTTGATATACATCACAAGACCCAGACGAACATATTAAAAAATGAGATGGAGTGAGAATATTTAAATCTACAAGATTTTCGGAAATATATGTCAATGGCCGGGAATTGACAACACTCTCAGCCTCTGCTAATAACTTTTCGTAGTTGCTCGAAATTAAGTATACTTCGTCCTATTGTTACCTTCAGTACTACCTTTACACTCCTGACGAGTCGCTCCCAAAAGCCGCCCCACCAAGCCGCCCTCTCAGCGATAAATTTCCACCGAATATCATTCTTGCTCACAAAATCTTGCACTGTCGCACCACTGAGCGCATCATTCAAAATCTTCAGTTCCTTAGATGCACTTTTAAATGTTTTTGCGTTATCGGAATAAATTAGGCTCGGAGTTCCTCTCCTTGCGAAAAATCTTCTCAACGCCAGCAAAGAGCATTCAGCAGTGAGATCTGTCACCAGTTCCAAGTGTACGGCTCTTATATAAACGCAAGTTAACAACATTATATACACCTTCTTTGTTGATCCTTCATAAGCCGATTCGTATGAATTTCGTTGCAAAATGCATGTTCTTGAACATATTTAATTCAGTATTGCTCGGCTAACTGAAGTTCATGTGCAGTGAGAAATTAATTCTTCTGACCAATATGCCATTTACGCAGACTGTGAGTAAAACGCAGTTACTCGCAGCATTTTTGTCCAACTACTAAAGCGTTCTATTGGGAAAAGATGTTCTCTCGAATAGGTTTTATTTTTATCTGTAATAGTTACTTGCGTTGAAATGTATGGTTGTGAAAGATCTACCCGAAGGTCATTATTTGGCCAATTTTCGGGATCCAGTCGTAAGCAGGCAGGGCCATGTATCCAATGGTTTGAAGTTTCCAAAAATTTTGATGCTACACCTCTGGTTAAATAATCAGCGGGATTATCTTTCCCAGGGCAATGACTTCATTCAAAAGCTCTGATCAACTGTCTAATTTCTAAAATTCTATTTTCCACATATGGCTTCCATCTTTTCCCTGAATCGTTTCTAATCCAACATAGAGCAATTTTCGAGTCTGTTCAGAGACAAATGCGCTCAAATGAAACCTTTAAATTCTGGACCAAATATGAACATAGCCTTGAAGCAATTAGAACTGCAGTTAATTCTAACCTAGGCAGCTTTAGTTCATTCTGAGCACAAATCAGTCATATAAAGATGCGTAACTTTCCAGATGGAAAACCCCTAGCCCATTCAAAAATCTGACAGTTATTCATGAATCTTCCAATAAATTTGACAGTTATTGACGAATCTTCCAATAAATTTGACGGTTGATGATGAATGCACAAATTCTTTCTCATTTTCACTCACACTAATTTGGATTCATCAGCCCTCGAAAAGGGCGGATCATTCATGAATGGTTGCCCACGGCAACGTAACAAATTCATGAATTGTCCTCAGTTAAGTCACCAATTCATGAATTTGACGGTTATCCGGAAATATTTTAAGGACACTGTTCGCAGGCTTTAGTAACTAAAGCTGATTTGTATCATTTATATTTTATAAACGTAAATCAAACATTATTTTTTCTGGGAATAACAATTATTTTTAGGTATTGGTAAATGTTTTAAAATGCCTTCAGATTTTAAATATAATCAAATAATCGACAATTTATTTATTCATTTATCGTCAAATAACGCAATTTTAAATCAAAACAAATATAATTGTAGTATAGAACACGTCGTCCGAATGGTATTCTTGTTATGATATTTTCGATTGATAATATCGAAGAGTTTTTTAATTATTATGGAAATGAATAGACAATTTTTTGATCTTAATTCAAACCAGAATTTTAAAAGATTTTCGAAATATTCGTTTAAAATTTGGCTACAGATTAAAGAAAATGAGACCAACCCTTATTGCTTTGTGTAAAACTATCGTAAATCTAGAAAAAATCTGTGAACAAATTAATATGGTTTAAAATATTTTATACTTAAAACTGACTAAATATAAATTTAGGCAGACAAGGCAATTTTTTACGTTTTACAACATTGGATAATGTTCTTCAATTCAAATTTATGTTGCGCTCATATTAAATGGCTTTTTAGGATCCCGTTCCAGAATGGTACAAACGTAACTTTCATCGTTTTACTTTTGCAAAAGCATGTTTTCTTTTTAATTAAGAAATTAAGAAGAGGTGTATCTGCCGTACAGGCATATTTTTATTTTAATATAATATTTCATATAATAATAGAATTGTAATACAAAGAAATATTGAACTACATTTTTATGGCCAATAACATTGACCTAATTTTATTGTTTATAAGGGAACTTGAGTCCTTAAAGAATGCCCGAAACCTTTCCAAACCGAACTGGTTTCAATATTTATCCATTTTCAAACGTATTCCTCACAAGTTTCCAATAAATGTTTCAGACCCTAAATATTAAAAAATAGTGCTTAACGAATACATTTTGTGAACTTCATTGTTTAGCTCCTCCTACTTTTTGTTTTTGAAAATTGCCATGACAACATTTGAAAAATAAATAACAAACTTCTGAGTGTTTAGATGGCTCAGGGAAAATCGCATATGCATGAAATGTTTTCTGAGGAAAATGTGTCGAAAATGGAACTATATGGGATAAAAAAGGAACGGCTTCACCGTAAAATCAAATTTGAAGTAAGATTTTCGCCGAATCTACACTATTTCATTCAAACTTGTGAAAAATCAAATACTTTATTTTCAATGCTTCTGCCTTCTTCCGTTCATGTAAACACTGTCCATGCCCATTTCACTACATCAGCTTGGAGGGGAAGTCACACGTATTCTCGGTAAATCGTGTCGGTGAAAATGTTATAAAAAACGTTGTCAGATGAAATTAAGGGGCAAGAGAAGTAGGAGTTGGATATCTATATGTGATTGATTTGTGATTCTGAGTGTCTACCTGCCTTAAGGGTGCGACTCTATTTTTTGCGCATAAAAACCGCACGATCGTTTCTAGACCTTACGTAGGCAACAGTGCCATATGCCCTTCGGCTAGCATCAGCAAAAATATTGAGTTCCTTTCTGCTGGTATCTTTTCCATCAAAAATACTATGTGAAATTGAAGCATCCTTTAAGGTAACAACACTGTCATAATATAGACTCAAAATGTTCAGTAAGTCGGCTGGCAGATATTGATCCCATTCCAACTTTCGTTCCCAAATCACTTGGAAAAGTATTTTAAAATTTATTAGAAATGGCCCGAGAAAACCCAAAGGATCGAAAAAAGATGATATGATACGTAAGAGGTATCGTTTGGTGGGTATGTATCATCGGTATGTACGTACCATATGACACCTAAAACTTTCTGTCTAGAAGGAGGAGGAAGGAGGAGGAGTCTAGGAAAAATATCTCCTTATGGCTTCATTGTTACTGTTCCACTTTCTTAGGTTCATTGCAGCTTTCTTTAGGGTATGACTTGACTGTTGGTATAAGCGCACATCTGCTCCTTCATCGTCCACGCTACATACAACATCATCCATGTAGAAACTGACAGATAAAATGGCACATGCCTCCGGGTACTCATCGCGTTCAGACCGAAGGTGTCGTTTGAAAGTTGCCCCCAAGAGAAAACGGCTGGATTTTACCCCAAAAGTTACCCGAGTCATCCGATAAATTTGATACTCTGGAAAAATAGAAACGTTAGAATCGACTTCAGATGAAAGCCAATAGAACCGATGATCATCTCGATCCTTTTTACTCAATAATATCTGTAGAAATGCCTTTTCTATGTCTATAACTAGTCCAATAGAAAATATCCGAAAATTGAGTAACATTTTAAATAAATCCGGCATTAAATTAGGACCAGACAATAAGTTTTTGTTGAGAGATGAACAATGCTCTGCGCGGAAGCATCAAATACGATGCGGAGTTTTGAAGTAACTTTGTCTTCCCGATACACTTCCCGATGCGGCATGTAATACGTTCGAATACTATCCGTCATTTAATCCGCCCTTTCTGCAATGCCAGAGTTAATTAAATCCCACATTGCCCTATCGTACCTTAAAAGATCCGCAGGCGTTCAGAAAGTCTTTTTATAAATTCTATTTGTAAATTTTTATAAATTCTTGCGTAAATGTTTCGGTTTCACTTTTAATGGATTTAATACCAATCGTTTCAAGTTCCCATAATGTATTTCCATTTAACCCATTAACATGCAAAACATTCGCGTTACTTGTTTGAGTACTTAAGACACAAACCGGAGCTGGACCTTGTAAAGTCCATCCGAATAAGGTATCAATAGCCATTAACCGTTCATCGATTCGTTTGCCCGTTACTAGTCGCCAATAATTATCCGCGCTGATCAAGATCGATATGCCGTCTTCGGGATGATAATTAAATGGACGCGCATCAGCTAATTCCAATTTAACATTATATACACACTGTTCAATATTCTTAATATAGAACGAGAGCCTGTGGGAGAATAAGCGCACAAGGGAATAATATCCACACAATATCATCCGATCCTGTGTGTGTACATGCAGGAACACCCCGGCAGTTCGCTATCAGCACTCAGGCGACGAACGCCAAGGAAAGCGGTCGGGATAAAATTATATTTCTAAAATGTGTTACAGTCCACTAGTTATATCAAATAAAAACATTATAATTCTGAACCTAAACGGTAGTGAGTTTATTTTACACACACCTTTCAGAGAGAATTGTAAGCAGATCAAGACAAATAGTCGGCACTACTACCGCGTTCAGTTTTAAACGAACTATATATATTTATTGAACGACTGCCTTTCGTCACTACCGAAAGGGATAACAGAAATATTTCGGGAGCCCACAAACTGTAATTTCAGTTTTTCCACAAGCGATTCCTTGAGTAATGTTAATTGGCTTCCACCGTCTAATATTACCCGCACGTACGCACTGAGATTTTCGTCAAGCTTTCGCAGTTTAACACCGTTTGTATTATCACGCTAGGAAGATGCTGTAGTGGCTCGAACTAACGGAGAGTTGACGTTCCGCAAACGCTACAATCGTTCGAGGCGTTGCGTTAAACGCGCGATAACGGAATTTGCTTTATCTTTGTACTCAATAGCAATTTCGCGATCCTTAATTTGTTCATCAGACTTTTAAGGGATATTTTTAAACGATGAAGGAAAACGTTAAGTTCTTTCTCGATATTGTCCCAATTTTCTTCGTTCGCGGTAGTAGGTATTGATTCCGGCGAATCCAAATAATCGTTTGCACTTTCCACAACACGTGTAACCTGTCCTCGATATGCAGATCTACTCGCGTTCTCCATTTCGATATAATTTTTGACTTAGAGGTTCAGTAAATTTATTGCCATTACCGGGTTTCGGCATCATGAAGAATTTCACTTTATTCCAACCGTACTTCAAAATGGTTAAAACAGGAATGAACCAAATTTAATATGTTTCTGTAAAAGAAAATATGACAGTTTGCAAATATGACAGTTCGCGAAATAGTACAGTTTACAGTATGATAATACAAATATGGCAATTAAGGATTACAGGGTGTACAATTTTCTAAACTGTCAAAGTGTAAGCAAAATTGTCGATCTCCTAATAAAAGATAAAAAGATTAGTATAAAAAGTGCAAGTTAGAACCAAAAATATTTTTAAATTACAATACATATAAATACATTTGGTTCTAGGTAAATTACTTAAAATATTCCCTTTAAAAGGATAACCTCTAAATGGTTAAAAGAGGCATTTTTCAAACCTCTCCACTATATGCTATACATTGAAACAGGAACAACGCCCATGCTGTTGCATACATTACAAATACCCAACCTCTCCAGAACACACAGGAAACGACAAACGCCACCAAAAATTGCTGTGGTATCTGCTTCCGGAATAAGTGTCCAGAGGATGTAGGAAATTTAGCTTGAAAATTGTTGAGATATATATTAACAATTTTGCTCACTCACTGTCACAAAGATACCCCGTTTTTTTTTACAAGCTGTATATAATATTTTGAACTACATCAAATAAACGTTCTCTTTCATTCGTTAACCTTCAAATGGTAAGCACGTTTTTTGATTTGGTTCCACAGGTTATAGGTCCAGAACTTCCAAACTACGAGTAAAAGATCTATAATCGTATTAGATTTCTGGAATCACAACGTTTTTTTTGCAAGGAAATATTTAATTTCGGTACTGCATTGGTATTACTTTGCTGAGAATTTAGTCGAATCGCGTTTTTTGTTTGTAGAAGTTCACTTTTTTGTTTGAAATAAAATGGATTGTGATTTTTTTTAAATCAACAAATTAATTTCTGGAGGTCTATGGAGCACTTGGAAGTTCCAAGTGAAGATTTTGCTCAATGCTTCAAATAAACTATTTGAAGTTGTAAACGGAGAGGAGCCCAAGCCAGTTCTTACTGCTGCATGCAGAAGATGAAGATTTTAATGCCATGTCAAAAAAATGGGAAAGTGTTTTCTGTTCAAAAAGAGTGGACATTGGAAAAGGGATCCTCAAAAGACAAAATCAATGGTAAACATTTCACAGAAGAATTTTAATGCATTAGTGTGTGATGCTTTTACAAGTAGCATTGGTGAAACTCATTCTTTTGCAGCAGATGATTGGATATTAGACTCAGGTGCGAGTCATCACATGAGTTTCCGACGCGAGTGGTTTCAAAATTTTGTTGAACTCGCAGAACCCATGACTGTTGTCATTGGCAACGGAGAACAAATTTTTGCTCTCGGCAAAGGCAGCGTTGACATTTATGCCTTTGATAATCAGAAATGGTAAAGAAAAGTATTATTAAATGTATATTACTTGCCAAAGATTAAGTTAAATGTTTTCTCTTCGGGATCAGCGCCGGATAATCAATATAAGATGATAACTGTGCAACAAAAAGAAAAAGTTGAATCAATTGCAGTAAGTAAAATAGCACATTTGTTCAATAGAAAATGACAATGCGAAAAGGACACCTTTCAAATTCCGCACAGCCTAAGTCAACGTATAACGCCATCTATCGGGTTGGGGCATTGATCGCAGCACAGCGGCATCTATTATTTATCTCGTTAACTTCTCTCACAACGAATTTCACAATTATGCGAAATTTTCCACCTTTACATCGTTAAATATTACCAAACCACGCAACAAAATGCAAAATTTTGTCGAAAAAAATGTTTCGTGCTTTTCCGTAATTTTTCGAGTTTTCCGGTAAGAATTTTCCATTTTTCCATTCGAAAAGTCACTTGTACACAAAACTCCGATTTCGATTTTCCAATTTCCCGAATTTTTCGAAGGGTTTTCCCAAAATTTTCTTTCGTAGAAACCTTCTCCTGGCAATTACGAACAACTGAAAAAGAATTTGAGCTAAATGGGCCAAGCAGTTCTCAATTGATGAATTACTATACATATACATATACAAAGCAGGATCACTTGCCGTTGTAGTAACACATGGAAATCAATGATCCATATGGATGAATATGGACATAATAATTTTGTCCAAATCTGCAAAGGTGACAAAGGTAGTGTTCAAAATCTTCATAACATAATAGATACATAATTCCATATAATTTGGCAAATCTATAAAAACGTCATCCTTTGTATACCGTTTTATTGGTCTAATCCGCATAGCTGTTTGTGTCATAAACTTGAAATATAAGAAAAGCTAGGAACAACAAAAGGAGGCGGTTGATTTATTTCACCATACGGAGGTAAACATAAAATAGATACAGGTAGTGACGGGGGCAAAGGAGAGAGCGAGGTTTTTCTAAGTGGCTGTTTATAAATGACTGGGAAATCCGACTGGGCAGGCAAGATTTTCTGAATGTGGAACACGCGAATCGGTTCACTTGCATCATGTTTTCACCCAGTAATGTTCTACCGAGAATTGAGTAATGCTGTCTTTTAAATTCGTATTTTTCATGAATTACAAATAAATACAATTTTTGTTTAGCGATGAAAATATACCTGCTTCACCCGAGAATCTGCTTTGAAAGTGGATTTTCGGTGGAAGAAGGCCGATTTTCGGCGCATCAAACCCATCTCCCTCTGGCTTGTGAAAGTCATATATTGTATCCCTCTCAAATCAGGCACTAATTTATAAGGGAACTTGAGTCCTTAAAGAATGCCCGAAACCTTTCCAAACCGAACTGGTTTCAATATTTATCCATTTTCAAACGTATTCCTCACAAGTTTCCAATAAATGTTTCAGACCCTAAATATTAAAAAAATAGTGCTTAACGAATACATTTTGTGAACACTAACTTCATTGTTCAGCTCCTCCTACTTTTTGTTTTTGAAAATTGCCATGACAACATTTGAAAAATAAATAACAAACTTCTGAGTGTTTAGATGGCTCAGAGAAAATCGCATATGCATGAAATGTTTTCTGAGGAAAATGTGTCGAAAATGGAACTATATGGGATAAAAAAGGAACGGCTTCACCGTAAAATCAAATTTGAAGTAAGATTTTCGCCGAATCTACACTATTTCATTCAAACTTGTGAAAAATCAAATACTTTATTTTCAATGCTTCTGCCTTCTTCCGTTCATGTAAACACTGTCCATGCCCATTTCACTACATCAGCTTGGAGGGGAAGTCGTATTCTCGGTAAATCGTGTCGGTGAAAATGTTATAAAAAACGTTGTCAGATGAAATTAAGGGGCAAGAGAAGTAGGAGTTGGATATCTATATGTGATTGATTTGTGATTCTGAGTGTCTGCCTGCCTTAAGGGTGCGACTCTATTTTTTGCGCATAAAAACCGCACGATCGTTTCTAGACCTTACGTAGGCAACAGTGCCATATGCCCTTCGGCTAGCATCAGCAAAAATATTGAGTTCCTTTCCGCTGGTATCTTTTCCATCAAAAATACTATGTGAAATTGAAGCATCCTTTAAGGTAACAACACTGTCATAATATAGACTCAAAATGTTCAGTAAGTCGGCTGGCAGATCTTGATCCCATTCCAACTTTCGTTCCCAAATCACTTGGAAAAGTATTTTAAAATTTATTAGAAATGGCCCCAGAAAACCCAAAGGATCGAAAAAAGATGATATGATACGTAAAAGGTATCGTTTGGTGGGTATGTATCAACGGTATGTACGTACCATATGACACTTAAAACTTTCTGTCTAGAAGGAGGAGGAAGGAGGAGGAGTCTAGGAAAAATATCTCCTTATGGCTTCATTGTTACTGTTCCACTTTCTTAGGTTCATTGCAGCTTTCTTTAGGGTATGACTTGACTGTTGGTATAAGCGCACATCTGCTCCTTCATCGTCCACGCTACATACAACATCATCCATGTAGAAACTGACAGATAAAATGGCACATGCCTCCGGGAACTCATCGCGTTCAGACCGAAGGTGTCGTTTCAAAGTTGCCCCCAAGAGAAAACGGCTGGATTTTACCCCAAAAGTTACCCGAGTCATCCGATAAATTTGATACTCTGGAAAAATAGAAACGTTAGAATCGACTTCAGATGAAAACCAATAGAACCGATGATCATCTCGATCCTTTTTACTCAATAATATCTGCAGAAATGCCTTTTCTATGTCTATAACTAGTCCAATAGAACCTATCCGAAAATTGAGTAACATTTTAAATTAATCCGGCATTAAATTAGGACCAGACAATAAGTTTTTGTTGAGAGATGAACAATGCTCTGCGCGGAAGCATCAAATACGACGCGGAGTTTTGAAGTAACTTTGTCTTCCCGATACACTTCCCGATGCGGCATATAATACGTTCGAATACTATCCGTCATTTAATCCGCCCTTTCTGCAATGCCAGAGTTAATTAAATCCCACATTGCCCTATCGTCCCTTAAAAGATCCGCAGGCGTTCAGAAAGTATTTTTATAAATTCTATTTGTAAATTTTTATAAATTCTTGCGTAAATGTTTCGGTTTCACTTTTAATGGATTTAATACCAATCGTTTCAAGTTCCCATAATGTATTTCCATTTAACCCATTAACATGCAAAACATTCGCGTTACTTGTTTGAGTACTTAAGACACAAACCGGAGCTGGACCTTGTAAAGTCCATCCGAATAAGGTATCAATAGCCATTAACCGTTCATCGATTCGTTTGCCCGTTACTATTCGCCAATAATTATCCGCGCTGATCAAGATCGATATGCCGTCTTCGGGATGATAATTAAATGGACGCGCATCAGCTAATTCCAATTTAACATTATATACACACTGTTCAATATTCTTAATATAGAACGAGAGCCTGTGGGAGAATAAGCGCACAAAGGAATAATATCCACACAATATCATCCGATCCTGTGTGTGTACATGCAGGAACACCCCGGCAGTTCGCTATCAGCACTCAGGCGACGAACGCCAAGGAAAGCGGTCGGGATAAAATTATATTTCTAAAATGTGTTACAGTCCACTAGTTATATCAAATAAAAACATTATAATTCTGAACCTAAACGGTAGTGAGTTTATTTTACACACACCTTTCAGAGAGAATTGTAAGCAGATCAAGACAAATAGTCGGCACTACTACCGCGTTCAGTTTTAAACGAACTATATATATTTATTGAACGACTGCCTTTCGTCACTACCGCAAGGGATAACAGAAATATTTTGGGAGCCCACAAACTGTAATTTCAGTTTTTCCACAAGCGATTCCTTGAGTAATGTTAATTGGCTTCCACCGTCTAATATTACCCGCACGTACGCACTGAGATTTTCGTCAAGCTTTCGCAGTTTAACACCGTTTGTATTATCACGCTAGGAAGATGCTGTAGTGGCTCGAACTAACGGAGAGTTGACGTTCCGCAAACGCTACAATCGTTCGAGGCGTTGCGTTAAACGCGCGATAACGGAATTTGCTTTATCTTTGTACTCAATAGCAATTTCGCGATCCTTAATTTGTTCATCAGACTTTTAAGGGATATTTTTAAACGCTGAAGGAAAACGTTAAGTTCTTTCTCGATATTGTCCCAATTTTCTTCGTTCGCGGTAGTAGGTATTGATTCCGGCGAATCCAAATAATCGTTTGCACTTTCCAGAACACGTGTAACCTGTCCTCGATATGCAGATCTACTCGCGTTCTCCATTTCGATATAATTTTTGACTTAGAGGTTCAGTAAATTTATTGCCATTACCGGGTTTCGGCATCATAAATTGCAAAATATGACAGTTCGCGAAATAGTACAGTTTACAGTATGATAATACAAATATGGCAATTAAGGATTACAGGGTGTACAATTTTCTAAACTGTCAAAGTGTAAGCAAAATTGTCGATCTCCTAATAAAAGATAAAAAGATTAGTATAAAAAGTGCAAGTTAGAACCAAAAATATTTTTAAATTACAATACATATAAATACATTTGGTTCTAGGTAAATTACTTGCTGAGTAAGTTTTGACTTGTAAAAAGCTTTAAACAAAAGAAAAAATATTCCCTTTAAAAGGATAACCTCTAAATGGTTAAAAGAGGCATTTTTCAAACCTCTCCACTATATGCTATACATTGAAACAGGAACAACGCCCATGCTGTTGCATACATTACAAATACCCAACCTCTCCAGAACACACAGGAAACGACAAACGCCACCAAAAATTGCTGTGGTATCTGCTTCCGGAATAAGTGTCCAGAGGATGTAGGAAATTTAGCTTGAAAATTGTTGAGATATATATTAACAATTTTGTTCACTGTATATCTCACTGTCACAAAGATACCCCGTTTTTTTTTTACAAGCTGTATATAATATTTTGAACTACATCAAATAAACGTTCTCTTTCATTCGTTAACCTTCAAATGGTAAGCACGTTTTTTGATTTGGTTCCACAGGTTATAGGTCCAGAACTTCCAAACTACGAGTAAAAGATCTATAATCGTATTAGATTTCTGGAATCACAACGTTTTTTTTTGCAAGGAAATATTTAATTTCGGTACTGCATTGGTATTACTTTGCTGAGAATTTAGTCGAATCGCGTTTTTTGTTTGTAGAAATTCACTTTTTTGTTTGAAATAAAATTTATTGTGATTTTTTTTAAATCAACAAATTAATTTCTGGAGGTCTATGGAGCACTTGGAAGTTCCAAGTGAAGATTTTGCTCAATGCTTCAAATAAACTATTTGAAGTTGTAAACGGGGAGGAGCCCAAGCCAGTTCTTACTGCTGCAGGCAAAATTGAAGATTTTAATGCCTGCCTGCCGTCCTGGTTGCAAAAGGCCAGGAAGGCACAAAAAATAATAGCTACAACTATCGGTCAGCAACCACTAATAGATATTTCAAATTTCACGACTTCAGGTGAGATGTGGACGAAGTTAATTGCTGTGTATGAGATGAAATCACAGACTAATGTTCACATTGTTGTACACCTTTAAGAAAGGTGCAAACGACAATATCGCCACTCATATATCAAGGTTAGAGAACATAGTACAGCAGCTGAAGGAAGCAGGCGAATAAGTTTCACAGACCATGATGATCACAAAAATCTTGATGACTTTACCACCACAATTCAATAATTTTTTTAGTGCGTGAGAGTCCACCGCTTCTGCAGATAAAAATCTTCAAAATTTAACATCAAGACTCGTAATGGAAGAAACCCGCATGGAAATATATCAAACGCAATCATCGGCGTCTACTTAGTCACAGTATACCTGAAGAACAAAATGCACTAATCACACAAACTAATCAGAAAAGTTGTGAAAAGAAAAGAAATATGCAGCAAGTCAAAAAAATGGGAAAGTGTTTTCTGTTCAAAAAGAGTGGACATTGGAAAAGGGATCCTCAAAAGACAAAATCAATGGTAAACATTTCACAGAAGAATTTTAATGCATTAGTGTGTGATGCTTTTACAAGTAGCATTGGTGAAACTCATTCTTTTGCAGCAGATGATTGGATATTAGACTCAGGTGCGAGTCATCACATGAGTTTCCGACGCGAGTGGTTTCAAAATTTTGTTGAACTCGCAGAACCCATGACTGTTGTCATTGGCAACGGAGAACAAATTTTTGCTCTCGGCAAAGGCAGCGTTGACATTTATGCCTTTGATAATCAGAAATGGTAAAGAAAAGTATTATTAAATGTATATTACTTGCCAAAGATTAAGTTAAATGTTTTCTCTTCGGGAGCAGCGCCGGATAATCAATATAAGATGATAACTGTGCAACAAAAAGAAAAAGTTGAATCAATTGCAGTAAGTAAAGTAGCACATTTGTTCAATAGAAAATGACAATGCGAAAAGGACACCTTTCAAATTCCGCACAGCCTAAGTCAACGTATAACGCCATCTATCTTGTTGGGGCATTGATCGCAGCACAGCGGCATCTATTATTTATCTCGTTAACTTCTCTCACAACGAATTTAACAATTATCCGAAATTTTCCAAGCTTCACAATAAATTTTCCACCTTTACATCGTCCAATATTACCAAACCACGCAACAAAATGCAAAATTTTGTCGAAAAAAATGTTTCCTGCTTTTCCGTAATTTTTCGAGTTTTCCGGTAAGAATTTTCCATTTTTCCATTCGAAAAGTCACTTGTACACAAAACTCCGATTTCGATTTTCCAATTTCCCGAATTTTTCGAAGGGTTTTCCCAAAATTTTCTTTCGTAGAAACCTTCTCCTGGCAATTACGAACAACTGAAAAAGAATTTGAGCTAAATGGGCCAAGCAGTTCTCAATTGATGAATTACTATACATATACATATACAAAGCAGGATCACTTGCCGTTGTAGTAATACATGGAAATCAATGATCCATATGGATGAATATGGACATAATAATTTTGTCCAAATCTGCAAAGGTGACAAAGGTAGTGTTCAAAATCTTCATAACATAATAGATACATAATTCCATATAATTTGGCAAATCTATAAAAACGTCATCCTTTGTATACCGTTTTATTGATCTAATCCGCATAGCTGTTTGTGTCATAAACTTGAAATATAAGAAAAGCTAGGAACAACAAAAGGAGGCGGTTGATTTATTTCACCATACGGAGGTAAACATAAAATAGATACAGGTAGTGACGGGGGCAAAGGAGAGAGCGAGGTTTTTCTAAGTGGCTGTTTACAAATGACTGGGAAATCCGACTGGGCAGGCAAGATTTTCTGAATGTGGAACACGCGAATCGGTTCACTTGCATCATGTTTTCACCCAGTAATGTTCTACCGAGAATTGAGTAATGCTGTCTTTTAAATTCGTATTTTTCATGAATTACAAATAAATACAATTTTTGTTTAAGTGCAGCAGCAACGTTTGCATGTAGTACTATGTGTATGCAGTGAAAAAAGCATTAAAATTGCATTTAAATCGTCCCTGTAATCAATTTTTTCTTTTCATGCGTTAGGTATTACTCGATCAGCGATCACCAGAAAATGAGGAAAGCGTACTGAAAACGGAACGAAAAGGGATGAAAATATACCTGCTTCACCCGAGAATCTGCTTTGAAAGTGGATTTTCGGTGGAAGAAGGCCGATTTTCGGCGCATCAAACCCATCTCCCTCTGGCTTGTGAAAGTCATATATTGTATCCCTCTCAAATCAGGCACTAATAGACTGAGTCAAACGTAGTGCTTTGAAAAATCTTAACGTTATACTCCGATTTATCACTGTGTTCGTTAATTTAGCTTGGACCCTCGAGCCGAGTAGACGCATATATTAAAGTGATTTAGAATGTCAACCAAAGAAAATGTTTGCGTTATAAAAAATCCGTCAAGGAAAACATATATTATTTTGTTAAGCGACAAAACATCATTAAACACCGTTGTATTTATTCCTCCGAATAAGGATGCACGTGTTTTATCTGGCAGAAACTTTGATAAAGTACTTGAAGATAATATAAGAGTGTCACTTAAACTTAAATGCAAAAAATGCTTCAATAATTCCTATCCACTAACCCAATAAATTGCATTTATTAAATTATGGTACAAATATTTGTAAATTGTATGGGCAGAACAAATAAATATATTTTTGTTAATTATTTTTTTACTTATATTATATTTTTTTATTAATAATAAATTAATAAAACAGAAAGAGTTTTTTTTGTAATTGGGTTCTAACATTAAGTCTGATTTTATTCCTAACTGTTCTAACATTAAGTCTGATTTTATTCCTGACTGTTCTAAGACTTGTATATTCAAAGTTTATAGTATATTCATATTCAAAGTGATCGAAATTGCTAATATGTCCTGATAATTTAAATATCATACCGATGGTGGGTGTCATTACATAACACTACCCCTTCGGCGAATATGCCAAAAAACTCGGCGTAACACATCTTCAAACACTGTTAAGATGACGAGGAGCTATACACCATCTATATATAAAGGTACAGGAATACTTCAAAATGGTTAAAACAGGAATGAACCAAATTTAATGTTTCTGTCAAAGAAAATATGACAGTTTGCAAAATATGACAGTTCGCGAAATATTACAGTTTACAGTATGAGAATACAAATATGGCAATTAAGGATTTCAGGGTGTACAATTTTCTACATCCTCCCCTCCAAAGATTAAAGAATTAATTGACTTCTAGCGAATACAATAGTTGAATGGGTCGTCGTAGTTTGGTTCCATTAGCTAATCTAATTTGACATGCCCTCACTTTATTGTCACGCCCAGTATAAACTTCTTCGACTATCGCCAACCGCCAGAATATTTTTGATAGAGATGGATCATGTAGAATGACGACATCATTAGGTTGGAATCCGGAAGATGCGCCTATATTCGAGTGGTGAAGTGTTCGGAGCTGCTGCAAATATTCAAGCTTCCAACGTTTCAAAGGCACCTCAAGGTTTTCAATCTCGAGTTCCATCTTAATCGAAGTTCGCTGCTTGCTTGTGGATTTTCGAGTTGATATACATCACAAGACCCAGACGAACATATTAAAAAATGAGATGGAGTGAGAATATTTAAATCTCCAGGATTTTCGGATATATATGTCAATGGCCGGGAATTGACAACACTCTCAGCTTCTGCTAATAACTTTTCGTAGTTGCTCGAAATTAAGTATACTTCGTCCTATTGTTACCTTCAGTACTACCTTTACACTCCTGACGAGTCGCTTCCAAAAGCCGTGCCACCAAGCCGCCCTCTCAGCGATAAATTTCCACCGAATATCATTCTTGCTCACAAAATCTTGCACTGTCGCACCACTGAGCGCATCATTCAAAATCTTCAGTTCCTTAGATGCACTTTTAAATGTTTTTGCGTTATCGGAATAAATTAGGCTCGGAGTTCCTCTCCTTGCGAAAAATCTTCTCAACGCCAGCAAAGAGCATTCAGCAGTGAGATCTGTCACCAGTTCCAAGTGTACGGCTCTTATATAAACGCAAGTTAACAACATTATATACACCTTCTTTGTTGATCCTTCATAAGCCAATTCGTATGAATTTCGTTGCAAAATGCATGTTCTTGAACATATTTAATTCAGTATTGCTCGGCTAACTGAAGTTCATGTGCAGTGAGAAATTAATTCTTCTGACCAATATGCCATTTACGCAGACTGTGAGTAAAACGCAGTTACTCGCAGCATTTTTGTCCAACTACTAAAGCGTTCTATTGGGAAAAGAGGTTCTCTCGAATAGGTTTTATTTTTATCTGTAATAGTTACTTGCGTTGAAATGTATGGTTGTGAAAGATCTACCCGAAGGTCATTATTTGGCCAATTTTCGGGATCCAGTCGTAACCAGGCAGGGCCATGTATCCAATGGTTTGAAGTTTCCAAAAATTTTGATGCTACACCTCTGGTTAAATAAACAGCGGGATTATCTTTCCCAGGGCAATGACTTCATTCAAAAGCTCTGATCAACTGTCTAATTTCTAAAACTCTATTTTCCACATATGGCTTCCATCTTTTCACTGAATCGTTTCTAATCCAACATAGAGCAATTTTCGAGTCTGTTCAGAGACAAACGCGCTCAAATGAAACCTTTAAATTCTGGACCAAATATGAACATAGCCTTGAAGCAATTAGAACTGCAGTTAATTCTAACCTAGGCAGCTTTAGTTCATTCTGAGCACAAATCAGTCATATAAAGATGCGTAACTTTCCAGATGGAAAACCCCTAGCCCATTCAAAAATCTGACAGTTATTCATGAATCTTCCAATAAATATGACAGTTATTGACGAATCTTCCAATAAATTTGACGGTTGATGATGAATGCACAAATTCTTTCTCATTTTCACTCACACTTATTTGGATTCATCATTTCCCCTCGAAAAGGGCGGATCATTCATGAATGGTTGCCCACGGCAACGTAACAAATTCATGAATTGTCCTCAGTTAAGTCACCAATTCATGAATTTGACGGTTATCCGGAAATATTTTAAGGACTCTGTTCGCAGGCTTTAGTAACTAAAGTTGATTTGTATCATTTATATTTTATAAACGTAAATCAAACATTATTTTTTCTGGGAATAACAATTATTTTTAGGTATTGGTAAATGTTTTAAAATGCCTTCAGATTTTAAATATAATCAAATAATCGACAATTTATTTATTCATTTATCGTCAAATAACGCAATTTTAAATCAAAACAAATATAATTGTAGAATAGAACACGTCGTCCGAATGGTATTCTTGTTATGATATTTTCGATTGATAATATCGAAGAGTTTTTTAATTATTATGGAAATGAATAGACAATTTTTTGATCTTAATTCAAAACAGAATTTTAAAAGATTTTCGAAATATTCGTTTAAAATTTGGCTACAGATTAAAGAAAATGAGACCAACCCTTGTTGCTTTGTGCAAAACTATCGTAAATCTAGAAAAAATCTGTGAACAAATTAATATGGTTTAAAATATTTTATACTTAAAACTGACTAAATATAAATTTAGGCAGACAAGGCAATTTTTTACGTTTTACAACATTGGATAATGTTCTTCAATTCAAATTTATGTTGCGCTCATATTAAATGGCTTTTTAGGATCCCGTTCCAGAATGGTACAAACGTAACTTTCATCGTTTTACTTTTGCAAAAGCATGTTTTCTTTTTAATTAAGAAATTAAGAAGAGGTGTATCTGCCGTACAGGCATATTTTTATTTTAATATAATATTTCATATAATAATAGAATTGTAATACAAAGAAATATTGAACTACATTTTTATGGCCAATAACATTGACCTAATTTTATTGTTTATAAGGGAACTTGACTCCTTAAAGAATGCCCGAAACCTTTCCAAACCAAACTGGTTTCAATATTTATCCATTTTCAAACGTATTCCTCACAAGTTTCCAATATATGTTTCAGATCCTAAATATTAAAAAAATAGTGCTTAACGAATACATTTTGTGAACACTAACTTCATTGTTTAGCTCCTCCTACTTTTTGTTTTTGAACATTGCCATGACAACATTTGAAAAATAAATAACAAACTTCTGAGTGTTTAGATGGCTCAGAGAAAATCGCATATGCATGAAATGTTTTCTGAGGAAAATGTGTCGAAAATTAATATAATATAATAATATAATAATTTCTTTATTCCTTTACAAATGATAAATACAATTCATACAAATTCTTTGAGATACATTATGAGTTAACACATTTGTAGAGAATAGTTTGGTACAATCTATTGTCAGAAGACAAGAGGCGAGAGTACATATCACTTTATGTGTATACAAACTAATATAAAGATAATTGATGGGGAAATGAAATACAATATTCAATTAAATAGAGAAGTGATAACAAATAACAATAATAGAGAGATAGGATAAAAAATTAATTTTATACCAATGGATTAAAAAACAAATCGATTTCATTATGATCAAAAGAGAAGAGCCATTTTTTTACATTTTTCAAAAATACTGATTTCTTTGTCTCACACCTAAGGTTAACAGGTAACAAATTAAATAAGCGAGGCGCAGTAACGTAAAAGAAACGGGAGAAGTGAGTTTTATGTGTAGTTGGAATAGTAGCGACGTGCATGGTATTGATACGTAGCTTATACCTATCATCAAGTCTTACTTGGTAGTAACCGGAGTCAAAAAATATGCTTAATACCTTATAGCAGTACAGATGTCTCAGAGGGAGAATATTAAGACATTTGAACAATTCGAAACTGGGTGTTCTGCGATTTACTTTTTTCATAATCCTTATTGCATGCTTTTGCTTAATCAATAATGGTTCTATTTTATTATAGTAAGCACCACCCCAGCAAGAAATACCATACTGTATTTTAGATTTAAGTAAACCATTATACACCATTTTTAAAATTTGCGTATTACAGTAAAGACTAAGGTGGTAAATTTGTCTAACGATCTTATTTAAATATAATTTTATATAAGTTGTGTGATCTGTCCAAGCTAGCTTATAGTCTAAAACAATACCTAGGTATTTAAAACTATCAACGCACTCAATTCTAAAACAATCCTCACTGCAACTTATATTTTCATTAAATGCCGATAAATTACCTAAAAGTGAATCAGCTAAACACATCCGTTGGCAATAAGGCGAGTGATAATATATGGGCAGATCTTTGCAGATTAGACCCTTGATATTAAACATCATAAACTTAGTTTTGTTACTGATTACCAAGCTATGTTTTTTAAACCATCTTCTTAAAATGTCTAAATCCCAATTTACATCTGATAATAAACTATGATAATTCATATTAGAATAGGAAATGGCTGTATCGTCAGCGAAAGCTGTCATTTTGCCCTTAAGAGCCTGAATAAATAACGACTTCACATATATTAGGAACAGTAAAGGACCCAATACAGATCCTTGAGGAACACCTATATTGGAAAAACGTACGGAACTGAATTCGTTTTTAATCTTTACCACTTGTTTACGATTCAATAGATACGAGGTAAACCACTCAAAAATGAAGCCCCTAAAACCTGCACTAAACAATTTATGTAACAATATAGTGTGATTAACCATGTCAAATGCCTTAGTAATATCAATAAAAACACAAGACGGGATTTGCGAGTTATTCAAACTATCGTATATTTCCCCAGTCAGCTTTAATAATGCACTTTCTGTAGACTTACCACTTCTGAAGCCAAACTGGCAGTCGCTAAAAAAGTGGGTCTTATCTAGAAAAGATAGCATTCTACGCTTTATACCCTTTTCAAAGATTTTTGAAAAAACTGACAAAAGGGAAATAGGGCGATAGTTATTTAATACTCTGGTATCATCCTTTTTGTGGAGAGGAATTACCACTGCTGTTTTAAGGCAATCCGGAAAGACTCCTTTACGTACACAATCATTAAAGATAAAACAAAGAACCTCAGAAATCAGAAATGAAATATATTTCAATACGTTGCTTGAGATATTATCATACGAATGTGAATTAGAAGCTTTAAGGGAATTTATAATTTGTTGAATTTCAAGTGAAGTGAATTCCTCAAAGAAAAAACTTTCTGGTTGAAGGCTCGATTCCAATATGGTATTCTCACTAAAATACTGAGAATTGCTACAAGAATTAATGTGATGAGAACCAATATTTGAAAAGAAACTATTAAATAAATTGGCAACTTCTAATGGTTCAGAAATCTCAATTTCATCATTTAGCAAGACAATATCAGCGCACGATTTATTCTTATTGAGTATTTCGTTGACAACCTGCCATTCTCTTTTAGAGTTGCCAATGTTATTAGCTAATTTCCTGGTAAAATAATTATTTTTGCAAGTTAATATGTCAGATTTAACTTCCCGACAGATCCTCTCGTAATATCGTTTAAGCCTAGCATTAGTAGGGTGTTTCTGAATAAGTAAATAGATTTTCTTTTTCTTATTAATTTTTTTAAGAAGCGGCATAGACATCCAATTTTTTAAAGGCTTTAACTTACTGTCCCTTTTATTATTTTTATGGCTTGATAAAGAAATAAAGTATTTTAGTCTTGAAAGAAACATATCAAAAGCGATATTAGGATCTGTAGCATTATATACTTCATCCCAGAATTCAAAATACAAATGTGTTTTTAAGGCAACAAAATCTATTTTATTAAATTCTCTGCCTGTAGTTACGTTTTTTCTGGCAATCTCACAATTAAGCTGAATACTGGTTAAACTATGGTCAGTTATTTTCAGGTCATAAATTTTTGTTTTATAGTCTACGCGGCTGTTCCTGTGTAATCTTATAAACATATGGTCCAAACACGAATTAAAACGAGTAGGCTGGTTAATTAAAGACTTTAAACCAAATGAAGACATCAAAGACATATAGCTATCTACATCAGAAGAATCAGCGAGGATATTAATATTAATATCACCCAATAAGACTATGTTTCTATTTTTTATGCTTTCTAAAAATACTAAGAACTCATCTACAAATGTTTTTATAGAGCACTTATGGAATCTGTAGATACAGATAAAACAGAAATGGACATCAGAAACCACGCAATTAAGACTAATAATATCTGCACTTGCTAATTTATACTTTCCAATTACACATTCTTTTATTTTATTACTATAAAATACTGCAACACCGCCAGCTGCATAATCTTCATTACAGACAGCATCGAATGTGAAATTTGGAATAATATTAAAATCTGATATTTCTTCTTCAAATATCCAGATCTCAGAAAGAAATATCAGATCTGGTAAGTGATTCAAAGGTGTGAGATGAGAGAGAAAAGTATTAAAATTAGCTCTTAAGCTACGAATATTTTGGTGGACAATTGGAAAACCGGAAGACTGCTCATTAAAGTGGTCAATGCAAAGACAATTACAACAATCAGAATTAAGTAAGGAAACATTTGAATTAATACTTAAATCATTAAATTCATTATGAGGATCGGCAATTGAATTATCATTTAAGCTACTTTCGAACATGATTTGAAAGAAAAAAGAAAAAAAAACTAATCAACTTCCAATTTGGAGAAGTCCTCAAAAGAATTAATTTTTATTGTTCTATCGCCCTCCTTTTTTCTGATAAAGACAGATGATTCTCTTACCCAAACATATTTGCATTTGTTTTTGCGTTTGAGATCATTAGCCCTTTTTAATAATGACCTCGTATAATGGGTGAGGCTGTCATTGATGAAAATCTTCCTGCTGTTGTTATCGCTGCTGCCACTGCCATTGTTGTTGTTAGGTGGACCGCCGAAAATATGCGATGTAATTCTACGTTTATTTTTACGCATCATTGTCATTACATTATTCTTACTCCCAACATTAGAAAATTTAACACAGACTATCGAAGATCCGACTGTGATGTTTGTGTTGACAGGTTTGATGCTCTTTACGTAACAGGAGTCGATTTCATTGTCATTGAACTCTTCTCCCATAACAGCTGTTAGCAATTTATTTACATTCAGTTTCACATTTGCATTGTTGACGTCAGGAATTCCAATTATGTCAACTGAGCTCTGTTTCTCTTTTTGCTCCAAGAAATTAAGCCTCAACTCAAGTGTATTTACTCTCTTATTGAGAGAAGCATTGCTCTCTTCAAGAGATTTAATCTGATTTAGTGCCTCAGTATTTACACGCTTAAGTTGCATAATCTCGCTGTACAGCATATGCAAGGTTATTGTACCCTCACCCGAATTGTTGTCATCATGGGAAGTAAGCGTTGGACTTAATGCTGTAGTTCTTGTAGTTGCAGAGGTTCCACTTACTGTAGATTTTATGTTGTGGAGATTACCACTAGTGAGAGCGTTGGTACTGGAGCTCATAGAAGAGATTTGGCTGAACGATGAATTAATGGGAGCATCTAACAGTGTTGATTTTCTTCGCTAAGTAACACATCTATCACATATATATCCTTGGTTGCTCTTCGCATAGAAATCAATTTCTCTTTTATCCAGTTTCGCGCACTTTGCATGGTAATATTCATTGCAAGAGGCGCACTGAATTTTTAAATCTGATCTATCAATTTTTAAATGACATAAACCGCACTTCATTTTCTTTTATTTCTTGACTTAGTGATTATTTAATTAAACTAATTATTAAGAACTTTTTATTGCAATATAAGAAAAATAAGAGATTTAAATTTGAAATAATGGAAGTGAAATTCTCTCCGCGTGTGTCCCCATCAACACTTTCGTTGAGAATGAAAATGGAACTATATGGGATAAAAAAGGAACGGCTTCACCGTAAAATCAAATTTGAAGTAAGATTTTCGCCGAATCTACACTATTTCATTCAAACTTGTGAAAAATCAAATACTTTATTTTCAATGCTTCTGCCTTCTTCCGTTCATGTAAACACTGTCCATGCCCATTTCACTACATCAGCTTGGAGGGGAAGTCACACGTATTCTCGGTAAATCGTGTCGGTGAAAATGTTATAAAAAACGTTGTCAGATGAAATTAAGGGGCAAGAGAAGTAGGAGTTGGATATCTATATGTGATTGATTTGTGATTCTGAGTGTCTGCCTGCCTTAAGGGTGCGACTCTATTTTTTGCGCATAAAAACCGCACGATCGTTTCTAGACCTTACGTAGGCAACAGTGCCATATGCCCTTCGGCTAGCATCAGCAAAAATATTGAGTTCCTTTCTGCTGGTATCTTTTCCATCAAAAATACTATGTGAAATTGAAGCATCCTTTAAGGTAACAACACTGTCATAATATAGACTCAAAATGTTCAGTAAGTCGGCTGGCAGATCTTGATCCCATTCCAACTTTCGTTCCCAAATCACTTGGAAAAGTATTTTAAAATTTATTAGAAATGGCCCGAGAAAACCCAAAGGATCGAAAAAAGATGATATGATACGTAAGAGGTATCGTTTGGTGGGTATGTATCATCGGTATGTACGTACCATATGACACCTAAAACTTTCTGTCTAGAAGGAGGAGGAAGGAGGAGGAGTCTAGGAAAAATATCTCCTTATGGCTTCATTGTTACTGTTCCACTTTCTTAGGTTCATTGCAGCTTTCTTTAGGGTATGACTTGACTGTTGGTATAAGCGCACATCTGCTCCTTCATCGTCCACGCTACATACAACATCATCCATGTAGAAACTGACAGATAAAATGGCACATGCCTCCGGGAACTCATCGCGTTCAGACCGAAGGTGTCGTTTCAAAGTTGCCCCCAAGAGAAAACGGCTGGATTTTACCCCAAAAGTTACCCGAGTCATCCGATAAATTTGATACTCTGGAAAAATAGAAACGTTAGAATCGACTTCAGATGAAAACCAATAGGACCGATGATCATCTCGATCCTTTTTACTCAATAATATCTGCAGAAATGCCTTTTCTATGTCTATAACTAGTCCAATAGAACCTATCCGAAAATTGAGTAACATTTTAAATAAATCCGGCATTAAATTAGGACCAGACAATAAGTTTTTGTTGAGAGATGAACAATGCTCTGCGCGGAAGCATCAAATACGATGCGGAGTTTTGAAGTAACTTTGTCTTCCCGATGCGGCATATAATACGTTCGAATACTATCCGTCATTTAATCCACCCTTTCTGCAATGCCAGAGTTAATTAAATCCCACATTGCCCTATCGTACCTTAAAAGATCCGCAGGCGTTCAGAAAGTCTTTTTATAAATTCTATTTGTAAATTTTTATAAATTCTTGCGTAAATGTTTCGGTTTCACTTTTAATGGATTTAATACCAATCGTTTCAAGTTAACATAATGTATTTCCATTTAACCCATTAACATGCAAAACATTCGCGTTACTTGTTTGAGTACTTAAGACACAAACCGGAGCTGGACCTTGTAAAGTCCATCCGAATAAGGTATCAATAGCCATTAACCGTTCATCGATTCGTTTGCCCGTTACTATTCGTCAATAATTATCCGCGCTGATCAAGATCGATATGCCGTCTTCGGGATGATAATTAAATGGACGCGCATCAGCTAATTCCAATTTAACATTATATACACACTGTTCAATATTCTTAATATAGAACGAGAGCCTGTGCGAGAATAAGCGCACAAAGGAATAATATCCACACAATATCATCCGATCCTGTGTGTGTACATGCAGGAACACCCCGGCAGTTCGCTATCAGCACTCAGGCGACGAACGCCAAGGAAAGCGGTCGGGATAAAATTATATTTCTAAAATGTGTTACAGTCCACTAGTTATATCAAATAAAAACATTATAATTCTGAACCTAAACGGTAGTGAGTTTATTTTACACACACCTTTCAGAGAGAATTGTAAGCAGATCAAGACAAATAGTCGGCACTACTACCGCGTTCAGTTTTAAACGAACTATATTTATTGAACGACTGCCTTTCGTCACTACCGAAAGGGATAACAGAAATATTTCGGGAGCCCACAAACTGTAATTTCAGTTTTTCCACAAGCGATTCCTTGAGTAATGTTAATTGGCTTCCACCGTCTAATATTACCCGCACGTACGCACTGAGATTTTCGTCAAGCTTTCGCAGTTTAACACCGTTTGTATTATCACGCTAGGAAGATGCTGTAGTGGCTCGAACTAACGGAGAGTTGACGTTCCGCAAACGCTACAATCGTTCGAGGCGTTGCGTTAAACGCGCGATAACGGAATTTGCTTTATCTTTGTACTCAATAGCAATTTCGCGATCCTTAATTTGTTCATCAGACCTTTAAGGGATATTTTTAAACGATGAAGGAAAACGTTAAGTTCTTTCTCGATATTGTCCCAATTTTGTTCGTTCGCGGTAGTAGGTATTGATTCCGGCGAATCCAAATAATCGTTTGCACTTTCCAGAACACGTGTAACCTGTCCTCGATATGCAGATCTACTCGCGTTCTCCATTTCGATATAATTTTTGACTTAGAGGTTCAGTAAATTTATTGCCATTACCGGGTTTCGGCATCATGAAGAAATTCACTTTATTCCAACCGTACTTCAAAATGGTTAAAACAGGAATGAACCAAATTTAATATGTTTCTGTAAAAGAAAATATGACAGTTTGCAAAATATGACAGTTCACGAAATAGTACAGTTTACAGTATGATAATACAAATATGGCAATTAAGGATTACAGGGTGTACAATTTTCTAAACTGTCAAAGTGTAAGCAAAATTGTCGATCTCCTAATAAAAGATAAAAAGATTAGTATAAAAAGTGCAAGTTAGAACCAAAAATATTTTTAAATTACAATACATGTAAATACATTTGGTTCTAGGAAAATTACTTACTGAGTAAGTTTTGACTTGTAAAAAGCTTTAAACAAAAGAAAAAAATATTCCCTTTAAAAGGATAACCTCTAAATGGTTAAAAGAGGCATTTTTCAAACCTCTCCACTATATGCTATACATTGCAACAGGAACAACGCCCATGCTGTTGCATACATTACAAATACCCAACCTCTCCAGAACACACAGGAAACGACAAACGCCACCAAAAACTACTGTGGTATCTGCTTCCGGAATAAGTGTCCAGAGGATGTAGGAAATTTAGCTTGAAAATTGTTGAGATATATGTATTAACAATTTTGCTCACTGTATATCTCACTGTCACAAAGATACCCCGTTTTTTTTTTTTACAAGCTGTATATAATATTTTGAACTACATCAAATAAACGTTCTCTTTCATTCGTTAACCTTCAAATGGTAAGCACGTTTTTTGATTTGGTTCCACAGGTTATGGGTCCAGAACTTCCAAACTACGAGTAAAAGATCTATAATCGTATTAGATTGCTGGAATCACAACGTTTTTTTTGCAAGGAAATATTTAATTTCGGTACTGCATTGGTATTACTTTGCTGAGAATTTAGTCGAATCGCGTTTTTTGTTTGTAGAAGTTCACTTTTTTGTTTGAAATAAAATGGATTGTGATTTTTTTTAAATCAACAAATTAATTTCTGGAGGTCTATGGAGCACTTGGAAGTTCCAAGTGAAGATTTTGCTCAATGCTTCAAATAAACTATTTGAAGTTGTAAACGGGGAGGAGCCCAAGCCAGTTCTTACTGCTGCAGGCAAAATTGAAGATTTTAATGCCTGCATGGCATTATGAAGTTCGGCTCCCATTTAAAGAAGACATCCAGCCAACCCTTGGAGCATCCAAACCAGCAGCGATGGCAAGATTTTTTCAAATCGAAAGACGACTTGTTTCAAACCAAAGGTTAAGAGAAGCATATACAGCGTGCATCAACGAATATCTTACATTGGGGCACATGACAGAGGCTAACACAGACACACATCTACGAAATAAAAAACACTATTACCTGCCACATCATGCTGTCTTCAAGGAGTCTAGCACAACAACAAAATTGCGTGTGGTCTTCGACGCCTCATGCAAAACAGCAGACGGTACATCATTAAATGACCATTTGCTGATTGGGCCACGCTTACAACCCGACATCATCGACCTGGTTGCAAGGTGGCGGAAGTTTCGCATAGCCTTTTCAGCAGACATTGGGATGATGTACAGACAGATCTGGATGTCATCAGAAGACACTCCATATCAACTAATGTTATGGAGACCGACAACACAACATCCAATCAAGACATACACACTTAACACAGTGACTTTTGGCACAGCGTCAGCACCATATTTAGCAGTGCGGACTCTGCATCAACTCGCCAAGGACGTGTCTCACTCGCACCCACATGTAACACGCGTACTCACCGAGGGATTTTACGTCGACGATCTCATCTATGGAGCAGACAATGAAGCCGATGCAATTCAGCTGCAAATGGACACTCTCTCCATACTTAAAACAGCTGGCTTTCCACTCCGCAAATGGGCGAGCAACTCAGCGAAAATCTTAGAGCAGGTGCCTGAAAACGAAAGAGAGATAAATTTACCATTGGACTTCAATTCTTCAGATGCCATAAAAACATTGGGAATTCAATGGCATCCAGCAAATGATGTTTTCAAATTTAAAATACAATTACCAGGCACCATATCACACACCAAACGATCCGTTCTCGCAGATATAGCTCGCTTATTTGATCCATTGGGATGGATTTCACCAGTCATCGTGAAGGCAAAACTTATTCTCCAACAGCTGTGTTGAGATGGAGTGAGAATATTTAAATCTCCAGGATTTTCGGATATATATGTCAATGGCCGGGAATTGACAACACTCTCAGCTTCTGCTAATAACTTTTCGTAGTTGCTCGAAATTAAGTATACTTCGTCCTATTGTTACCTTCAGTACTACCTTTACACTCCTGACGAGTCGCTCCCAAAAGCCGCCCCACCAAGCCGCCCTCTCAGCGATAAATTTCCACCGAATATCATTCTTGCTCACAAAATCTTGCACTGTCGCACCACTGAGCGCATCATTCAAAATCTTCAGTTCCTTAGATGCACTTTTAAATGTTTTTGCGTTATCGGAATAAATTAGGCTCGGAGTTCCTCTCCTTGCGAAAAATCTTCTCAACGCCAGCAAAGAGCATTCAGCAGTGAGATCTGTCACCAGTTCCAAGTGTACGGCTCTTATATAAACGCAAGTTAACAACATTATATACACCTTCTTTGTTGATCCTTCATAAGCCAATTCGTATGAATTTCGTTGCAAAATGCATGTTCTTGAACATATTTAATTCAGTATTGCTCGGCTAACTGAAGTTCATGTGCAGTGAGAAATTAATTCTTCTGACCAATATGCCATTTACGCAGACTGTGAGTAAAACGCAGTTACTCGCAGCATTTTTGTCCAACTACTAAAGCGTTCTATTGGGAAAAGAGGTTCTCTCGAATAGGTTTTATTTTTATCTGTAATAGTTACTTGCGTTGAAATGTATGGTTGTGAAAGATCTACCCGAAGGTCATTATTTGGCCAATTTTCGGGATCCAGTCGTAACCAGGCAGGGCCATGTATCCAATGGTTTGAAGTTTCCAAAAATTTTGATGCTACACCTCTGGTTAAATAAACAGCGGGATTATCTTTCCCAGGGCAATGACTTCATTCAAAAGCTCTGATCAACTGTCTAATTTCTAAAACTCTATTTTCCACATATGGCTTCCATCTTTTCACTGAATCGTTTCTAATCCAACATAGAGCAATTTTCGAGTCTGTTCAGAGACAAACGCGCTCAAATGAAACCTTTAAATTCTGGACCAAATATGAACATAGCCTTGAAGCAATTAGAACTGCAGTTAATTCTAACCTAGGCAGCTTTAGTTCATTCTGAGCACAAATCAGTCATATAAAGATGCGTAACTTTCTAGATGGAAAACCCCTAGCCCATTCAAAAATCTGACAGTTATTCATGAATCTTCCAATAAATATGACAGTTATTGACGAATCTTCCAATAAATTTGACGGTTGATGATGAATGCACAAATTCTTTCTCATTTTCACTCACACTTATTTGGATTCATCATTTCCCCTCGAAAAGGGCGGATCATTCATGAATGGTTGCCCACGGCAACGTAACAAATTCATGAATTGTCCTCAGTTAAGTCACCAATTCATGAATTTGACGGTTATCCGGAAATATTTTAAGGACTCTGTTCGCAGGCTTTAGTAACTAAAGTTGATTTGTATCATTTATATTTTATAAACGTAAATCAAACATTATTTTTTCTGGGAATAACAATTATTTTTAGGTATTGGTAAATGTTTTAAAATGCCTTCAGATTTTAAATATAATCAAATAATCGACAATTTATTTATTCATTTATCGTCAAATAACGCAATTTTAAATCAAAACAAATATAATTGTAGAATAGAACACGTCGTCCGAATGGTATTCTTGTTATGATATTTTCGATTGATAATATCGAAGAGTTTTTTAATTATTATGGAAATGAATAGACAATTTTTTGATCTTAATTCAAAACAGAATTTTAAAAGATTTTCGAAATATTCGTTTAAAATTTGGCTACAGATTAAAGAAAATGAGACCAACCCTTGTTGCTTTGTGCAAAACTATCGTAAATCTAGAAAAAATCTGTGAACAAATTAATATGGTTTAAAATATTTTATACTTAAAACTGACTAAATATAAATTTAGGCAGACAAGGCAATTTTTTACGTTTTACAACATTGGATAATGTTCTTCAATTCAAATTTATGTTGCGCTCATATTAAATGGCTTTTTAGGATCCCGTTCCAGAATGGTACAAACGTAACTTTCATCGTTTTACTTTTGCAAAAGCATGTTTTCTTTTTAATTAAGAAATTAAGAAGAGGTGTATCTGCCGTACAGGCATATTTTTATTTTAATATAATATTTCATATAATAATAGAATTGTAATACAAAGAAATATTGAACTACATTTTTATGGCCAATAACATTGACCTAATTTTATTGTTTATAAGGGAACTTGACTCCTTAAAGAATGCCCGAAACCTTTCCAAACCAAACTGGTTTCAATATTTATCCATTTTCAAACGTATTCCTCACAAGTTTCCAATATATGTTTCAGATCCTAAATATTAAAAAAATAGTGCTTAACGAATACATTTTGTGAACACTAACTTCATTGTTTAGCTCCTCCTACTTTTTGCTTTTGAACATTGCCATGACAACATTTGAAAAATAAATAACAAACTTCTGAGTGTTTAGATGGCTCAGGGAAAATCGCATATGCATGAAATGTTTTCTGAGGAAAATGTGTCGAAAATGGAACTATATGGGATAAAAAAGGAACGGCTTCACCGTAAAATCAAATTTGAAGTAAGATTTTCGCCGAATCTACACTATTTCATTCAAACTTGTGAAAAATCAAATACTTTATTTTCAATGCTTCTGCCTTCTTCCGTTCATGTAAACACTGTCCATACCCATTTCACTACATCAGCTTGGAGGGGAAGTCACACGTATTCTCGGTAAATCGTGTCGGTGAAAATGTTATAAAAAACGTTGTCAGATGAAATTAAGGGGCAAGAGAAGTAGGAGTTGGATATCTATATGTGATTGATTTGTGATTCTGAGTGTCTGCCTGCCTTAAGGGTGCGACTCTATTTTTTGCGCATAAAAACCGCACGATCGTTTCTAGACCTTACGTAGGCAACAGTGCCATATGCCCTTCGGCTAGCATCAGCAAAAATATTGAGTTCCTTTCTGCTGGTATCTTTTCCATCAAAAATACTATGTGAAATTGAAGCATCCTTTAAGGTAACAACACTGTCATAATATAGACTCAAAATGTTCAGTAAGTCGGCTGGCAGATCTTGATCCCATTCCAACTTTCGTTCCCAAATCACTTGGAAAAGTATTTTAAAATTTATTAGAAATGGCCCGAGAAAACCCAAAGGATCGAAAAAAGATGATATGATACGTAAGAGGTATCGTTTGGTGGGTATGTATCATCGGTATGTACGTACCATATGACACCTAAAACTTTCTGTCTAGAAGGAGGAGGAAGGAGGAGGAGTCTAGGAAAAATATCTCCTTATGGCTTCATTGTTACTGTTCCACTTTCTTAGGTTCATTGCAGCTTTCTTTAGGGTATGACTTGACTGTTGGTATAAGCGCACATCTGCTCCTTCATCGTCCACGCTACATACAACATCATCCATGTAGAAACTGACAGATAAAATGGCACATGCCTCCGGGAACTCATCGCGTTCAGACCGAAGGTGTCGTTTCAAAGTTGCCCCCAAGAGAAAACGGCTGGATTTTACCCCAAAAGTTACCCGAGTCATCCGATAAATTTGATACTCTGGAAAAATAGAAACGTTAGAATCGACTTCAGATGAAAACCAATAGGACCGATGATCATCTCGATCCTTTTTACTCAATAATATCTGCAGAAATGCCTTTTCTATGTCTATAACTAGTCCAATAGAACCTATCCGAAAATTGAGTAACATTTTAAATTAATCCGGCATTAAATTAGGACCAGACAATAAGTTTTTGTTGAGATATGAACAATGCTCTGCGCGGAAGCATCAAATACGATGCGGAGTTTTGAAGTAACTTTGTCTTCCCGATGCGGCATATAATACGTTCGAATACTATCCGTCATTTAATCCACCCTTTCTGCAATGCCAGAGTTAATTAAATCCCACATTGCCCTATCGTACCTTAAAAGATCCGCAGGCGTTCAGAAAGTCTTTTTATAAATTCTATTTGTAAATTTTTATAAATTCTTGCGTAAATGTTTCGTTTCACTTTTAATGGATTTAATACCAATCGTTTCAAGTTCCCATAATGTATTTCCATTTAACCCATTAACATGCAAAACATTCGCGTTACTTGTTTGAGTACTTAAGACACAAACCGGAGCTGGACCTTGTAAAGTCCATCCGAATAAGGTATCAATAGCCATTAACCGTTCATCGATTCGTTTGCCCGTTACTATTCGTCAATAATTATCCGCGCTGATCAAGATCGATATGCCGTCTTCGGGATGATAATTAAATGGACGCGCATCAGCTAATTCCAATTTAACATTATATACACACTGTTCAATATTCTTAATATAGAACGAGAGCCTGTGCGAGAATAAGCGCACAAAGGAATAATATCCACACAATATCATCCGATCCTGTGTGTGTACATGCAGGAACACCCCGGCAGTTCGCTATCAGCACTCAGGCGACGAACGCCAAGGAAAGCGGTCGGGATAAAATTATATTTCTAAAATGTGTTACAGTCCACTAGTTATATCAAATAAAAACATTATAATTCTGAACCTAAACGGTAGTGAGTTTATTTTACACACACCTTTCAGAGAGAATTGTAAGCAGATCAAGACAAATAGTCGGCACTACTACCGCGTTCAGTTTTAAACGAACTATATTTATTGAACGACTGCCTTTCGTCACTACCGAAAGGGATAACAGAAATATTTCGGGAGCCCACAAACTGTAATTTCAGTTTTTCCACAAGCGATTCCTTGAGTAATGTTAATTGGCTTCCACCGTCTAATATTACCCGCACGTACGCACTGAGATTTTCGTCAAGCTTTCGCAGTTTAACACCGTTTGTATTATCACGGTGGCTGGAAGGAAGATGCTGTAGTGGCTCGAACTAACGGAGAGTTGACGTTCCGCAAACGCTACAATCGTTCGAGGCGTTGCGTTAAACGCGCGATAACGGAATTTGCTTTATCTTTGTACTCAATAGCAATTTCGCGATCCTTAATTTGTTCATCAGACCTTTAAGGGATATTTTTAAACGATGAAGGAAAACGTTAAGTTCTTTCTCGATATTGTCCCAATTTTCTTCGTTCGCGGTAGTAGGTATTGATTCCGGCGAATCCAAATAATCGTTTGCACTTTCCACAACACGTGTAACCTGTCCTCGATATGCAGATCTACTCGCGTTCTCCATTTCGATATAATTTTTGACTTAGAGGTTCAGTAAATTTATTGCCATTACCGGGTTTCGGCATCATGAAGAAATTCACTTTATTCCAACCGTACTTCAAAATGGTTAAAACAGGAATGAACCAAATTTAATATGTTTCTGTAAAAGAAAATATGACAGTTTGCAAAATATGACAGTTCACGAAATAGTACAGTTTACAGTATGATAATACAAATATGGCAATTAAGGATTACAGGGTGTACAATTTTCTAAACTGTCAAAGTGTAAGCAAAATTGTCGATCTCCTAATAAAAGATAAAAAGATTAGTATAAAAAGTGCAAGTTAGAACCAAAAATATTTTTAAATTACAATACATGTAAATACATTTGGTTCTAGGAAAATTACTTACTGAGTAAGTTTTGACTTGTAAAAAGCTTTAAACAAAAGAAAAAAATATTCCCTTTAAAAGGATAACCTCTAAATGGTTAAAAGAGGCATTTTTCAAACCTCTCCACTATATGCTATACATTGAAACAGGAACAACGCCCATGCTGTTGCATACATTACAAATACCCAACCTCTCCAGAACACACAGGAAACGACAAACGCCACCAAAAACTACTGTGGTATCTGCTTCCGGAATAAGTGTCCAGAGGATGTAGGAAATTTAGCTTGAAAATTGTTGAGATATATGTATTAACAATTTTGCTCACTGTATATCTCACTGTCACAAAGATACCCCGTTTTTTTTTACAAGCTGTATATAATATTTTGAACTACATCAAATAAACGTTCTCTTTCATTCGTTAACCTTCAAATGGTAAGCACGTTTTTTGATTTGGTTCCACAGGTTATGGGTCCAGAACTTCCAAACTACGAGTAAAAGATCTATAATCGTATTAGATTGCTGGAATCACAACGTTTTTTTTGCAAGGAAATATTTAATTTCGGTACTGCATTGGTATTACTTTGCTGAGAATTTAGTCGAATCGCGTTTTTTGTTTGTAGAAGTTCACTTTTTTGTTTGAAATAAAATGGATTGTGATTTTTTTTAAATCAACAAATTAATTTCTGGAGGTCTATGGAGCACTTGGAAGTTCCAAGTGAAGATTTTGCTCAATGCTTCAAATAAACTATTTGAAGTTGTAAACGGGGAGGAGCCCAAGCCAGTTCTTACTGCTGCAGGCAAAATTGAAGATTTTAATGCCTGCATGGCATTATGAAGTTCGGCTCCCATTTAAAGAAGACATCCAGCCAACCCTTGGAGCATCCAAACCAGCAGCGATGGCAAGATTTTTTCAAATCGAAAGACGACTTGTTTCAAACCAAAGGTTAAGAGATACAGCGTGCATCAACGAATATCTTACATTGGGGCACATGACAGAGGCTAACACAGACACACATCTACGAAATAAAAAACACTATTACCTGCCACATCATGCTGTCTTCAAGGAGTCTAGCACAACAACAAAATTGCGTGTGGTCTTCGACGCCTCATGCAAAACAGCAGACGGTACATCATTAAATTACCATTTGCTGATTGGGCCACGCTTACAACCCGACATCATCGACCTGGTTGCAAGGTGGCGGAAGTTTCGCATAGCCTTTTCAGCAGACATTGGGATGATGTACAGACAGATCTGGATGTCATCAGAAGACACTCCATATCAACTAATGTTATGGAGACCGACAACACAACATCCAATCAAGACATACACACTTAACACAGTGACTTTTGGCACAGCGTCAGCACCATATTTAGCAGTGCGGACTCTGCATCAACTCGCCAAGGACGTGTCTCACTCGCACCCACATGTAACACGCGTACTCACCGAGGGATTTTACGTCGACGATCTCATCTATGGAGCAGACAATGAAGCCGATGCAATTCAGCTGCAAATGGACACTCTCTCCATACTTAAAACAGCTGGCTTTCCACTCCGCAAATGGGCGAGCAACTCAGCGAAAATCTTAGAGCAGGTGCCTGAAAACGAAAGAGAGATAAATTTACCATTGGACTTCAATTCTTCAGATGCCATAAAAACATTGGGAATTCAATGGCATCCAGCAAATGATGTTTTCAAATTTAAAATACAATTACCAGGCACCATATCACACACCAAACGATCCGTTCTCGCAGATATAGCTCGCTTATTTGATCCATTGGGATGGATTTCACCAGTCATCGTGAAGGCAAAACTTATTCTCCAACAGCTGTGGCGCAACGAATCACCGTGGGACTCACCGCTCGCAAGTGACATCGAAGAGGAATGGATCAACCTCCGCAACGGGCTAGATTGCCTCCAGCACATCGAGATACCTCGCTGGATCGGGTTCGAGGAGTCAGCTTGGTCCAACTACATGGCTTCAGCGATGCTTCAGAAAAGGCTTATGCTGCCGTCATATACGCCCGAGTAATCAAAAATGGGCGAGAGGAGATAAATATTCTTGGCTCGAAGACAAGGGTAGCACCAGTGAAGCCAATTTGCCTCCCACGTCTGGAACTTTGTGCAGCACATCTACTGGCAAAACTTTTACAGCGGGTATCGAAGTCCATGCAATTCACCAACGTAGAAACATATGCATGGTCAGACTCGACAATCTGCTTGGCTTGGATTCGGGGAAATCCTTCAGCACGCAAAACGTTCGTCGCTAATCGAGTGACGGACATACAAAATCTAACTGGAGTAGACATCTGGCGACACGTACGAGGTAAGGAGAATCCAGCAGACATCGCATCGCGTGGCCTCTCACCAGAGGAATTAGAAAGCAGCAACTTGTGGTGGCGCGGCCCCAAGTTTCTGCAGGGTTTTGTACCACAGCATCACCCAGCAGAAAACCCAATAGAAACAGATCTGGAAAATAGAGTAAAAAAGAAAGAAAATGTACAATTTTATACAAATAAATTAACAAACATACTCACAAATTTTGTACACGTTGTCTTTCACTGCGCAGTCATCAACAACACATTAATCGAAAAATTTTCCAGCTTAAAACGTCTCATCCGTACCATAGCGATATGGCGAAGATATTTCAACAACCTTCAACCGAAAAGGAAGCTGTCATTAAAGACACATCCACTCACAGCAGAGGAATTAATGGCATCGAGAGATCGACTCATCAAATTGGTTCAGTCAGAAACATTTTCCGCGGAAGTTGAAGCACTGTCATCAAAGAAACCACTTCCAAAGGGAAGTACGATCCGCAGCCTGAACCCATTTCTTGATGCCACTGGAATTCTTCGTGTTGGAGGAAGACTCACAAATTCGACACTCAACTTCAACCAACGTCACCCAATCATATTAAGCGAGTCGCATCACTTTACCAAGTTGGTCGTCACCGATACGCATCTCAACACATTGCATGGTGGGCAAGAAATTATGATGGCCGAAATCCGGAACACATACTGGATAACAAACTTAAAACGCAGGGTTAAGTCCACCATCCACAAATGCATACGTTGCCACCGATATAATGCGAAAAGGCAACAACAACTTATGGGCAGCCTACCAGCAGAAAGGGTGTCAATAACACGGCCTTTTACGAACACTGGCGTAGACTACGCAGGTCCCTTTGATGTAAAACTATGGAAAGGCAGATGTAACAAGTCAACAAAGGGATACATCGCAATCTTCGTCTGCCTATCGACAAAGGCCATCCATATCGAACTGGTAAGTGACCTCAGTTCAGCAGCCTTTATAGCAGCGTACCGGAGATTCGTCGCAAGACGAGGCATTTGCAGCAACATGTTCAGCGACTGTGGCACCAACTTCAAGGGTGCAAACAACGAATTGACTAAGGATGGTCAATTCCTATCAAAGGAATGGTCAATTGAAATCGCCAACGCTTTAACGCCATACAACACCACATGGCATTTTAACCCTCCATCATCACCACACTTCGAGGTTCAGTAAATTTATTGCCATTACCGGGTTTCGGCATCATGAAGAAATTCACTTTATTCCAACCGTACTTCAAAATGGTTAAAACAGGAATGAACCAAATTTAATATGTTTCTGTAAAAGAAAATATGACAGTTTGCAAAATATGACAGTTCACGAAATAGTACAGTTTACAGTATGATAATACAAATATGGCAATTAAGGATTACAGGGTGTACAATTTTCTAAACTGTCAAAGTGTAAGCAAAATTGTCGATCTCCTAATAAAAGATAAAAAGATTAGTATAAAAAGTGCAAGTTAGAACCAAAAATATTTTTAAATTACAATACATGTAAATACATTTGGTTCTAGGAAAATTACTTACTGAGTAAGTTTTGACTTGTAAAAAGCTTTAAACAAAAGAAAAAAATATTCCCTTTAAAAGGATAACCTCTAAATGGTTAAAAGAGGCATTTTTCAAACCTCTCCACTATATGCTATACATTGCAACAGGAACAACGCCCATGCTGTTGCATACATTACAAATACCCAACCTCTCCAGAACACACAGGAAACGACAAACGCCACCAAAAATTGCTGTGGTATCTGCTTCCGGAATAAGTGTCCAGAGGATGTAGGAAATTTAGCTTGAAAATTGTTGAGATATATGTATTAACAATTTTGCTCACTGTATATCTCACTGTCACAAAGATACCCCGTTTTTTTTTTTTACAAGCTGTATATAATATTTTGAACTACATCAAATAAACGTTCTCTTTCATTCGTTAACCTTCAAATGGTAAGCACGTTTTTTGATTTGGTTCCACAGGTTATGGGTCCAGAACTTCCAAACTACGAGTAAAAGATCTATAATCGTATTAGATTGCTGGAATCACAACGTTTTTTTTGTAAGGAAATATTTAATTTCGGTACTGCATTGGTATTACTTTGCTGAGAATTTAGTCGAATCGCGTTTTTTGTTTGTAGAAGTTCACTTTTTTGTTTGAAATAAAATGGATTGTGATTTTTTTTAAATCAACAAATTAATTTCTGGAGGTCTATGGAGCACTTGGAAGTTCCAAGTGAAGATTTTGCTCAATGCTTCAAATAAACTATTTGAAGTTGTAAACGGGGAGGAGCCCAAGCCAGTTCTTACTGCTGCAGGCAAAATTGAAGATTTTAATGCCTGCCTGCCGTCCTGGTTGCAAAAGGCCAGGAAGGCACAAAAAATAATAGCTACAACTATCGGTCAGCAACCACTAATAGATATTTCAAATTTCACGACTTCAGGTGAGATGTGGACGAAGTTAATTGCTGTGTATGAGATGAAATCACAGACTAATGTTCACATTGTTGTACACCTTTAAGAAAGGTGCAAACGACAATATCGCCACTCATATATCAAGGTTAGAGAACATAGTACAGCAGCTGAAGGAAGCAGGCGAATAAGTTTCACAGACCATGATGATCACAAAAATCTTGATGACTTTACCACCACAATTCAATAATTTTTTTAGTGCGTGAGAGTTCACCGCTTCTGCAGATAAAAATCTTCAAAATTTAACATCAAGACTCGTAATGGAAGAAACCCGCATGGAAATGTATCAAACGCAATCATCGGCGTCTACTTAGTCACAGTATACCTGAAGAACAAAATGCACTAATCACACAAACTTATCAGAAAAGTTGTGAAAAGAAAAGAAATATGCAGCAAGTCAAAAAAATGGGAAAGTGTTTTCTGTTCAAAAAGAGTGGACATTGGAAAAGGGATCCTCAAAAGACAAAATCAATGGTAAACATTTCACAGAAGAATTTTAATGCATTAGTGTGTGATGCTTTTACAAGTCGCATTGATGAAACTCATTCTTTTGCAGCAGATGATTGGATATTAGACTCAGGTGCGAGTCATCACATGAGTTTCCGACGCGAGTGGTTTCAAAATTTTGTTGAACTCGCAGAACCCATGACTGTTGTCATTGGCAACGGAGAACAAATTTTTGCTCTCGGCAAAGGCAGCGTTGACATTTATGCCTTTGATAATCAGAAATGGTAAAGAAAAGTATTATTAAATGTATATTACTTGCCAAAGATTAAGTTAAATGTTTTCTCTTCGGGAGCAGCGCCGGATAATCAATATAAGATGATAACTGTGCAACAAAAAGAAAAGGTTGAATCAATTGCAGTAAGTAAAATAGCACATTTGTTCAATAGAAAATGACAATGCGAAAAGGACACCTTTCAAATTCCGCACAGCCTAAGTCAACGTATAACGCCATCTATCGGGTTGGGGCATTGATCGCAGCACAGCGGCATCTATTATTTATCTCGTTAACTTCTCTCACAACGAATTTCACAATTATCCGAAATTTTCCAAGCTTCACAATAAATTTTCCACCTTTACATCGTCCAATATTACCAAACCACGCAACAAAATGCAAAATTTTGTCGAAAAAAATGTTTCGTGCTTTTCCGTAATTTTTCGAGTTTTCCGGTTTTTCCATTCGAAAAGTCAATTGTACACAAAACTCCGATTTCGATTTTCCAATTTCCCGAATTTTTCGAAGGGTTTTCCCAAAATTTTCTTTCGTAGAAACCTTCTCCTGGCAATTACGAACAACTGAAAAAGAATTTGAGCTAAATGGGCCAAGCAGTTCTCAATTGATGAATTACTATACATATACATATACAAAGCAGGATCACTTGCCGTTGTAGTAATACATGGAAATCAATGATCCATATGGATGAATATGGACATAATAATTTTGTCATTCTCCAGGGGAGAATCATCAAAAAGAGGAATCAACTCCTTGAAGGAATCCTCAACTCAACAAAATCAAAAAAAGTGAATAAAGCCTGTTAGTGGCCAACGGTTCAACAGCAGCGGAATCAACCACCATCAGTCCAGTTCACCCAGCGGATCATCATCAGTCCAGTTCACCCAGCGGATCATCAACCAGTCCAGCACCAACGGATCACCGAACCGCAATTGAAGCAGTAACCACACCGTTCAAGCGGCACTAGCCAACGGACAAAAGAAGATCCAGCAACCAACAACAGGATACTAAGGATTAGCTCACTAACCCAATTGAGCATCAAGGTACGCAAAAGACCATCATTTTCAAAAAAAAAATAAAAAAATCAAAGGCATAGTGATTATTCTTTATTAAATCAATACATACATACATACATACATAATCCATAAACATTTCGAACAATTTGACAATAATAACGATAATAAGTGAAAATTAAACAACAAAAAGGTGAATATATATATATAAACAGATCAAACATTCTTACATACAAACATTTCTCAACAATACATATACTCTTACAAACTAAATCACTCCTAAACAATCTATATTAAGTGCGCTAGAAGTGTAAAACTGTAACTGAATAAATTTAATCAAATACAATAAGAAATTTGTGTTTTTACAAACTTATATAATGTCTAAGATTAGCAAATACATTGAATTTCAAGATTTAACCCTCAAAGAATTAATAACTGACTTGGAAGAGTACGAAAACGATACCGCGGCGCGAAAGTCAAGGGGTTATTTGAGTGCGTGTTTAGCCGATGTCGAGGAAGTTTTCAAACGCGCGAAAAAAGAACACTCCTCCATTGTGAACAGTGCTGCAGATCCTTTAAAAGAGAAATATTTATTAGACGAGACATACTCTAAAATAAAAAGAACATATTTTACCTTCGTCGGCCTTCTGCGCGATGAACTAGATAAGTTAAACGAATCAACCAACTGTGATATATCTCGTCTAAACCAATCGCGGTCCGCAGCATCAGATATTCGATTACCACGAATAAACATAAAAACGTTTTCCGGTAAATACGAGGAGTGGTGTGAGTTTCACAATGTGTTCCAATCCACAATTGATCAAAATGTTGAACTATCGGATGTTCAGAAACTGCAATTCCTCAAAAGTTTCACAGCCGGACGGAAAGAATTATTCGTCTGCTTGGGAAATACTTACTGAAAGATATCAAAATAAGAGGAAATTGGTCAATACACAGTTACGAATTTTAATGGAACAAAGTAAACTCACCCACGAAACCGCCGCGTCTTTGAAGTCTCTTCATGATACGAGGACTGAGTGTACACATGCGCTATCCAACCTTGGAATCGCAGTCGACACTTGGGACTGCATCTTAATTTATATAATATTTCACAAGCTGCCCCCCCAAAACCAGAAAGACTGGGAGGACAAGCTCGGAACATCGAAAGCTCTTCCGGACTGGAAGTCCTTTCTAGCATTCATTGAAGGTCGATTCAGTTCACTGGAAAACATTGCAGAGTTGAATGTCTCCAAACAGCCATCACATCAATCAGCAATCACATCTCGGAAAGCTAATAACTTCCTCTCGAGGTCATCAGGGAAGCAATATCTTTGTCGACTTTGTAAAGGTACTCATGGCATTCGATAATGCAAGAAATTCTTAAGCATGGACGCCAAAACTCGAACCGAAACAGTGAAGAAGAATTCCATTTGCTCCAACTATTTAGGTTATGACCATCATGCCACAAATTGCAACAGCAGTAATCGATGTTATAAGTGCGGCAACAAACATCATACAATGCTGCACATCGAGTTCAACAACCCGAGCAACCCTGGGCCATCAACATCAAACGTGGCGTTCAACGCACATGTCAACCAACTCAACACGAAGGTTCTTCTTGCAACAGCTTTAGTCAAGGTAATGAGCATCGATGGAACTGAGCACACTCTCCGAGCACTGATCGATCCTGGTTCTGAAGCAACATTCATCACCGAGCGCGCAGCACAATTACTTCGACTAAAAAGAGAGAAGACAACAGCAAATGTAATAGGTTTACGACAAATATCGACTGAAATTTCACGTCATCAAACACGATTAAAAATATATTCAAAAATAAATACATCTTTTTGTCTTGAGGTAACAGCATTTGTTTTTTCTCAACTGACCGGATTGTTGCCAACCCAATCAGTTTCGAACAATAATTGGACTCATCTTTCCAGCTTAACCTTAGCAGATCCTTCCTATAATGTTTCAGGGAAGGTTGATTTACTTCTAGGAGCCGACGTCTATTCGTCCATCATCCTCGATGGACTCGTTAAGAGCCACAGAGGATCACCAATTGCACAACAGACTGAGCTGGGATGGATTCTAACTGGAAAAACGTGTGTAAATAAAGGGCACATGTCTATTACAGTGCAGAATCATCACAACTCTCTCGATGTTCAACTTAAACAATTCTGGGAAATCGAAGAAGACCTCGATCTCAGGAAATTGACGGCAGAGGAAGAGCAATGCCAACAACATTACGCCAGGCACATCAAGCGACGAATCGACGGAAGATATGAAGTTCGGCTCCCATTTAAAGAAGACATCCAGCCAACCCTTGGAGCATCCAAACCAGCAGCGATGGCAAGATTTTTTCAAATCGAAAGACGACTTGCTTCAAACCAAAGGTTAAGAGAAGCATATACAGCGTGCATCAACGAATATCTTACATTGGGGCACATGACAGAGGCTAACACAGACACACATCTACGAAATAAAAAACACTATTACCTGCCACATCATGCTGTCTTCAAGGAGTCTAGCACAACAACAAAATTGCGTGTGGTCTTCGACGCCTCATGCAAAACAGCAGACGGTACATCATTAAATTACCATTTGCTGATTGGGCCACGCTTACAACCCGACATCATCGACCTGGTTGCAAGGTGGCGGAAGTTTCGCATAGCCTTTTCAGCAGACATTGGGATGATGTACAGACAGATCTGGATGTCATCAGAAGACACTCCATATCAACTAATGTTATGGAGACCGACAACACAACATCCAATCAAGACATACACACTTAACACAGTGACTTTTGGCACAGCGTCAGCACCATATTTAGCAGTGCGGACTCTGCATCAACTCGCCAAGGACGTGTCTCACTCGCACCCACATGTAACACGCGTACTCACCGAGGGATTTTACGTCGACGATCTCATCTATGGAGCAGACAATGAAGCCGATGCAATTCAGCTGCAAATGGACACTCTCTCCATACTTAAAACAGCTGGCTTTCCACTCCGCAAATGGGCGAGCAACTCAGCGAAAATCTTAGAGCAGGTGCCTGAAAACGAAAGAGAGATAAATTTACCATTGGACTTCAATTCTTCAGATGCCATAAAAACATTGGGAATTCAATGGCATCCAGCAAATGATGTTTTCAAATTTAAAATACAATTACCAGGCACCATATCACACACCAAACGATCCGTTCTCGCAGATATAGCTCGCTTATTTGATCCATTGGGATGGATTTCACCAGTCATCGTGAAGGCAAAACTTATTCTCCAACAGCTGTGGCGCAACGAATCACCGTGGGACTCACCGCTCGCAAGTGACATCGAAGAGGAATGGATCAACCTCCGCAACGGGCTAGATTGCCTCCAGCACATCGAGATACCTCGCTGGATCGGGTTCGAGGAGTCAGCTTGGTCCAACTACATGGCTTCAGCGATGCTTCAGAAAAGGCTTATGCTGCCGTCATATACGCCCGAGTAATCAAAAATGGGCGAGAGGAGATAAATATTCTTGGCTCGAAGACAAGGGTAGCACCAGTGAAGCCAATTTGCCTCCCACGTCTGGAACTTTGTGCAGCACATCTACTGGCAAAACTTTTACAGCGGGTATCGAAGTCCATGCAATTCACCAACGTAGAAACATATGCATGGTCAGACTCGACAATCTGCTTGGCTTGGATTCGGGGAAATCCTTCAGCACGCAAAACGTTCGTCGCTAATCGAGTGACGGACATACAAAATCTAACTGGAGTAGACATCTGGCGACACGTACGAGGTAAGGAGAATCCAGCAGACATCGCATCGCGTGGCCTCTCACCAGAGGAATTAGAAAGCAGCAACTTGTGGTGGCGCGGCCCCAAGTTTCTGCAGGGTTTTGTACCACAGCATCACCCAGCAGAAAACCCAATAGAAACAGATCTGGAAAATAGAGTAAAAAAGAAAGAAAATGTACAATTTTATACAAATAAATTAACAAACATACTCACAAATTTTGTACACGTTGTCTTTCACTGCGCAGTCATCAACAACACATTAATCGAAAAATTTTCCAGCTTAAAACGTCTCATCCGTACCATAGCGATATGGCGAAGATATTTCAACAACCTTCAACCGAAAAGGAAGCTGTCATTAAAGACACATCCACTCACAGCAGAGGAATTAATGGCATCGAGAGATCGACTCATCAAATTGGTTCAGTCAGAAACATTTTCCGCGGAAGTTGAAGCACTGTCATCAAAGAAACCACTTCCAAAGGGAAGTACGATCCGCAGCCTGAACCCATTTCTTGATGCCACTGGAATTCTTCGTGTTGGAGGAAGACTCACAAATTCGACACTCAACTTCAACCAACGTCACCCAATCATATTAAGCGAGTCGCATCACTTTACCAAGTTGGTCGTCACCGATACGCATCTCAACACATTGCATGGTGGGCAAGAAATTATGATGGCCGAAATCCGGAACACATACTGGATAACAAACTTAAAACGCAGGGTTAAGTCCACCAACCACAAATGCATACGTTGCCACCGATACAAGGCGAAAAGGCAACAACAACTTATGGGCAGCCTACCAGCAGAAAGGGTGTCAATAACACGGCCTTTTACGAACACTGGCGTAGACTACGCAGGTCCCTTTGATGTAAAACTATGGAAAGGCAGATGTAACAAGTCAACAAAGGGATACATCGCAATCTTCGTCTGCCTATCGACAAAGGCCATCCATATCGAACTGGTAAGTGACCTCAGTTCAGCAGCCTTTATAGCAGCGTACCGGAGATTCGTCGCAAGACGAGGCATTTGCAGCAACATGTTCAGCGACTGTGGCACCAACTTCAAGGGTGCAAACAACGAATTGACTAAGGATGGTCAATTCCTATCAAAGGAATGGTCAATTGAAATCGCCAACGCTTTAACGCCATACAACACCACATGGCATTTTAACCCTCCATCATCACCACACTTCGGAGGTCTCTGGGAAGCTGGTGTAAAATCTATTAAGCACCACCTTAAGCCGACCATCGGCGCATCTAAATTGACATTCGAGGAATTTAATACACTGCTCAATCAAATTGAAGCGTGTCTTAATTCCAGACCATTATGTCCCATGTCATCCGAGCCTGATGACTTAACAACGTTAACTCCAGGCCATTTTCTCATTGGAGCACCATTAAGGACACTGCCGGAACGAAACCTAAGAGAAAGGAATATACATCAACTGGACAAATGGAAATATATACAAAGACTTACGCAAGAATTCTGGAAGCGGTGGAGCACAACATATTTACATCAGCTTCAACATCGTCCGAAGTGGCTAAAGGAAAACAACAATATTAAAGTTGGAGACATAGTGTTGGTCAGAGAAGACAACTTACCACCATCATCATGGTCACTCGCTCGAGTCCTAGAGTTACATCCTGGGACAGATGGTCTGACGCGCGTGGTGACCATTCGGACAGAAGCAACAAAACTGAAACGAGCGATCGCGAAACTATCCCCCTTGCCGGTCTCGAACTCGCCGAACGAATTCACAAACCCCCTCGCGAAAAAACAGTCAAAAACAGACAATAATGGGTAGTCTTTTAAATGTATGTATGTAGTATGTAGTCTGTATTGTACCACACTTATAATAAACATTCAACAAATATCATGCCTTATAACTAAACAATCATAACATAATCTTATAACTAAATAAACCACAATAACATCAGTCAATCATCATTCAAACAACAATCAATCTATTCACAAACTACAATAATATAAATAAAATCATCACTCAAACAAATTAAAAGACAACAATAACACAGTATAAAAAAAAAAAACATACCACAGCCTGTTAAGGGTGAGGAATCTGCAACTCCCTGCAACCATCAACTCCCTGCAACATGATGTGCAACACTTCTGTGCAACATGATGTGCAACACTTGTTCCTAACCTGGACACTTGTTTACATTACCATCATCTATGTATGTCACTGATGGTTGCACTCAAAAGAAATAAAAACAATATATCTATAATAAAACTTCACAACAGAATTAAAATTTTTTTTTCTTTTGTAACACTAATAACTCACTTGAATGTCACGCATGCCCCGAACGAGAAAAAGCGCACGAAGAAAATCCCGAATCAACACGAACTTGCAACAATAAGAAGAGCACAACACATTCCGACGACAACATCACAAGGAACCATATTTCAAGCCGAGCCCGGGAGCATGTTGCACGACAACATAAATACGCACGCGAAATAAATTCAAATTATTAATCAATTAATAATTATTTTTATTCGAATTATAAATTTTAAATATACCCGCACTTCACACACTTGAAATAATGTAAACAACTTTGAGAACTGTCAAGTTTGCGAAGTGCGCGAAATAATCATATGCTCTGTCTCTTTCTAAGACAAGTAAAATTCGATATTACGAAAAGAAAAGAAAAACCAAGTTTAAGAGGCAGAGCATATCAAAATGTTTATAAACATCATGTCAAGTATGTAAATTGTTGCAGTAGAGTAAAGTAAATTAGGTCAGAGACCTCTCCCAATAATGTAATTATGTATTATGTATATAACAAAAGCTTAACAGCTGACCGAGGTGACGAGTGATCGAAACCGAGGTACGATCAATTATTACAAAATCATCAGACCAAATAAAAGGTCAATTATAACGAAAACATATCAAGTGTTTCAATTCCTTTGGAAAAATACCAGCAACAAAGGGAGTGACGTCATCAGTCACAGAAGCCATACACATAAGTATCAGGGTCAGTATTAAGCCCATTCAAGAGCGCTTCGGGACTCTACAGCCTCGAAACAGAGAGAGCGAGGTTTTTCTAAGTGGCTGTTTACAAATGACTGGGAAATCCGACTGGGCAGGCAAGATTTTCTGAGTGTGGAACACACGAATCGGTTCACTTGCATCATGTTTTCACCCAGTAATGTTCTACCGAGAATTGAGTAATGCTGTCTTTTATATTCCTATTTTTCATGAATTACAAATAAATACAATTTTTGTTTAAGTGCAGCAACAACGTTTGCATGTAGTACTATGTGTATGCAGTGAAAAAAGCATTAAAATTGCCCTGTAATCAATTTTTCTAAAATGCCACGTAGCATGCGTTAGGTGTTACTTGATCAGCGATCACCAGAAAATGAGGAAAACATACTGAAAACGGAACGAAAAGGGATGAAAATATACCTGCTTCACCCGAGAATCTGCTTTGAAAGTGGATTTTCGGTGGAAGAAGGCCGATTTTCGGCGCATCAAACCCATCTCCCTCTGGCTTGTGAAAGTCATATATTGTATCCCTCTCAAATCGGGCACTAATAGACTGAGTCAAACGTAGTGCTTTGAAAAATCTTAACGGTATACTCCGATTTATCACTGTGTTCGTTAATTTAGCTTGGACCCTCGAGCAGAGTAGACGCATATATTAAAGTGATTTAGAATGTCAACCAAAGAAAATGTTTGCGTTATAAAAAATCCGTCAAGGAAAACAAATATTATTTTGTTAAGCAACAAAACATCATTAAACACCGTTGTATTTATTCCTCCGAATAAGGATGCACGTGTTTTATCTGGCAGAAACTTTGATAAAGTACTTGAAGATAATATAACAGTGTCACTTAAACTTAAATGCAAAAAATACTTCAACAATTCCTATCCACTAACCCAATAAATTGCATTTATTAAATTATGGTACAAATATTTGTAAATTGTATGGGCAGAACAAATAAATATATTTTTGTTAATTATTTTTTTACTTGTATTATATTTTTTTATTAATAATAAATTAATAAAACAGAAAGAGTTTTTTTTGTAATTGGGTTCTAACATTAAGTCTGATTTTATTCCTAACTGTTCTAACATTAAGTCTGATTTTATTCCTAACTGTTCTAAGACTTGTATATTCAAAGTTTATAGTATATTCATATTCAAAGTGATCGAAATTGCTAATATGTCCTGATAATTTAAATATCATACCGATGGTGGGTGTCATTACATAACACTACCTCTTCGGCGAATATGCCAAAAAACTCGGCGTAACACATCTTCAAACACTGTTAAGATGACGAGGAGCTATACACCATCTATATATAAAGCTACAGGAATACTTCAAAATGGTTAAAACAGGAATGAACCAAATTTAATGTTTCTGTCAAAGAAAATATGACAGTTTGCAAAATATGGCAGTTCGCGAAATATTACAGTTTACAGTATGAGAATACAAATATGGCAATTAAGGATTTCAGGGTGTACAATTTTCTACATCCTCCCCTCCAAAGATTAAAGAATTAATTGACTTCTAGCGAATACAATAGTTGAATGGGTCGTCGTAGTTTGGTTCCATTAGCTAATCTAAATTTGACATGCCCTCACTTTGTTGTCACGCCCAGGATAAACTTCTTCGACTATCGCCAACCGCCAGAATATTTTTGATAGAGATGGATCATGTAGAATGACGACATCATTAGGTTGGAATCCAGAAGATGCGCCTATATTCGAGTGGTGAAGTGTTCGGAGCTGCTGCAAATATTCAAGCTTCCAACGTTCCAAAGGCACCTCAAGGTTTTCAATCTCGAGCTCCACCTTAATCGAAGTTCGCTGCTTGCTTGTGGATTTTCGAGTTGATATACATCACAAGACCCAGACGAACATATTAAAAAATGAGATGGAGTGAGAATATTTAAATCTCCAGGATTTTCGGAAATATATGTCAATGGCCGGGAATTGACAACACTCTCAGCTTCTGCTAATAACTTTTCGTAGTTGCTCGAAATTAAGTATACTTCGTCCTATTGTTACCTTCAGTACTACCTTTACACTCCTGACGAGTCGCTCCCAAAAGCCGCCCCACCAAGCCGCCCTCTCAGCGATAAATTTCCACCGAATATCATTCTTGCTCACAAAATCTTGCACTGTCGCACCACTGAGCGCATCATTCAAAATCTTCAGTTCCTTAGATGCACTTTTAAATGTTTTTGCGTTATCGGAATAAATTAGGCTCGGAGTTCCTCTCCTTGCGAAAAATCTTCTCAACGCCAGCAAAGAGCATTCAGCAGTGAGATCTGTCACCAGTTCCAAGTGTACGGCTCTTATATAAACGCAAGTTAACAACATTATATACACCTTCTTTGTTGATCCTTCATAAGCCGATTCGTATGAATTTCGTTGCAATATGCATGTTCTTGAACATATTTAATTCAGTATTGCTCGGCTAACTGAAGTTCATGTGCAGTGAGAAATTAATTCTTCTGACCAATATGCCATTTACGCAGACTGTGAGTAAAACGCAGTTACTCGCAGCATTTTTGTCCAACTACTAAAGCGTTCTATTGGGAAAAGAGGTTCTCTCGAATAGGTTTTATTTTTATCTGTAATAGTTACTTGCGTTGAAATGTATGGTTGTGAAAGATCTACCCGAAGGTCATTATTTGGCCAATTTTCGGGATCCAGTCGTAACCAGGCAGGGCCATGTATCCAATGTTTTGAAGTTTCCAAAAATTTTGATGCTACACCTCTGGTTAAATAATCAGCGGGATTATCTTTCCCAGGGCAATGACTTCATTCAAAAGCTCTGATCAACTGTCTAATTTCTAAAACTCTATTTTCCACATATGGCTTCCATCTTTTCCCTGAATCGTTTCTAATCCAACATAGAGCAATTTTCGAGTCTGTTCAGAGACAAACGCGCTCAAATGAAACCTTTAAATTCTGGAGCAAATATGAACATAGCCTTGAAGCAATTAGAACTGCAGTTAATTCTAACCTAGGCAGCTTTAGTTCATTCTGAGTGTCTGCCTGCCTTAAGGGTGCGACTCTATTTTTTGCGCATAAAAACCGCACGATCGTTTCTAGACCTTACGTAGGCAACAGTGCCATATGCCCTTCGGCTAGCATCAGCAAAAATATTGAGTTCCTTTCTGCTGGTATCTTTTCCATCAAAAATACAATGTGAAATTGAAGCATCCTTTAAGGTAACAACACTGTCATAATATAGACTCAAAATGTTCAGTAAGTCGGCTGGCAGATCTTGATCCCATTCCAACTTTCGTTCCCAAATCACTTGGAAAAGTATTTTAAAATTTATTAGAAATGGCCCCAGAAAACCCAAAGGATCGGAAAAAGATGATATGATACGTAAGAGGTATCGTTTGGTGGGTATGTATCATCGGTATGTACGTACCATATGACACCTAAAACTTTCTGTCTAGAAGGAGGAGGAAGGAGGAGGAGTCTAGGAAAAATATCTCCTTATGGCTTCTTTGTTACTGTTCCACTTTCTTAGGTTCATTGCAGCTTTCTTTAGGGTATGACTTGACTGTTGGTATAAGCGCACATCTGCTCCTTCATCGTCCACGCTACATACAACATCATCCATGTAGAAACTGACAGATAAAATGGCACGTGCCTCCGGGAACTCATCGCGTTCAGACCGAAGGTGTCGTTTGAAAGTTGCCCCCAAGAGAAAACGGCTGGATTTTACCCCAAAAGTTACCCGAGTCATCCGATAAATTTGATACTCTGGAAAAATAGAAACGTTAGAATCGACTTCAGATGAAAACCAATAGAACCGATGATCATCTCGATACTTTTTACTCAATAATATCTGCAGAAATGCCTTTTCTATGTCTATAACTAGTCCAATATCTATCCTATCCGAAATATATAATCCTATATAATATATAACCTATCCGAAAATTGAGTAATTATAAAATCGTTATAATTGACCTTTTACTTGGTCTGATGATTTTGTAATAATTGATCGTACCTCGGTTTCGATCACTCGTCACCTCGGTCAGCTGTTAAGCTTTTGTTATATACATAATACATAATTACATTATTGGGAGAGGTCTCTGACCTAATTTACTTTACTCTACTGCAACAATTTACATACTTGACATGATGTTTATAAACATTTTGATATGCTCTGCCTCTTAAACTTGGTTTTTCTTTTCTTTTCGTAATATCGAATTTTACTTGTCTTAGAAAGAGACAGAGCATATGATTATTTCGCGCACTTCGCAAACTTGACAGTTCTCAAAGTTGTTTACATTATTTCAAGTGTGTGAAGTGCGGGTATATTTAAAATTTATAATTCGAATAAAAATAATTATTAATTGATTAATAATTTGAGTTTATTTCGCGTGCGTGTTTATGTTGTCGTGCAACAGTATCAATAGCCATTAACCGTTCATCGATTCCTTTGCCCGTTACTATTCGCCAATAATTATCCGCGCTGATCAAGATCGATATGCCGTCTTCGGGATGATAATTAAATGGACGCGCATCAGCTAATTCCAATTTAACATTATATACACACTGTTCAATATTCTTAATATAGAACGAGAGCCTGTGCGAGAATAAGCGCACAAAGGAATAATATCCACACAATATCATCCGATCCTGTGTGTGTACATGCAGGAACACCCCGGCAGTTCGCTATCAGCACTCAGACGACGAACGCCAAGGAAAGCGGTCGAGATAAAATTATATTTCTAAAATGTGTTACAGTCCACTAGTTATATCAAATAAAAACATTATAATTCTGAACCTAAACGGTAGTGAGTTTATTTTACACACACCTTTCAGAGAGAATTGTAAGCAGATCAAGACAAATAGTCGGCACTACTACCGCGTTCAGTTTTAAACGAACTATATATATTTATTGAACGACTGCCTTTCGTCACTACCGAAAGGGATAACAGAAATATTTCGGGAGCCCGCAAACTGTAATTTCAGTTTTTCCACAAGCGATTCCTTGAGTAATGTTAATTGGCTTCCACCGTCTAATATTACCCGCACGTACGCACTGAGATTTTCGTCAAGCTTTCGCAGTTTAACACCGTTTGTATTATCACGCTAGGAAGATGCTGTAGTGGCTCGAACTAACGGAGAGTTGACGTTCCGCAAACGCTACAATCGTTCGAGGCGTTGCGTTAAACGCGCGATAACGGAATTTGCTTTATCTTTGTACTCAATAGCAATTTCGCGATCCTTAATTTGTTCATCAGTCCTTTAAGGGATATTTTTAAACGATGAAGGAAAACGTTAAGTTCTTTCTCGATATTGTCCCAATTTTGTTCGTTCGCGGTAGTAGGTATTGATTCCGGCGAATCCAAATAATCGTTTGCACTTTCCACAACACGTGTAACCTGTCCTCGATATGCAGATCTACTCGCGTTCTCCATTTCGATATAATTTTTGACTTAGAGGTTCAGTAAATTTATTGCCATTACCGGGTTTCGGCATCATGAAGAAATTCACTTTATTCCAACCGTACTTCAAAATGGTTAAAACAGGAATGAACCAAATTTAATATGTTTCTGTAAAAGAAAATATGACAGTTTGCAAAATATGACAGTTCACGAAATAGTACAGTTTACAGTATGATAATACAAATATGGCAATTAAGGATTACAGGGTGTACAATTTTCTAAACTGTCAAAGTGTAAGCAAAATTGTCGATCTCCTAATAAAAGATAAAAAGATTAGTATAAAAAGTGCAAGTTAGAACCAAAAATATTTTTAAATTACAATACATATAAATACATTTGGTTCTAGGAAAATTACTTACTGAGTAAGTTTTGACTTGTAAAAAGCTTTAAACAAAAGAAAAAAATATTCCCTTTAAAAGGATAACCTCTAAATGGTTAAAAGAGGCATTTTTAAAACCTCTCCACTATATGCTATACATTGCAACAGGAACAACCCCCATGCTGTTGCATACATTACAAATACCCAACCTCTCCAGAACACACAGGAAACGACAAACGCCACCAAAAATTGCTGTGGTATCTGCTTCCGGAATAAGTGTCCAGAGGATGTAGGAAATTTAGCTTGAAAATTGTTGAGATATATGTATTAACAATTTTGCTCACTGTATATCTCACTGTCACAAAGATACCCCGTTTTTTTTTTTTACAAGCTGTATATAATATTTTGAACTACATCAAATAAACGTTCTCTTTCATTCGTTAACCTTCAAATGGTAAGCACGTTTTTTGATTTGGTTCCACAGGTTATGGGTCCAGAACTTCCAAACTACGAGTAAAAGATCTATAATCGTATTAGATTGCTGGAATCACAACGTTTTTTTTGTAAGGAAATATTTAATTTCGGTACTGCATTGGTATTACTTTGCTGAGAATTTAGTCGAATCGCGTTTTTTGTTTGTAGAAGTTCACTTTTTTGTTTGAAATAAAATGGATTGTGATTTTTTTTAAATCAACAAATTAATTTCTGGAGGTCTATGGAGCACTTGGAAGTTCCAAGTGAAGATTTTGCTCAATGCTTCAAATAAACTATTTGAAGTTGTAAACGGGGAGGAGCCCAAGCCAGTTCTTACTGCTGCAGGCAAAATTGAAGATTTTAATGCCTGCCTGGCGTCCTGGTTTCAAAAGGCCAGGAAGGCACAAAAAATAATAGCTACAACTATCGGTCAGCAACCACTAATAGATATTTCAAATTTCACGACTTCAGGTGAGATGTGGACGAAGTTAATTGCTGTGTATGAGATGAAATCACAGACTAATGTTCACATTGTTGTACACCTTTAAGAAAGGTGCAAACGACAATATCGCCACTCATATATCAAGGTTAGAGAACATAGTACAGCAGCTGAAGGAAGCAGGCGAATAAGTTTCACAGACCATGATGATCACAAAAATCTTGATGACTTTACCACCACAATTCAATAATTTTTTTAGTGCGTGAGAGTCCACCGCTTCTGCAGATAAAAATCTTCAAAATTTAACATCAAGACTCGTAATGGAAGAAACCCGCATGGAAATATATCAAACGCAATCATCGGCGTCTACTTAGTCACAGTATACCTGAAGAACAAAATGCACTAATCACACAAACTTATCAGAAAAGTTGTGAAAAGAAAAGAAATATGCAGCAAGTCAAAAAAATGGGAAAGTGTTTTCTGTTCAAAAAGAGTGGACATTGGAAAGGGATCCTCAAAAGACAAAATCAATGGTAAACATTTCACAGAAGAATTTTAATGCATTAGTGTGTGATGCTTTTACAAGTAGCATTGGTGAAACTCATTCTTTTGCAGCAGATGATTGGATATTAGACTCAGGTGCGAGTCATCACATGAGTTTCCGACGCGAGTGGTTTCAACATTTTGTTGAACTCGCAGAACCCATGACTGTTGTCATTGGCAACGGCAGCGTTGACATTTATGCCTTTGATAATCAGAAATGGTAAAGAAAAGTATTATTATGTATATTACTTGCCAAAGATTAAGTTAAATGTTTTCTCTTCGGGAGCAGCGCCGGATAATCAATATAATAACTGTGCAACAAAAAGAAAAAGTTGAATCAATTGCAGTAAGTAAAATAGCACAATTGTTCAATAGAAAATGACAATGCGAAAAGGACACCTTTCAAATTCCGCACAGCCTAAGTCAACGTATAACGCCATCTATCGGGTTGGGGCATTGATCGCAGCACAGTGGCATCTGTTATTTATCTCGTTAACTTCTCTCACAACGAATTTCACAATTATGCGAAATTTTCCAAGCTTCGCAATAAATTTTCCACCTTTACATCGTCCAATATTACCAAACCACGCAACAAAATGCAAAATTTTGTCGAAAAAAATGTTTCGTGCTTTTCCGTAATTTTTCGAGTTTTCCGGTAAGAATTTTCCATTTTTCCATTCGAAAAGTCACTTGTACACAAAACTCCGATTTCGATTTTCCAATTTCCCGAATTTTTCGAAGGGTTTTCCCAAAATTTTCTTTCGTACAAACCTTCTCCTGGCAATTACGAACAACTGAAAAAGAATTTGACCTAAATGGGCCAAGCAGTTCTCAATTGATGAATTACTATACATATACATATACAAAGCAGGATCACTTGCCGTTGTAGTAATACATGGAAATCAATGATCCATATGGATGAATATGGACATAATAATTTTGTCCAAATCTGCAAAGGTGACAAAGGTAGTGTTCAAAATCTTCATAACATAATAGATACATAATTCCATATAATTTGGCAAATCTATAAAAACGTCATCCTTTGTATACCGTTTTATTGGTCTAATCCGCATAGCTGTTTGTGTCGTAAACTTGAAATACAAGAAAAGCTAGGAACAACAAAAGGAGGCGGTTGATTTATTTCACCATACGGAGGTAAACATAAAATAGATACAGGTAGTAACGGGGGCAAAGGAGAGAGCGAGGTTTTTCTAAGTGGCTGTTTACAAATGACTGGGAAATCCGACTGGGCAGGCAAGATTTTCTGAGTGTGAAACACGCGAATCGGTTCACTTGCATCATGTTTTCACCCAGTAATGTTCTACCGAGAATTGAGTAATGCTGTCTTTTAAATTCGTATTTTTCATGAATTACAAATAAATACAATTTTTGTTTAAGTGCAGCAGCAACGTTTGCATGTAGTACTATGTGTATGCAGTGAAAAAAGCATTAAAATTGCATTTAAATCGTCCCTGTAATCAATTTTTCTAAAATGCCACGTAGCATGCGTTAGGTGTTACTCGGTCAGCGATCACCAGAAAATGAGGAAAACATACTGAAAACGGAACGAAAAGGGATGAAAATATACCTGCTTCACCCGAGAATCTGCTTTGAAAGTGGATTTTCGGTGGAAGAAGGCCGATTTTCGGCGCATCAAACCCATCTCCCTCTGGCTTGTGAAAGTCATATATTGTATCCCTCTCAAATCAGGCACTAATAGATTGAGTCAAACGTAGTGCTTTGAAAAATCCTAACGGTATACTCCGATTTATCACTGTGTTCGTTAATTTAGCTTGGACCCTCGAGCAGAGTAGACACATATATTAAAGTGATTTAGAATGTCAACCAAAGAAAATTTTTGCGTTGTAAAAAATCCGTCAAGGAAAACAAATATTATTTTGTTAAGCGACAAAACATCATTAAACACCGTTGTATTTATTCCTCCGAATAAGGATGCACGTGTTTTATCTGGCAGAAACTTTGATAAAGCACAGTGTCACTTAAACTTAAATGCAAAAAATGCTTCAATAATTCCTATCCACTAACCCAATAAATTGCATTTATTAAATTATGGTACAAATATTTGTAAATTGTATGGGCAGAACAAATAAATATATTTTTGTTAATTATTTTTTTACTTGTATTATATTTTTTTATTAATAATAAATTACAAGTCGCTTTCCTTGGCGTTCGTCGCCTGAGTGCTGATAGCGAACTGCCGGGGTGATCCTGCATGTACACACACAGGATCGGATGATATTGTGTCGATATTATTCCTTTGTGCGCTTATTCTCGCACTGGCTCTCGTTCTATATTAAGAATATTGAACACACTGTCCACTTTAAACCTACAGGTTTAATTAATTTTATTCGTATCTAGTACTTTCGTTTTTATTTATTGAAATAACAGTTTCATGAATTGTTTTTCTATAATTATTCATAAATTGGGGCTTTCTCTGAACAGCATTCGCTCAACGAGCTTGGAAAAACCATGGACGCCCCTGTTTATGTCCGTGGAAAACCAAGTCTATTCAGGTAACACATTTCGGTGTATGGTTGTTGATTATTTTGCTTTGCTTTGCAATTTGTGCATGCTTACAAAGACCCGGTGGTTGATTCCAAAAGACTAATTGTAATTGTAATTGTAAGCTTCTCTTCTTGTAAGCTTCTCTTCTTGTGCTCCAATTCGTGCATACTGGCTAAGTAACCCTGTCACTACTCTCCCTTTCTGGTTGCCTTGTCGTGGCGGGAGGGCTTAAGAGTCAAAGAACCTTGGTTCCAAAGATCCCAGGTGAGACATCGAACCAAAAGCCAGAAACGTCTTGACTTTGACGATAAACAAGTTAAAAACAAAGTATGACGGACAAACAAAGATTGGAAACTACTCCAGGTGGTACTCGCGACAGCGAAAATCCACCCGTAGTCTTCTCGACTACTGATTGGATTCTGGAGGCCCCAACCATCGTACTACCCCCCCCCCCACTCCACCCCCGGGGCGCTGACGATGGAATCGCTGGTACCCAATCCGAAGATTCCTGCCACTCACTCTACGACAAGTTCGATAGACTGAGTTGGAAAGTTGGAGAATGTAGCGGAGAGGCTTTGCCTGATAAGATTAATCTCCAACCACATAGTCAAGTGGCTGATCAGAGTGTTGCTTCCGATGGTACGACCCGGAATGCCGAGCAGGTTGAACGGGCTCCAAACGGGGCAGCCTCTGAAGGGCCCCTGACTAAGAGTCAAAAGAAGAGGAGCAAAAGGCTAGCGATAATCGCACGGCGCAAAGAAACTCCGGAGGAGGTTGAAGGCGCAAGTGCTGAGAGTCGCACCCCCTTGGTGGCGACGGCAAAGAGAAATAGTTCGGCAGAGGTAACTCCAACCGAAACCGATCAGTCTATTGGAGCCAACGCTACCTCCCCTTCTGCTGACTCGAACAGCATCAAGAGGAAGAAGGTCTCAAGCGTTCCTGATCCCTCTGCTGATGCTTCTCCCCGCGCACAACGTCCGGATGAAACTAGTGCTGCAACCCTCAAAGGACGCAGTTCTGGCGGACGGAGATTGATGAATGAGATTGAATGTTGGCGACTCCTCCTGCGCGCAAGATCCAAATGAAACAGGTGCTACAACCAGCAAAGGCTGTAGCTCCAGCGGATGGAAATTGGCCGATGCAGGCGAAACTGCGAAGAGGAAGAAGAAAAAAACCGAGCGCAAGGAGCGAGAATTGCGGCCCTACAAAAGAGCTGCTATCTCCTCTTTGGCGCTCCGAAGTGGAAAAGCTGGCAATGATGACAGTATGACCGACGCTGAGTGCAAACACTGCGAAGATCAACTGTGGGAGCTAGCAACGGCAGAGAATGCTTGCTTTCAAGTGGAGGGCTGTGGTTTGGAAAACGGAACCTTTGTGTTGAAGTGCTCCACCCAGCAAACCCTTGAATGGCTGAGCAAATCTGTGCCGAAAATCCCCCCCCCTGGGAACCACAACTTTTGAGGTTTTCAGGCCGCCAAAACTGACGCACGCTGTCTGCTGGATTCCGGGGCAACTCAGGAAAACGGCAGATGTGCTGGCGCGACTACATATCCAGAACCCTGGCCTCGAAACCAAGAAGTGGAAAATCTACTCTCATAAGGAGAGTAAGAACCGGGAAAATAAGGACGGTTCTTCTCTCGTTGTGGGTCTAGACGAAACTTCGGTTGAGACCATCCGTTCTAGGTATGACTCCCGTCCCTATCTGCATCTTGGAAGGATTAATTTCCACTTCATTTCCAAGTAGTGCGGATAATGGACGAAAACCACGGTAAACATCAAAATAATTTTTACCCAGATCAACCTTCACCATTCCAAGGATGCTACTGACCTCCTATGTAGCAGACTTTCCATGGTGAAGATAAAATTACATATAGCATCCATTCAAGAACCATGGGTGTGGAAAAATCGCATCTGTGGTCTTGGTGGCCTGCGAGGTTTCTCACCACTTTATGACGAGCGATCTGAAAGACCGAGAACTTGTCTCATTGTGCCGAAATTTCTCTCAGCAACCAAGCTTGTACAGTTCTGTGGACAAGACTTGGTTGCTGCAGTTGTAAGCTACGAAGCGGATGGAATGTGGCGTAATTTCGTCGTAGTGTCAGCTTACTTCCCCTACGATTCTGTTCTGCCGCCACCACCAAGAGCGGTATTGGAACTCGTAGAGTACAGTGAAATCAGAAAATTAGGCCTAATCATCTGCTGTGATGCTAATGCTCAGAATACCTTCTGGGGCAGCAGCAAATGCAACAAGAGAGGGAATAATCTTCTGAATTTCTTACTATCGTCTGATTTGGACATCAACAATGTTGGCTCCCAACCAACTTTTGTTACGACAAGGAGACAGGAAGTAATCGACTTAACGTTATCCAACAGATACATTAAGGAGATTACAGACTGGAGGGTTCAGTCGGAAGTGTCCCTGTCAGACCATAGGTACATTGAATTCCGAATCGAATGCGAAACCACAACTTTGCTAAAGAGGAGGAATCCAAGAAAAACCAACTGGATACAGTTTAGGGATGAGCTAGATAATCGTATTGAACCTCTCCCTAAGCTCAGAAGGTAGAGAAAGCCGTTCTAGACTTGAAAAACACTCTAACCCAATGTTTTGAACTGACGTGTCCAGCTAGAAATACCCCCTGCAGATCACCTGTTCCATGGTGGAACGCAGAACTGCAGACAATTCGCAAGGAAACCAGGAAACTTCTAAACAGATCTCTCAAGACCGACTTGGAAGAGGACTGGAACCTGTATCGATCAAAACAAAAAGAATATAAGAGGTTAATTCGGATATCGAAAAGTGCCTCCTATAGGGATTTTTGTGGAAAGATCGAAACACTCGGTGAAACCAGCAGACTGGTTAAAGTTCTTAAAAGGGACAAACCAACCGAGCTGGAAACACTCAGACGGTACCTACACTGAGTCAAAAGCTGAAACGCTTAGTCTCATGCTAGAGACTCATTTTCCAGGTAACCGGATTACAACCGGCTCAAAACCAGTTCCTAACCCTGGAACTGAGGATGAGCTGATAAATGTAACACGACGATGCTGGTTTATTTCATCGCTCGTGGTGACAGATGAAGCTATCAAATACGCAGTCGCGTCCTTCGATGGTTTCAAGTCGCCTGGTACCGATGGCATATATCCAGCCTTGTTGCAAAAGGGTATAGACAAGTTGCTGCCGGTTCTGAAAAGAATCTTCACAGCCAGCCTGGCACTCGCCTATATCCCGACCCCTTGGCGTACAGTTAGGGTAGCCTTCATACCAAAGATCGGTAAGGGGGACTACTCACTCGCCAAGAACTTTAGACCTATCAGTCTAACCTCCTTCCTGCTGAAAAGCATGCAAAGGCTGGTTGAGCTTCACGTGCGCAAAACCGCGTTGCGATTTCATCCTCTGTCTCAGATGCAACATGCCTATCAGCGCGGAAAATCTTGCGAGACTGCGCTTCAAAATCTCGTTGGCAGAATTGAATGTGCACTCGACAGGAAAGAGTACGCGCTGGGCATTTTCATTGATATAGAGGGTGCCTTTGACAATGCGACTTTTGATGGCATGTGCAACTCGGCCAGAGAACACGGTGTAGATGAATCATTAGTGCTTTGGATGAAAGCAATGCTGATGAACAGAACTATTATTGCGGACGCGGACTGTGGCCAGTATGTTATGGCGGGAGTAAATAGGGGCTGCCCGCAGGGTGGTGTCTTGTCTCCTCTGCTATGGTGTATGCTGGTTGACTCTCTGCTCGATGCTCTTAATAGTTCCAACATCTACGCCCAGGCCTATGCGGATGATGTAGCCGTTCTGTCTGTCGGATCATGCCTAGCGGATGTGTGTTCAAAAGCGCAGGCAGCTCTAGACGTGATCGACAATTGGTGTACCAGAAATGGGCTTTCAGTCAACCCTCTTAAAACCGAGGTTGTCCTCTTTACGAGGAGGAGGAAATTGACTGGTTCGACTCAACTGGTACTAAAAGGTGTCACTATCCGCTTTTCCGATGAAGCTAAGTATCTGGGTGTCATTCTAGATAGGAAGCTTCTGTGGAAAAAACACATTGAAACGAAAATTGCGAAGGCACTGTCAGTTTTCTGGCAGTGTAAAGGAATTTTCGGCAAAACCTGGGGTCTATCACCAAAAAGATGCGTTTGGATCTACACGGCTATGATTAGACCCCTTCTCTCCTATGCATCGGTCGTTTCGTGGAATAAGCTTTCGCGTAAATACGTAACTGCTGCTCTCACCAAGCTTCAAAGAACGGTCTGTCTCGGCTGCATGGGGGCCTTCCCTAGCACGCCTGGCTCTGCTCTTGATGCCCTGCTGAATCTCCCCCCCCTAGATATCCATATCATGGGGTGCACTCTCAAGGCCATCTTCCGTTTAAAAAGAAGTGGTTATTGGTACAACTCGCACTGGAGTTTCGATGACCTTGCGCACCGCATCTCCTTTGACCCCAGTCTTATGGATATGCCGTCTGACGCACGGACACCAGTACTCCAGCTGCGACGAACATACAAAGTCGACTTTCCCTGTACTCAGGACTGGCTCTGGCCAGAATCAGAGCCATTAAAGGAATGTAGTCGAATTTTCACGGACGGCTCCAAGACCAGTGAAGGATCTGGTGCTGGTGCCTTCGTGGAGAGCGACAACTTTAGACTGCACACCTCGTTAGGCAAATTTGCGTCGGTTTTCCAAGCGGAAACCTATGCGATCCTAATGGCTACGAGCTATATTGTGAAGAATAGGTGGAAGGAGCGAAGTATCTGTGTCTATAGCGACAGCCAAGCTGTGCTTAAGGCCTTGCTCAACCCTTTAACCACTTCCAGAATAGTTCAGGAATGCAAGTCTTCTCTGAATTTGATCGGTAGATTGAATTCGGTAAGACTTGTCTGGGTTCCCGGGCACCACGGGATCACGGGAAATGAGATCGCTGATGAACTTGCTAGGCGAGGATCAGATGAGGCTTTCTCAGGACCTGAACCTACGCTGGGACTGCCCGCGTCCTCGGTTAGGGCTTCCATCGATGGTTGGACTTTTCGAGAGCACAACCGCAGGTGGCATGACTCTCCAGGATGTAGACAGACCAAGCGCATGCTCCCCAACGTCTGTAAGAAATCCGCGGCTTTCTTGTTATCTCTTAACAGAAAAGACTGCAGACAACTTATTGGCGTACTAACGGGGCACTACACTTTCGCCAAACACCTAAGTGTGCTTCGCCTAAGTGACGAAACCCTCTGTGACGCCTGTGGAGAAGACGATGACACTGCAGAGCACTTCCTCTGCCATTGTCCCGCCTTTGCTCGGATCAGGTGGCAGTTATTCGGCGCTGATGAGGTGAGAGCTGATGATGTAGGCTCCTCATCACAGAAGCGCCTGCTGGTCTTCCGAAGGAAATTTCAGTAAAAGTAGGTTGCTGCCTGGTAGTACAATGGACCAGTTTTGAGTCTGAGTGCTCCAGTGTAGTGTGACAAAAACCTACAAAAAAAAAAAAAAAAAAAATGGGCAATTTCGAAGGCATCGACCCAACTTTGGCAAGTCACAGTTTCCAAATCAGACGTCTCCCAGACATAAAACCGCTATTTCTGGTGTTCTACTGGCCTGAATTTTTGATTGATATGCGTTTGAAACGATTCCGAGGGCCTTCGATTTTTTCAAAAAATCAAAGGGGGGGGGGGGGGGGTTGTATTAGCAATTTCGAAGGCATCGACCCAACTTTGGCAAGTCACAGTTTAGAAATCAGACGTCTCCCAGGCATAAAACCGCTATTTCTGGTGTTCTACTGGCCTGAATTTTCGATTGATATGCGTTTGAAACGATTCCGAGCTCATATGTTTTATTAAAAAAATCAAAGGGGGGGTATTAGCAATATCGAAGGCATCGACCCAACTTTGACAAGTCACAGTTTCCAAACCAGACGTCTCCCAGACATAAAGCCGCTATTTCTGGTGTTCTACTGGCCTGAATTTCCGATTGATATGCGTTTGAAGCGATTCCGAGGGCCTTCGATTTTTTCAAAAAATCAAAGGGGGGGGGGGGTATTAGCAATATCGAACGCATCGACCCAACTTTGGCAAATCACAGTTTCCAAATCAGACGTCTCCCAGACATAAAACCGCTATTTCTGTTGTTCTACTGGCCTGAATTTTCGATTGATATGCGTTTGAAACGATTCCGAGGGCCTTCGATTTTTTAAAAAATTCAAAGGGGGGGGGTATGGGCAATATCGAAGGCATCGACCCAACACAGTTTCCAAACCAGACGTCTCCCAGGCATAAAACCGCTATTTCTGGTGTTCTACTGGCCTGAATTTTCGATTGATATGCGTTTGAAACGATTCCGAGGGCCTTCGATTTTTTCAAAAAATCAAAGGGGGGGGGGGGTTGTATTAGCAATTTCGAAGGCATCGACCCAACTTTGGCAAGTCACAGTTTAGAAATCAGACGTCTCCCAAACATAAAACCGCTATTTCTGGTGTTCTACTGGCCTGAATTTTCGATTGATATGCGTTTGAAACGATTCCGAGCTCATACGTTTTATTCAAAAAATCAAAGGGGGGGTATGGGCAATTTCGAAGGCATCGACCCAACTTTGGCAAGCCACAGTTTCCAAACCAGACGTCTCCCAGACATAAAACCGCTATTTCTGGTGTTCTACTGGCCTGAATTTTCGATTGATATGCGTTTGAAACGATTCCGAGGGCCTTCGTTTTATTCAAAAAATCAAAGGGGTGGTATGGGCAATTTCGAAGGCATCGACCCAACTTTGTCAAGTCACAGTTTCCAAATCAGACGTCTCCCAGACATAAAACCGCTATTTCTGGTGTTCTACTGGCCTGAATTTTCGATTGATATGCGTTTGAAACGATTCCGAGGACCTTCGATTTTTTCAAAAAATCAAAGGGGGGGTATGGGCAATTTCGGAGGCCTCGACCCCAACTTTGGCAAGCCACAGTTTCCAAACTAGACGTCTCCCAGGCATAAAACCGCTATTTCTGGTGTTCTACTGACCTGAATTTTCGATTGATATGCGTTTGAAAAGATTCCGAGGGCCTTCGATTTTTTCAAAAAATCAAAGGGGAGGGTATTAGCAATATCGAAGGCATCGACCCAACTTTGGCAAGTCACAGTTTCCAAACCAGACGTCTCCCAGACATAAAACCGCTATTTCTGGTGTTCTACTGGCCTGAATTTTCGATTGATATGCGTTTGAAACGATTCCGAGGGCCTTCGATTTTTTCAAAAAATCAAAGGGGGGGGGGGGGTTGTATTAGCAATTTCGAAGGCATCGACCCAACTTTGGCAAGTCACAGTTTAGAAATCAGACGTCTCCCAAACATAAAACCGCTATTTCTGGTGTTCTACTGGCCTGAATTTTCGATTGATATGCGTTTGAAACGATTACGAGCTCATACGTTTTTTTCAAAAAATCAAAGGGGGGGTATGGGCAATTTCGAAGGCATCGACCCAACTTTGGCAAGTCACAGTTTCCAAATCAGACGTCTCCCAGACATAAAACCGCTATTTCTGGTGTTCTACTGGCCTGAATTTTCGATTGATATGCGTTTGAAACGATTCCGAGGGCCTTAGATTTTTTCAAAAAATCAAAGGGGGGGGTATTAGCAATATCGAAGGCATCGACCCAACTTTGGCAAGTCACAGTTTCCAAACCAGACGTCTCCCAGACATAAAACCGCTATTTCTGGTGTTCTACTGGCCTGAATTTTCGATTGATATGCGTTTGAAACGATTCCGAGGACCTTCGATTTTTTCAAAAAATCAAAGGGGGGTGGGGGGGTATTAGCAATATCGAAGGCATCGACCCAACACAGTTTCCAAACCAGACGTCTCCCAGGCATAAAACCGCTATTTCTGGTGTTCTACTGGCCTGAATTTTCGATTGATATGCGTTTGAAACGATTCCGAGCTCATACGTTTTATTCAAAAAATCAAAGGGGTGGTATTAGCAATATCGAAGGCATCGACCCAACTTTGACAAGTCACAGTTTCCAATCAGACGTCTCCCAGACATAAAACCGCTATTTCTGGTGTTCTACTGGCCTGAATTTTCGATTGATATGCGTTTGAATAGATTACGAGGGCCTTCGATTTTTTCAAAAAATCAAAGGGGGGGGTATTAGCAATATCGAAGGCATCGACCCAACTTTGGCAAGTCACAGTTTCCAAACCAGACGTCTCCCAGACATAAAACCGCTATTTCTGGTGTTCTACTGGCCTGAATTTTCGATTGATATGCGTTTGAAACGATTCCGAGGACCTTCGATTTTTTCAAAAAATCAAAGGGGGGTGGGGGGGTATTAGCAATATCGAAGGCATCGACCCAACACAGTTTCCAAATCAGACGTCTCCCAGACATAAAGCCGCTATTTCTGGTGTTCTACTGGCCTGAATTTTCGATTGATATGCGTTTGAAACGATTCCGAGCTCATACGTTTTTTTCAAAAAATCAAAGGGGGGGTATGGGCAATTTCGGAGGCCTCGACCCCAACTTTGGCAAGCCACAGTTTCCAAACCAGACGTCTCCCAGGCATAAAACCGCTATTTCTGGTGTTCTACTGACCTGAATTTTCGATTGATATGCGTTTGAAAAGATTCCGAGGGCATTCGATTTTTTCAAAAAATCAAAGGGGGGGGTATGGCCAATTTCGAAGGCATCGGCCCAACTTTGGCAAGTCACAGTTTCCAATCAGACGTCTCCCAGACATAAAACCGCTATTTCTGGTGTTCTACTGGCCTGAATTTTCGATTGATATGCGTTTGAATAGATTACGAGGGCCTTCGATTTTTTCAAAAAATCAAAGGGGGGGGGTATTAGCAATATCGAAGGCATCGACCCAACTTTGGCAAGTCACAGTTTCCAAACCAGACGTCTCCCAGACATAAAACCGCTATTTCTGGTGTTCTACTGGCCTGAATTTTCGATTGATATGCGTTTGAAACGATTCCGAGCTCATACGTTTTATTCAAAAAATCAAAGGGGGGGTATGGGCAATTTCGAAGGCATCGACCCAACTTTGTCAAGTCACAGTTTCCAAACCAGACGTCTCGCAGACATAAAACCGCTATTTCTGGTGTTCTACTGGCCTGAATTTTCGATTGATATGCGTTTGAAAAGATTCCGAGGGCCTTCGATTTTTTCAAAAAATCAAAGGGGCGGGTATTAGCAATATCGAAGGCATCGACCCAACTTTGGCAAGTCACAGTTTCCAAACCAGACGTCTCCCAGACATAAAACCGCTATTTCTGGTGTTCTACTGGCCTGAATTTTCGATTGATATGCGTTTGAAACGATTCCGAGCTCATACGTTTTTTTCAAAAAATCAAAGGGGGGGGTATGGCCAATTTCGAAGGCATCGACCCAACTTTGGCAAGTCACAGTTTCCAAATCAGACGTCTCCCAGACATAAAACCGCTATTTCTGGTGTTCTACTGGCCTGAATTTTCGATTGATATGCGTTTGAATAGATTCCGAGGGCCTTCGATTTTTTAAAAAAATCAAAGGGGGGCAATTTCGGAGGCCTCGACCCCAACTTTGGCAAGCCACAGTTTCCAAACCAGACGTCTCCCAGGCATAAAACCGCTATTTCTGGTGTTCTACTGACCTGAATTTTCGATTGATATGCGTTTGAAAAGATTCCGAGGGCATTCGATTTTTTCAAAAAATCAAAGGGGGGGTATGGGCAATTTCGAAGGCATCGACCCAACTTTGGCAAGTCACAGTTTAGAAATCAGACGTATCCCAGACATAAAACCGCTATTTCTGGTGTTCTACTGGCCTGAATTTTCGATTGATATGCGTTTGAAACGATTCCGAGCTCATACGTTTTTTTCAAAAAATCAAAGGGGGGGTATGGGCAATTTCGAAGGCATCGACCCAACTTTGGCAAGTCACAGTTTCCAAATCAGACGTCTCCCAGACATAAAACCGCTATTTCTGGTGTTCTACTGGCCTGAATTTTCGATTGATATGCGTTTGAAACGATTCCGAGGGCCTTCGATTTTTTCAAAAAATCAAAGGGGGGGTATGGGCAATTTCGAAGGCATCGACCCAACTTTGGCAAGTCACAGTTTAGAAATCAGACGTATCCCAGACATAAAACCGCTATTTCTGGTGTTCTACTGGCCTGAATTTTCGATTGATATGCGTTTGAAACGATTCCGAGGGCCTTCGATTTTTTCAAAAAATCAAAGGGGGGTGGGGGTATTAGCAATATCGAAGGCATCGACCCAACTTTGGCAAGTCACAGTTTCCAAACCAGACGTCCCCCAGACATAAAACCGCTATTTCTGGTGTTCTACTGGCCTGAATTTTCGATTGATATGCGTTTGAAACGATTCCGAGGACCTCCGATTTTTTCAAAAAATCGAAGGGGGGGGGGGGGTATTCGCAATATCGAAGGCATCGACCCAACTTTGGCAAGTCACAGTTTCCAAACCAGACGTCTCCCAGGCATAAAACCGCTATTTCTGGTGTTCTACTGATCTGAATTTTCGATTGATACGCGTTTGAAACGATTCCGAGGACCTCCGATTTTTTCAAAAAATCGAAGGGTGGGGCGGGGTATTTGCAATATCGAAGGCATCGACCCTACTTTGGCAAGTCACAGTTTCCAAACCAGACGTCTCCCAGACATAAAACCGCTATTTCTGGTGTTCTACTGGCCTGAATTTTCGATTGATATGCTTTTGAAACGATTCCGAGCTCATACGTTTTTTTCAAAAAATCAAAGGGGGGGTATGGGCAATTTCGAAGGCATCGACCCAACTTTGGCAAGTCACAGTTTCCAAATCAGACGTCTCCCAGACATAAAACCGCTATTTCTGGTGTTCTACTGGCCTGAATTTTCGATTGATATGCGTTTGAAACGATTCCGAGGGCCTTCGATTTTTTCAAAAAATCAAAGGGGGGTGGGGGTATTAGCAATATCGAAGGCATCGACCCAACTTTGGCAAGTCACAGTTTCCAAACCAGACGTCTCCCAGACATAAAACCGCTATTTCTGGTGTTCTACTGGCCTGAATTACCGATTGATATGCGTTTGAAACGATTCCGAGGACCTTCGATTTTTTCAAAACATCAAAGGGGGGGGGGGGGTATTAGCAATATCGAAGGCATCGACCCAACTTTGGCAAGCCACAGTTTCCAAACCAGACGTCTCCCAGACATAAAACCGCTATTTCTGGTGTTCTACTGACCTGAATTTTCGATTGATATGCGCTTGAAACGATTCCGAGCTCATACGTTTTATTCAAAAAATCAAAGGGGTGGTATTAGCAATATCGAAGGCATCGACCCAACTTTGACAAGTCACAGTTTCCAAACCAGACGTCTCCCAGACATAAAGCCGCTATTTCTGGTGTTCTACTGGCCTGAATTTTCGATTGATATGCGTTTGAAACGATTCCGAGGGCCTTCGATTTTTTTAAAAAATCAAAGGGGGGTGGGGGTATTAGCAATATCGAAGGCATCGACCCAACTTTGGCAAGTCACAGTTTCCAAACCAGACGTCTCCCAGACATAAAACCGCTATTTCTGGTGTTCTACTGGCCTGAATTACCGATTGATATGCGTTTGAAACGATTCCGAGGACCTTCGATTTTTTCAAAACATCAAAGGGGGGGGGGGGTATTAGCAATATCGAAGGCATCGACCCAACTTTGGCAAGCCACAGTTTCCAAACCAGACGTCTCCCAGACATAAAACCGCTATTTCTGGTGTTCTACTGGCCTGAATTTTCGATTGATATGCGTTTGAAACGATTCCGAGGACCTTCGATTTTTTCAAAAAATCAAAGGGGGGGTATGGGCAATTTCGGAGGCCTCGACCCCAACTTTGGCAAGCCACAGTTTCCAAACCAGACGTCTCCCAGGCATAAGACCGCTATTTCTGGTGTTCTACTGGCCTGAATTTTCGATTGATATGCGTTTGAAACGATTCCGAGGACCTCCGATTTTTTCAAAAAATCGAAGGGTGGGGCGGGGTATTTGCAATATCGAAGGCATCGACCCTACTTTGGCAAGTCACAGTTTCCAAACCAGACGTCTCCCAGACATAAAACCGCTATTTCTGGTGTTCTACTGGCCTGAATTTTCGATTGATATGCTTTTGAAACGATTCCGAGCTCATACGTTTTTTTCAAAAAATCAAAGGGGGGGTATGGGCAATTTCGAAGGCATCGACCCAACTTTGGCAAGTCACAGTTTCCAAATCAGACGTCTCCCAGACATAAAACCGCTATTTCTGGTGTTCTACTGGCCTGAATTTTCGATTGATATGCGTTTGAAACGATTCCGAGGGCCTTCGATTTTTTCAAAAAATCAAAGGGGGGTGGGGGTATTAGCAATATCGAAGGCATCGACCCAACTTTGGCAAGTCACAGTTTCCAAACCAGACGTCTCCCAGACATAAAACCGCTATTTCTGGTGTTCTACTGGCCTGAATTACCGATTGATATGCGTTTGAAACGATTCCGAGGACCTTCGATTTTTTCAAAACATCAAAGGGGGGGGGGGGGGGTATTAGCAATATCGAAGGCATCGACCCAACTTTGGCAAGCCACAGTTTCCAAACCAGACGTCTCCCAGACATAAAACCGCTATTTCTGGTGTTCTACTGGCCTGAATTTTCGATTGATATGCGCTTGAAACGATTCCGAGCTCATACGTTTTATTCAAAAAATCAAAGGGGGGGTATGGGCAATTTCGAAGGCATCGACCCAACTTTGGCAAGTCACAGTTTCCAAATCAGACGTCTCCCAGACATAAAACCGCTATTTCTGGTGTTCTACTGGCCTGAATTTTCGATTGATATGCGTTTGAAACGATTCCGAGGGCCTTCGATTTTTTTAAAAAATCAAAGGGGGGTGGGGGTATTAGCAATATCGAAGGCATCGACCCAACTTTGGCAAGTCACAGTTTCCAAACCAGACGTCTCCCAGACATAAAACCGCTATTTCTGGTGTTCTACTGGCCTGAATTACCGATTGATATGCGTTTGAAACGATTCCGAGGACCTTCGATTTTTTCAAAACATCAAAGGGGGGGGGGGGGTATTAGCAATATCGAAGGCATCGACCCAACTTTGGCAAGCCACAGTTTCCAAACCAGACGTCTCCCAGACATAAAACCGCTATTTCTGGTGTTCTACTGGCCTGAATTTTCGATTGATATGCGTTTGAAACGATTCCGAGGACCTTCGATTTTTTCAAAAAATCAAAGGGGGGGTATGGGCAATTTCGGAGGCCTCGACCCCAACTTTGGCAAGCCACAGTTTCCAAACCAGACGTCTCCCAGGCATAAGACCGCTATTTCTGGTGTTCTACTGGCCTGAATTTTCGATTGATATGCGCTTGAAACGATTCCGAGCTCATACGTTTTATTCAAAAAATCAAAGGGGGGGTATGGGCAATTTCGAAGGCATCGACCCAACTTTGGCAAGTCACAGTTTAGAAATCAGACGTCTCCCAGACATAAAACCGCTATTTCTTGTGTTCTACTGGCCTGAATTTTCGATTGATATGCGTTTGAAACGATTCCGAGGGCCTTCGATTTTTTCAAAAAATCGAAGGGGGGGTATGGGCAATTTCGAAGGCATCGACCCAACTTTGGCAAGTCACAGTTTAGAAATCAGACGTCTCCCAGACATAAAACCGCTATTTCTTGTGTTCTACTGGCCTGAATTTTCGATTGATATGCGTTTGAAACGATTCCGAGGGCCTTCGATTTTTTTAAAAAATCAAAGGGGGGTGGGGGTATTAGCAATATCGAAGGCATCGACCCAACTTTGGCAAGTCACAGTTTCCAAACCAGACGTCTCCCAGACATAAAACCGCTATTTCTGGTGTTCTACTGGCCTGAATTTTCGATTGATATGCGTTTGAAACGATTCCGAGCTCATACATTTTTTTCAAAAAATCAAAGGGGGGGTATGGGCAATTTCGAAGGCATCGACCCAACTTTGGCAAGTCACAGTTTAGAAATCAGACGTCTCCCAAACATAAAACCGCTATTTCTGGTGTTCTACTGGCCTGAATTTTCGATTGATATGCGTTTGAAACGATTCCGAGGGCCTTCGATTTTTTCAAAAAATCAAAGGGGGGTGGGGGTATTAGCAATATCGAAGGCATCGACCCAACTTTGGCAAGTCACAGTTTCCAAACCAGACGTCTCCCAGACATAAAACCGCTATTTCTGGTGTTCTACTGACCTGAATTTTCGATTGATATGCGTTTGAAACAATTCCGAGCTCATACGTTTTATTCAAAAAATCAAAGGGGGGGTATTAGCAATATCGAAGGCATCGACACAACTTTGACAAGTCACAGTTTCCAAACCAGACGTCTCCCAGACATAAAGCCGCTATTTCTGGTGTTCTACTGGCCTGAATTTTCGATTGATATGCGCTTGAAACGATTCCGAGCTCATACGTTTTATTCAAAAAATCAAAGGGGGGGTATGGGCAATTTCGAAGGCATCGACCCAACTTTGGCAAGTCACAGTTTCCAAATCAGACGTCTCCCAGACATAAAACCGCTATTTCTGGTGTTTTACTGGCCTGAATTTTTGATTGATATGCGTTTGAAACGATTCCGAGGGCCTTCGATTTTTTAAAAAAATCAAAGGGGGGTGGGGGTATTAGCAATATCGAAGGCATCGACCCAACTTTGGCAAGTCACAGTTTCCAAACCAGACGTCTCCCAGACATAAAACCGCTATTTCTGGTGTTCTACTGGCCTGAATTATCGATTGATATGCGTTTGAAACGATTCCGAGGACCTTCGATTTTTTCAAAACATCAAAGGGGGGGGGGGGGGGTATTAGCAATATCGAAGGCATCGACCCAACTTTGGCAAGCCACAGTTTCCAAACCAGACGTCTCCCAGACATAAAACCGCTATTTCTGGTGTTCTACTGGCCTGAATTATCGATTGATATGCGTTTGAAACGATTCCGAGGACCTTCGATTTTTTCAAAACATCAAAGGGGGGGGGGGGGGGTATTAGCAATTTCGAAGGCATCGACCCAACTTTGGCAAGTCACAGTTTAGAAATCAGACGTCTCCCAAACATAAAACCGCTATTTCTGGTGTTCTACTGGCCTGAATTATCGATTGATATGCGTTTGAAACGATTCCGAGGACCTTCGATTTTTTCAAAACATCAAAGGGGGGGGGGGGGGTATTAGCAATATCGAAGGCATCGACCCAACTTTGGCAAGCCACAGTTTCCAAACCAGACGTCTCCCAGACATAAAACCGCTATTTCTGGTGTTCTACTGGCCTGAATTTTCGATTGATATGCGTTTGAAACGATTCCGAGGGCCTTCGATTTTTTCAAAAAATCAAAGGGGGGTGGGGGTATTAGCAATATCGAAGGCATCGACCCAACTTTGGCAAGTCACAGTTTCCAAACCAGACGTCTCCCAGACATAAAACCGCTATTTCTGGTGTTCTACTGGCCTGAATTATCGATTGATATGCGTTTGAAACGATTCCGAGGACCTTCGATTTTTTCAAAACATCAAAGGGGGGGGGGGGTATTAGCAATATCGAAGGCATCGACCCAACTTTGGCAAGCCACAGTTTCCAAACCAGACGTCTCCCAGACATAAAACCGCTATTTCTGGTGTTCTACTGGCCTGAATTTTCGATTGATATGCGTTTGAAACGATTCCGAGGACCTTCGATTTTTTCAAAAAATCAAAGGGGGGGTATGGGCAATTTCGGAGGCCTCGACCCCAACTTTGGCAAGCCACAGTTTCCAAACCAGACGTCTCCCAGGCATAAGACCGCTATTTCTGGTGTTCTACTGGCCTGAATTTTCGATTGATATACGCTTGAAACGATTCCGAGCTCATACGTTTTATTAAAAAAATCAAAGGGGGGGTATGGGCAATTTCGAAGGCATCGACCCAACTGTGGCAAGTCACAGTTTCCAAATCAGACGTCTCCCAGACATAAAACCGCTATTTCTGGTGTTCTACTGGCCTGAATTTTCGATTGATATGCGTTTGAAACGATTCCGAAGACCTACGATTTTTTCAAAAAATCAAAGGGGGGGTATGGGCAATTTCGGAGGCCTCGACCCCAACTTTGGCAAGCCACAGTTTCCAAACCAGACGTCTCCCAGGCATAAGACCGCTATTTCTGGTGTTCTACTGGCCTGAATTTTCGATTGATATACGCTTGAAACGATTCCGAGCTCATAAGTTTTATTCAAAAAATCAAAGGTGGGGTACGGGCAATTTCGAAGGCATCGACCCAACTTTGGCAAGTCACAGTTTCCAAATCAGACGTCTCCCAGACATAAAACCGCTATTTCTGGTGTTCTACTGACCTGAATTTTCGATTGATATGCGTTTGAAAAGATTCCGAGGGCCTTCGATTTTTTCAAAAAATCAAAGGGGAGGGTATTAGCAATATCGAAGGCATCGACCCAACTTTGGCAAGTCACAGTTTCCAAACCAGACGTCTCCCAGACATAAAACCGCTATTTCTGGTGTTCTACTGGCCTGAATTTTCGATTGATATGCGTTTGAAACGATTCCGAGGACCTTCGATTTTTTCAAAAAATCAAAGGGGGGGTATGGGCAATTTCGGAGGCCTCGACCCTTAACTTTGGCAAGCCACAGTTTCCAAACCAGACGTCTCCCAGACATAAAACCGCTATTTCTGGTGTTCTACTGGCCTGAATTTTCGATTGATATGCGTTTGAATAGATTCCGAGGGCCTTCGATTTTTTCAAAAAATCAAAGGGGGGCAATTTCGGAGGCCTCGACCCCAACTTTGGCAAGCCACAGTTTCCAAACCAGACGTCTCCCAGGCATAAAACCGCTATTTCTGGTGTTCTACTGACCTGAATTTTCGATTGATATGCGTTTGAAAAGATTCCGAGGGCATTCGATTTTTTCAAAAAATCAAAGGGGGGGGCATTAGCAATATCGAAGGCATCGACCCAACTTTGGCAAGTCACAGTTTCCAAACCAGACGTCTCCCAGACATAAAACCGCTATTTCTGGTGTTCTACTGGCCTGAATTTTCGATTGATATGCGTTTGAAACGATTCCGAGCTCATACGTTTTTTTCAAAAAATCAAAGGGGGGGTATGGGCAATTTCGAAGGCATCGACCCAACTTTGGCAAGTCACAGTTTCCAAATCAGACGTCTCCCAGACATAAAACCGCTATTTCTGGTGTTCTACTGGCCTGAATTTTCGATTGATATGCGTTTGAAACGATTCCGAGGGCCTTCGATTTTTTCAAAAAATCAAAGGGGGGGTATGGGCAATTTCGAAGGCATCGACCCAACTTTGGCAAGTCACAGTTTAGAAATCAGACGTATCCCAGACATAAAACCGCTATTTCTGGTGTTCTACTGGCCTGAATTTTCGATTGATATGCGTTTGAAACGATTCCGAGGGCCTTCGATTTTTTCAAAAAATCAAAGGGGGGTGGGGGTATTAGCAATATCGAAGGCATCGACCCAACTTTGGCAAGTCACAGTTTCCAAACCAGACGTCCCCCAGACATAAAACCGCTATTTCTGGTGTTCTACTGGCCTGAATTTTCGATTGATATGCGTTTGAAACGATTCCGAGGACCTCCGATTTTTTCAAAAAATCGAAGGGGGGGGGGGGGGGTATTCGCAATATCGAAGGCATCGACCCAACTTTGGCAAGTCACAGTTTCCAAACCAGACGTCTCCCAGACATAAAACCGCTATTTCTGGTGTTCTACTGGCCTGAATTTTCGATTGATATGCGTTTGAAACGATTCCGAGGACCTCCGATTTTTTCAAAAAATCGAAGGGTGGGGCGGGGTATTTGCAATATCGAAGGCATCGACCCTACTTTGGCAAGTCACAGTTTCCAAACCAGACGTCTCCCAGACATAAAACCGCTATTTCTGGTGTTCTACTGGCCTGAATTTTCGATTGATATGCTTTTGAAACGATTCCGAGCTCATACGTTTTTTTCAAAAAATCAAAGGGGGGGTATGGGCGATTTCGAAGGCATCGACCCAACTTTGGCAAGTCACAGTTTCCAAATCAGACGTCTCCCAGACATAAAACCGCTATTTCTGGTGTTCTACTGGCCTGAATTTTCGATTGATATGCGTTTGAAACGATTCCGAGGGCCTTCGATTTTTTCAAAAAATCAAAGGGGGGTGGGGGTATTAGCAATATCGAAGGCATCGACCCAACTTTGGCAAGTCACAGTTTCCAAACCAGACGTCTCCCAGACATAAAACCGCTATTTCTGGTGTTCTACTGGCCTGAATTACCGATTGATATGCGTTTGAAACGATTCCGAGGACCTTCGATTTTTTCAAAACATCAAAGGGGGGGGGGGGGGTATTAGCAATATCGAAGGCATCGACCCAACTTTGGCAAGCCACAGTTTCCAAACCAGACGTCTCCCAGACATAAAACCGCTATTTCTGGTGTTCTACTGGCCTGAATTTTCGATTGATATGCGCTTGAAACGATTCCGAGCTCATACGTTTTATTCAAAAAATCAAAGGGGTTGTATGGGCAATTTCGAAGGCATCGACCCAACTTTGTCAAGTCACAGTTTCCAAACCAGACGTCTCCCAGACATAAAACCGCTATTTCTGGTGTTCTACTGGCCTGAATTTTCGATTGATATGCGTTTGAAACGATTCCGAGGACCTCCGATTTTTTCAAAAAATCGAAGGGGGGTGGGGGTATTAGCAATATCGAAGGCATCGACCCAACTTTGGCAAGTCACAGTTTCCAAACCAGACGTCCCCCAGACATAAAACCGCTATTTCTGGTGTTCTACTGGCTGAATTTTCGGATTGGATATGCGTTTGAAAACGATTCCGAGGACCTTCGATTTTTTCAAAAAATCGAAGGGGGGTGGGGGTATTAGCAATATCGAAGGCATCGACCCAACTTTGGCAAGTCACAGTTTCCAAACCAGACGTCTCCCAGACATAAAACCGCTATTTCTGGTGTTCTACTGGCCTGAATTTTCGATTGATATGCTTTTGAAACCGATTCCGAGCTCATACGTATTTTTTCAAAAAATCAAAGGGGGGGGTATGGGCAATTTCGAAGGCATCGACCCAACTTTGGGCAAGTCACAGTTGTCCAAATCAGACGTCTCCCAGACATAAAACCGCTATTTCTGGTGTTCTACTGGCCTGAATTTTCGATTGATATGCGTTTGAAACGATTCCGAGGGCCTTCGATTTTTTTAAAAAATCAAAGGGGTGGTGGGGGTATTAGCAATATCGAAGGCATCGACCCAACTTTGGCAAGTCACAGTTTTCCAAACCAGACGTCTCCCAGACATAAAACCGCTATTTCTGGTGTTCTACTGGCCTGAATTACCGATTGATATGCGTTTGGAACGATTCCGAGGACCTTCGATTTTTTCAAAACATCAAAGGGGGGGGGGGGGGTATTAGCAATATCGAAGGCATCGACCCAACTTTGGCAAGCCACAGTTTCCCAAACCAGACGTCTCCCAGACATAAAACCGCTATTTCTGGTGTTCTACTGGCCTGAATTTTCGATTGATATGCGTTTGAAACGATTCCGAGGACCTTCGATTTTTTCAAAAAATCAAAGGGGGGGTATGGGCAATTTCGGAGGCCTCGACCCCAACTTTGGCAAGCCACAGTTTCCAAACCAGACGTCTCCCAGGCATAAGACCGCTATTTCTGGTGTTCTACTGGCCTGAATTTTCGATTGATATGCGCTTGAAACGATTCCGAGCTCATACGTTTTATTCAAAAAATCAAAGGGGGGGTATGGGCAATTTCGAAGGCATCGACCCAACTTTGGCAAGTCACAGTTTAGAAATCAGACGTCTCCCAAACATAAAACCGCTATTTCTGGTGTTCTACTGGCCTGAATTTTCGATTGATATGCGTTTGAAACGATTCCGAGGACCTTCGATTTTTTCAAAACATCAAAGGGGGGGGGGGGGGGGGGTATTAGCAATATCGAAGGCATCGACCCAACTTTGGCAAGTCACAGTTTCCAAACCAGACGTCTCCCAGACATAAAACCGCTATTTCTGGTGTTCTACTGGCCTGAATTATCGATTGATATGCGTTTGAAACGATTCCGAGGACCTTCGATTTTTTCAAAACATCAAAGGGGGGGGGGGGGGGGTATTAGCAATATCGAAGGCATCGACCCAACTTTGGCAAGCCACAGTTTCCAAACCAGACGTCTCCCAGACATACAACCGCTATTTCTGGTGTTCTACTGGCCTGAATTATCGATTGATATGCGTTTGAAACGATTCCGAGGACCTTCGATTTTTTCAAAACATCAAAGGGGGGGGGGGGGTATTAGCAATTTCGAAGGCATCGACCCAACTTTGGCAAGTCACAGTTTAGAAATCAGACGTCTCCCAAACATAAAACCGCTATTTCTGGTGTTCTACTGGCCTGAATTTTCGATTGATATGCGTTTGAAACGATTCCGAGGGCCTTCGATTTTTTCAAAAAATCAAAGGGGGGTGGGGGTATTAGCAATATCGAAGGCATCGACCCAACTTTGGCAAGTCACAGTTTCCAAACCAGACGTCTCCCAGACATAAAACCGCTATTTCTGGTGTTCTACTG